>OZ024915.1:29312335-29684835 GCA_964017125.1 Flabesymbios commensalis
GCTCATCCCGAATTACAAAACAGACACCCAAAACATCAGGAAAATAACATATCACGAATTTGATTGGCCTTGGGGACAATACATGTGACTTTACTTTACTTTACATTACTTTTCCTTCTGTGTAGTTGATCAACAAATTGAGTGAGTAACTGTCCCTCGACCCCAGCAATTCTTTTGATACTGGCTTAATGTGGGTCCAACGTCTGCGACGCAGGCCCAGTATTAGGCCTATAGCAACATTGTGTCTGCTATTACATAGCAAACACAGCACATTCCTTCGACGTTGGGCCAACATTAAAACAACATTGGTTCAAAGTCTCGTGTCTGCTGGGTTATCCCCGTGCTGTGTGAACGCTGGCCCAGCGTCTACAGCGCTGGACCAACATTAAACCTGGGCCTATGTACAGCAGTCTAGCAGTAGAGACTGCTTGGAGCACGTGGTGTGTGGCCTATAATAATGTAGTCTACATTTCAGCTGATAGAGGAATTGAACCAATGCTGGCTTAAAGTTGCCCCAGCGTCGCAAACAGTAGGCCAACATTAAAACAGCATTGCGCTAATATCCCGTGCTTGCTAAGATGTTTCTACCAGACTTGCAACGTGATTTAATGTTGGCCCATTGTCTGTGACATTGGTCTAACATTGTATCAGCATCGGGTCAACGCATCGTAGTTGCTGGGTATGTATTCATGATCACCCAGCCTCTCACAAATAACCAAATATGGCAAGGGTCTACTATGGATAATAAGGGACCATTTCAAAAGACCATACAGTAAGATGTGAAACCGTGTGAAGTTGCTCTGTATTGTATTAGGAAAATTTAACGCGAGCCCTGGAAAGGCCCAAATAATGAATGAAATGCGGTTGTATACAGGTTTTATGAATGGGGTGACGTCACTTTTTGTCCCAAATCTTTGTTCTGAACAAGACAATAATGTCAGTGGGGCTCTCGCCCCACCCACAAAAACAGATGGATCATAATAAATTATGCTGATCTGATAATTATATACACCGTTGTCATACAACATTAAGGAGGCATTGTTTCAGATGTGTTGTTCATGACATTTCTAGCACAGAGCAAAGTGTGTGGTTCAATGAGCTTGACTTTATGCATGTAAGCTATTTGTGTTCTACTACGAATATGAAAAGGCAGGTATCTACAGTGTATATATGGAAGAAGATATGGAAGATGAAATAAGATATTGTTTACTGTCACATCTGAATAATACAAGTGTTGTATTAGATTTGGATGAATGCTCAACCACCGTCTGCGACGCTGCTCCGGCATTGATTCAACATCAAATTATACTATATATTGGAGCATGCTACACTACTGATATTATCATTCTTTCAATGAAGCAGACATCAGATGAGTAGTACACTGCTGTGATCAGTTGATGTCCCTTCCCACAGAAAATGCCTCCTTCATCCGCCCCCTCCGGTTTACATTTCACTGTGTGGCCACAATACGTATTGAGTAACACCTGGTCAGCTGATCTGTAAGAGTAAAGCATAGGGATTACATACAGTTTTTTGCAAGCATGACAATCTCAAATTATGTTTTCTAACGCAGAAATTTGTCAAAGGCTTTACCAATTTACCATTATAATCTTCTTCCACTACACGCCGTGAATTTGCTTTCTCAATTCGCAGCTTGTAATGGAGAAACATCACTTGCATTTGGTGAAAAATTTAAGAAAATTGACATGTATTGGTAAATCATATTTATAATTGTTTTATTTTTAAAACCCCTTAATGACCTTAGTTACAGGAACAAGTGCTATTCGGGGATGTAAAATGATGATTTGGTGCATCATGAGGAATTAAAGGGTTGAAATGTGAACATATCATCACCTTGAATTTGAAAAGGTGTATCTGTCACTTTACAAAGTGGCAGATACACCCTTTCATCTCCAAGGGGACGATATATCATGTGGCAAATAGCATGTTGTGACCGGTTCACACTGCAAGTCAGGATCAGTGTGTCTATGCCTTACAAATTGACACACCATGTGCTGGAGTTTTCAGATTTTAATCAATACCATGCTCTGCAATACCGTGCTCTGAATGTATATGGGCCTACAATGTGTCCTCTGCGAAGCGTGACGATCCACCTACATTATTGATATTAAAAACCACGCTCTTGGTTCTCATACATCCGTGTCAGCCATTTTTCGACTATATTTTCTCCATCAGTCACGATCCACCTACATTATTGATATTAAAACCTACGCTCTTGGTTCTCATATATTCGTGTCAGCCATTTTCTGACTATATTTTCTCCATCAGTCATTTGACAGGAAAACCGAAACCAGACAATACATAGCTTCATACATTTACTGAAGACCTTTTCATTTTCATCTTTTTAAAATATTATCCTCAGCATTATTTTTCTATTTAGCGTTCTCTTAATACCTATTTTTAAATGGTTTAGACTTGGGGACTATGAAAAGCTCCAAAAATGCCCAGTTCACCCACGACCTTCATCCTTTCTATTGGCTTGTGTTGCGCAACCACCACATTTTTGGTGCCATGACTTTTTATCAGATCCATCATGACGTAGCTATTTCTCTCATCTGAGTGTTTTCTATTCCGTTCAGGAGCCGAGGTATATCATCACCATATATATTGTTACCTACAACAAAACACACAAATATTATCATTGCAAACTGCTAATCATGTCTACAGCCGTTTTCAATCTCTTTTATTGCAAAAAGAAATATCATTAATTAAAATTTGACAGCTTCGCATGTATTTCGATGTGAACATGTAAGCTGAGACCAAATCACAATTACAATATTCAGTAACCTGAAGTTGTGTCTTGATACTGTTATCCACAGATTCAAGTGACTGAATTATTTTCAGATTTGTAATATAGTGGCGTCAGATCCGGGGGGGCCCAGGGGGGGAGGGACCTCCCCCTACTTTTTATTTGCCTGGTGGAAAAAGTATGTTTGTCAACATTATAAGCATATAATCTTTGACTTATCCCCGCTTTGACATATGATGGGAAAAGTCGGTTGAACTTATCCTCGCTTTGACGTAGACATATAGCTTAAAATTACAAATACTATGTAAGAGACCAGCTGACCTCTTTGAACAGCGTTTCAAATAGTAACAACGCAGCAGAAGCCAGAGTATGACAACAGGCATACCCAGCCAGCACAACACGATGAACAAATGCCGCTTTAATGTTGGCCTGCTGTTTTGGACGTCAGGCCAACATTAAATCGGCATTGTTTTAACGTATTGTGTTTGCAGGGCTAGCTAGTTGTCTAATCAGGACAGTAACTAGACACAGCACTGCTGAATACAACGATGTAGCTTTATCTCTATCAGTAGGGAAGTCAAACGTTTTGAAAGTAAGTGTCAAAAAAAGATAAAAGTGCTGGTTTGTGGCAAATATATTCATTTTCACACCCAAAATGACCAAAATGGACAGTCTTCATGAACCATATATCAGGCGCGAAGTTGGAAAAAATCAGAAGCAAATCCAGGATCCGATTTAGGGAACTTCTAAGATACAATTACTGACTTGTTCCTGACTTAGCCTAATATTATTATGAAGTAAGGTGTTTTTCTTGACAAAATTCCACATCACCATGTCTCATCTATGACAGCTTGAAAAAATACTTTTGAAGCCGACATAGGTGGGCTCTGTTTGAGTCCCCGTCCACTAGGTGTCCCCATCCGATGACTGTATTAAAATGAAAAAAAAAGATTTGACTAATGTGATACATATGGGTATATTTCAAACTCTTGTGTTGCTGGTATGCATTAGAGAAGTAACATAGTGATAACATGTAAATTTTGTTCACGCATGAAAATGTTTACAGTTTGTGAAGGTGACTTGTGTGACAGTGTCGAGCATGCTTTGTTAAGCCACAATCCATATAACCAGCAATAGGCATATATTGTAAGACTTAAGGAATATATTATTCTTATGAATGATAGGTTGTAGATGTTTGTCAGATAACTATTTGTATTCTATTGAAAGTTCACCATTGCATGGGCATATACATGGCTTCTTATTTTTCGCCATACAAAACCCCGGCACCCCTTTACTGGATCCAACCCTACTATTTCTTAGCTGAACTGAAACATTTTAGATCTGCTTGTATTATTCCATTATTAGATGATTATATTATATTAACATGGGCTACTGTAATGGTAAATTGTGGTAGTACGTGTAAAATCTTCTTTGGTAGCTCACCAGGGAGTTGTTCCGTTTGTTGAATCCTGCATAGCTATTGTTACAGAATATCTCGTCTACAACAAATATACAAGGGCCACCTCTGGTACAGTCACCATATTCATTAAATAATTATTATTATTTACAGATTTACACACTCACATGATTTAGTGAATTATGCCCAGTAAACCTGTTCCTAATCAGCTTGATTTCTTCTGGATCAGAGAAGAACCTTTCCAGCGTTCCTGGTTCTGCCAGAACCTGCTGTACCTTCTTCATTCCTGCTAGATGGGTTCTGATATCTGGACACTGTATAGCTAAGGATCTCTCCATCTCAAGTCGAGCTGTCCAGTCCTACAATATACACAACTGTAATCACGCAAGTGTACATACGTAGCTGCCTCAGAGTGTAGTAAATGAAAAAAAAACACGAGACGCTGAACCAGTGCAGGTATAATGTTGAGCCAGCATCGTAGACAGTGGCCCAATATCATACTAGCACTGGGTCAATGTATCATGCTAGCTAGGTAGCTGCCAAAAGGGAGTGGTGAACTAAACGTTAAGCACAGAAATTGTGGAACTGGGGCCCAGGTGTAGAAATCAATTATTCCCTGGTCTGTCATTCTCTTAAGCATGTTAAGTGGAATCAAGTATTTTTTTAAAACTAAAGAGATGATGATCAGGGCAAATTGAACCCAGTGAGTTTATTATTATCCTCATAAGTACCTGCAGCAAATTGATTAGTAAGTGTGTGTTTTGGTCTTTCCCGGCGCTGGTATATAGCCCTGTTTTATTATTTTGCTGTACGCTCTGCTGCAGTTTGTCAATGAGAGACAGGCGAGTTTGGCTTGGCATCCTATTATATTGTTAACCGAGCCTATACGTGTCCTGAAATCGACTGAACCGGTTTTGTGTGTGAGCAAGTTTAAGGAAGTGGTGCCATGGCAGGAGCCTAGAGGTGTTGACCGGGGATGGGCTCTCAGAAGAGCGTACTTTGATGTGTTTGCCGACGAGATACTCTCTGTAATCCCTGGTCCTACACGTTTAGTGGCCGGCACTGATGAACAGTTGGGGTATAAATTTGATGGGAAATTTATTTATTGTAAAAATAGCATTTAGCTATCTGTCAGGATACCTTGCTGTGGCTTATGGGGAGTTCCTTGGCATTTCTCCGAATTAGTTGTCGTGATTCAATAGAATCTCATTACCTATTGGGATGCAGGCCACACAAAAAATATATCATGAGAAATACATTTGTTAGGGGTTTTCTCAAGTTAAAGAAATTCCGAAAATCCGAGAAAATTGGATTGGTCAGACCCCACCCACACACCCCCTATCCAATTTTTACTTGTTTTGGAAACATATGGAAACATGAAAACAACACAAAAAACACACAAAAACAGACAATTTCAAAAAAAATACATATATTTTTGGATTTTTTTCAACTTGACAAAACCCCTTAACCACTCTGAGATATAATTTACAGCGAGCTACATCGCATCTGTATGAATGGAAATGTGAGAATGGAATAAAACGCTTGTGATCAGCCTTGACCTTATTTGCATTAGTCATGCTGTCCTAGATACTTTATCGTTCTTAGGAGATTGTTCTCTGAACAGTAAGGGACGACTGTCCCCACTCACTAACTCGGGATATAAACACTTTTTAAACTTATCAAATGGACCAATACAATTTAAATTATCAGGATATCAGCCGATATCAGACATCAATGATAAATAAACATATTACTCTCATCATCAATACTTTCAATACAAATTACATTGATAATAATTAACTGTTACCTTCTGACATGTGAACTGGTGAGGGCTACCACCCCACCTCTGGTACACAACAGCCACCTTATGACCATCACTAAAACATAGATATTTTAATAGCTACCTCTCGACAATCACTGAAGCTTAAATATTAACAGCTGCCTCATCATGACCATCAGTAAAAAATATATATTAAGAACTACCTCATGACCATTAATTAAACATAGATCTATCAGCAGCTACCTTATGACTATCACTTAAACTGACATATATAAACAGCTACCTCATGACAGTCATTGAAACAGAAATATATAAACACGTTGGGCCACTCCCTCCCTCCCTCCATAATGCTGCTCAATGCATTATTCAGTATCTATTGCCATCTGTTAGGTGTACAAGACATTTTCTTTCGGATGATTTAAGTCACTTCAGATGTCTGGTGTTACTGAAGATGTGGCTATTTTCCATAACCAGTGTACATCATACTCTGATAGATGATAATGATACTCGTCCTTCAGTCAGGGTCTATTACGTAATAAGTTATGTTAAATTATATGAACATAAAAATTATACATTAAAGAAAGAAGGTTGATCAGGTGATATGGGATAGGAATATGTTTTAAATGGGAAAGTTGGCACTTAGGTTTAGGTCATAGATCAACTGATATGATGACTCAACTCTATTATTACATAGAGTAGGCCTTGTTTTCTTTTTCGTACTTCGAAAAAAAGCCCCCCCCCACTTCTTGGACGGGGTAGATTGTGAATATTTTTCAAAGCTCTACGCAGTGCATAGCAGTCGCAAACATTTAGGCCTAGAATATGTACAAGATGGCACGATATATTATATTCTGAAAGAAAATTGATTCAATACAAAATGATATCATGTATGTGAAGAAGAAAGTTCTAATCATGATATATCAATTCTACTTACAGTGATATAGGCTACCCATAGTCCCGATTGGAAAAAAATCAGCTCCATCAGAAACGTTCAATCCTTGATCTGTATACAGTTGTGTTCAACATTACATTATTATTTTGAGAAGGTTATTTTGTTCCTATGCACGGATTGTCCACGTATTAATAACTGTCACATAAAAAAACCTCACTTACATGATCAGTTTCCTTAGTTGACCTTCCAGGGTGATAATCGTTATGATCGGATTAATGTCATGGATGAGATATTCTACAATTCTCTCATCATAGACCATAATATTAGTCTCATTCTTCTGTAAAAAGAACATTATCACAGATCTGCAATAAAAAGATCGGACTATTAGAACATGGGGATCATAAATAAGTACTGTAGATGATCGCCATCTTGTGATTGATTTCAGACACCACCTAGTGATCGGATTATAATGCATGACTACTACCTCGTGATTAATATACTTTGTATGATTGACATCTCAAGCACCTGAAATGGATAAATGAGAAACGTAATTCATGTTGTTCTTAAACCAAGGTCCAGATGAATTTATTCTCACTGTAAGAAAATAGAAAAAACTGACTTGGGGTTATTATAATATGTCCATGCTGCCTCCAGACCTGCCGTCAAGCCATGCGCTGCTTTATTCTCAGCCACCTGTTAACAGATTGGGGATGACATGAATTATCTGTGTGTGACTGTGGGATCCTGACTTCGTTGAGTTTAGGTGGCAGTTATCCCCGGCTTCTCGGTCGCGAGAAGCTGTGGACGACTGCCTCGTTTCCGTACCTTGGTGCCAGGCGCACACAATTGCAGCCCATGCGGTCTCGGTACTTTTCCCGCACTTTAGACGTTACACTCGGCGACTACGGACGTGCCGTAGGTCGCTCTCTCTGAGTCAAACAGGACGTGCCGTGCGCGGAGGTTGTGCTTTGTTGTTGCCAGATGTCTAGCGAATAAACATGACAAGTGGAGAGAGAGCTTTATGATTTATTTGGAACTGTCGACTCGACGGGGAAGGAAGTTTGTGTTGAAATGGTGAAGATTGGGCAGTTTCCCTCGTCCGCCATTGCGACCCTACACTAGAGACTTCAACGGTCACTTACAGGTACTTTCGGCACGAGGGGCTCTCCATCCCACCATACTGGTGGACCCGACGTGAACACCATACTGGTGACCCCTCCATCTCACCATACTGGTGACCCCTGACGACTAATAGTCTACGCAACAGTGTTTTCACCTAGACGCCAGTTGAAAACCGCTGTTTTCAAGGATAGTTTTGATTAAATTTTAAGAGATTTTTTGAAAAAAATCAATAGCATTTTTTTCATCAGGTACGTGAAAACTGTAGGTCATTCTTTATATGCCAGTTTAAATTAGTCAGAAAGAGTTATCAGAGGAGAAGCACGTTTTTTCACGTCGAAAACGGCGTAAATTTCTAATTTTTGGATGAAATCCCACGTGTTTGGCGCTTTTGCAAGATGGCGACCATGTCGGTTTCTCTAGAAGAATCCTGAAAATTATTCTCATAGACTTAGTCTATCATTTGTTAAATGTAAGAGTTTGTTAAATGCCTTCATCCTATTAATGCCACTGTAGGCGAATAGGAAGTTGGTATTTTCGGTAACTCAATTTTTATCGTTGATTACCATAATGGGGGACTCGATTTTAAAGTCCATAGACGAAGCCTCGTCATTTTTTCGATTTTTCAGCAAAATCGACAAGAAATTATAAATATCGCTTCGACTCGGGTAACCTTTATTAGGTTTAGGGCCAAAATAAAATTGTTTCCCTAAATGAATGTCAATAAACGGTCTTATTTGGTCTGTTAAAAATATTCCCAGGACCATAGGTCAATATTTTATTACTATTATCATATGTTATTTCAGAGAATGCTGAATATTGTACATGTATTTGGTAGGTGAGCGCCATTTTGGACGCTGGTTCCCCTAACTTAGCTGATCGCCCGCCGTGGGCAAACACGTGTCCCGCCATAACCGGCATGCATTTGGACAGTGAACCTGTGTCGCCACATCACATTAGCATAAATTAGGCCGTCATTTTGATTTGGTGGAGCTCATTCCTCACGTGTTCAAAATTTTACACGGACTAGTTTTAATAATTTTTTTAAAATTATTTATAAATTTTCTTTTTCAAAACGATTGAAAGAGAGGAAATATAAATAAGTTGTTTCGAAAACAAAATTATAACACTAATTGTGTGGGATTTTTTTTTCACTTTAAAACGCCCTTTGGTGTTTGTAATCACTCTAGCCTATTTAGAGCCTTATTTGGGCATGCAGTAGGTAATGAATATGCTAATGTGAGGCGAGACGGGGCCACTGATTATGTTTCTATGTACACACCGTTCCACGCATGCTGACAGAGACAGGCAGCCACATGCTGTCTGTCGCACATGTTAGCAGCACCGACAATACATCATACACACACCCACCACAGACGAAATAAACACAACCGCTACGACGACAGCCGGTTTATACGTCAATCAATGAATCGAAGCGAGCGATTGATTCGGACGTTTATAAGAATGACTCAGTGATGAACGTGCCATTATAAAAAAAAAAACGTGGAATGTTTATCACAGACATCATTTTTCAGCGAAATGATATACTATATCATCAATCAGCATAGACTACTGTCAGTCACGTTTTAAATATTTTTCTAAAATTATAAATGTAACTGTTTTTCTTCGCAGTCACATTTAGTCTATCAGTTTGAAAACGAAATTTTCTCACGATAGTTTATTTCTGAAGTTTAATTTTTTTATAAATACAGAAATATTCGATTTGACAGTTGCGTTATTGCGAAACATTGCCAATATTTGAATGTGTTTTTCGACTTGCGTGAAAATTTTTTTTTCACCCAGGTCCATTTACAAAATACTATTATCCTAGCTTAGCATAGCATGTCATAATTGTATCTGGCATTTTTTATGTACAATTTCGACCTACGGTTTTCACTATATCATTATGCATGTGTGTGAATAAGTGAAAACGTTTTATGTCAAATATAGGACTTCAGTTTTCACTAAAATCAATATATACCTTTGTGAATTAGAGCACAGCACTTAGGCGAAACCTCAGCGACGCATTTTCAACTATATCTGCAACCCCTGTTTCTCGCAACATGCGACATAGCATGAACATTTTCTACAGTCTACATTTCTAAGATTCAGCATATTACAGACATTTTTCATCTGATTTAGACGGCAACGTACAACCTATCCGCACACGGCACGTCAAAATAGTTGGCATGTGTTAATACGACATGCCATTTTAAACACATTTGAGATAGACGCAGAGCCAGCTAACTCAAATGCTTCACTAGTTAGCTAATTTCAAAACACTATTTCATAATGTCGAAGCAATATGACAGTGAAGGCTTCATGTCAACGCCCCTAGAAGGTGCGGGTGCTCGACCTAAAGATGATTATCATCAAGACAGTGAGGACAATGAGGTTCGATTTCGAGAGGCGGACGAAGAATATCAACGCCTCAAAGCTGATTTCGCTCGAATTGCCGAGCTAAACGTATGAGTTCTCACTCTAGGAGCGATTCCTCAAGGATTACTTCACCGCTCGGTAGGCAGTCCCAGAGACGTGCTACGAACTTACCAAAGTTCAGAATTGCCACTTTCTACGCTTCGGATGTTGAACTCTGGTTCAACCAAATAGAGACTCAGTTTGCTCTTCACCAGATCAACGATGATGATGAGAGGTACAGCTTAACCTGCGCTGCACTTTCGGGCGAGGTCGCATCGGATGTGAGGGACGTGCTACTTCAGCCTTTCAGGTCCCATAAATACGAAAGCCTGAAAGCGATCTTGATAGAGAGACGAGGTTTGACCACACCCGAAAGGGTTAACAAAGTGATCTCCGGTGAAAGAATTGGTACTGACATTCCCTCGCGTTTCCTACGGCGTCTACAAAAGGCGGCTGGCTCCGGACCACGAGCCGTTGTGGGGAAAGCAGTAATTCGTCAAGCGTTCATCCAGCAGATGCCCGCTTCAATCAGAGCTCATTTGGTAACTCAACCCGACAGTGCCACCCTCGAAAGTTTGGCCGTTTTGGCCGACCGGGCACTGGCAGCCGAAGAGGACGTCGAAGAGAGTAAGCCGGGGGTCGCAGAAATTAAGGTAGAAGAAACCAACAAGCTAGTTGGTTTGTTGGAGGATTTGTCTAGGCGAATTAAAAAACTAGAAACCGTGACTACATCAGAGAGGAAAAGAAATAAAGGACGTGGACGAGTAAATAATAACTATGCTCCTGCGCCTACATTTGCTCCTAATGTTCAGGCCTCAGGTTTTGTTAATAACCAACCTAGTCATTATAGAAATGAACAGAATAATGCTCCACCTTTCGTTCCGCCGCCGAATGCACAGGCCACTGAGTTTGTTAATAAATCAAATAATTGTACTAATGCACAGCAAAATGTTCGACCTTTCGCACCGCCGCCGCAAACGCCGCAAAATAATGTCGCGCAACTGACCGACACAGCCATTGCACAGGTTTGCTACTACCACCAAACTTACGGTGAAAAGGCGCGCTTGTGCAGTGAACCCTGTTCGTACTATGTCACATTAGGTCAGCGCGAAGTAGCGAATATTGCGTTATCTCACTCTATGTTATTATATGTCGCAGATAAAGGACATAAATGCAGATATTTGATTGACACGGGCGCAGCTGTCAGTGTTTTGCCGAAATCTTGCGCTAGCGGGATTTCGGACGCTGACAGTCTCCCCATGGTGGCAGCTAGTAACAGTACTATACATACTTACGGCAACTGTAAATGCGTCGTCGATGTCGGCTTAAAGCGCGAATATCCGTGGACGTTCATAGTGGCAGATGTGCAGCAACCCATAATCGGGGCTGATTTTTCAATCCACTATAATTTGCTCGTAGACTTGAGAAGCCGATGTCTCCGGGACATGCGTACAGGTCTAGCTATTGCCGCTTCACTGTCATCGATTAAACCACTGTCATTGAACAGAGTAGACACTGTTCAGAACGAGTACACAAAACTCCTCGGCCAGTTCCCGGAACTGACACGTCCTACGACAAAGGGTGGGACTGGTAAACAAGGTATAACACATAAGATAGTGACTGAAGGACACCCAGTGTTTGCACGACCACGACGGTTAGCACCCGATAAGCTGTTTACCGCAAAACGCGAGTTTGATGAGATGATAAAACTAGGGGTCATTGAACCCAGCGACAGCGAGTGGTCCTCAGCGCTTCACATGGTGCCAAAGAGAAACGGCGATTGGAGACCATGCGGGGACTACCGTAGTTTAAACGCACAGACCGTACCGGACCGTTATCCGATTCCTTATATACAAGATTTCACGCAGCGTTTAGCCGGGTCGAAATTTTTTTCGAAGATCGACTTGGTCAGAGCTTATTACCAAATTCCAGTGGAACCGTCCGACGTACACAAGACTGCTGTTACTACAACTTTTGGCTTATTTAATTTCACTAGAACACCGTTTGGTCTAAGAAATTCCGGTCAAACGTTTCAGCGCTTTATAGACCACGTTACACGCGGACTTGATTTTGTTTTCGTCTATTTGGATGACCTACTGGTAACCAGCCCAGATCATAAAACGCATAAGAAACATCCACGAATTATTTTTGCCCGACTATCTGAATACGGAATTATCATTGGTCCTGAAAAGTGTCAGTTCGGTACACCTGAATTAAGTTTTCTAGGTCACCACGTTTGTGCTGAAGGAATTTCGCCGTTACCCAGCGCCGTTGATGCGATTGTTAATTTCGTTAAGCCCGAAAAGCAACGAGCACTGCGTAGATATCTGGGAATGGTGAATTACTACCACCATTTCATACCGCATTGCGCTGCGAAGTTGACACCACTCAATAATTTACTGACAGCTGCCAACGAAGGACATACAAGACTGTCACCGAAGTCAAATTTCGATTTGAAGTGGAATAAAAATGCAGAGTCAGCATTTTCTGAGTCAAAACAAATATTGGCAAACGCTACGCTTCTGGTGCACCCAGATTCTACGGCTCAGATTAACATCACGTGCGACGCTAGTGATGTCGCCATCGGTGGCGTTTTGCAGCAATTTTTAAATTGTATGTGGCATCCACTTTCGTTTTTCAGCAAGAAGCTGAACCCAGCAGAGACACGCTACAGCGCGTTCGATCGTGAGCTTTTGGCGGTATACGCCACAATTAAACATTTCAGACACAATTTAGAAGGACAAAATTTCTTCGTTAATACAGATCACAAACCGTTGACATTCGTAATGTCATCAGTGTCTGCGATACATGATGGACCAGCGATAGACTATAAAGAGTTAAGTCTCGACCAAGCTAATGACGCGGAATTCATGCGTTTGTGGCACTCGACTGCATCCACTATGAAGTTCAAACTATTAAAATCGTTCGATAATCAATTGATCTGGTGTGATGTGTCCACGGGACACAACCGGCCGTACCTTACCGCGAAATTTCGCCGAAAAGTTTTTTCAAACTTACACGGTTTAGGCCACCCATCGCATAGAGCTACCAAACCTTTGATTAATACCCGATTTGTATGACACGGCATGAATATAGATATTGCTAGATGGTGTCGTACCTGTAAGGGTTGCCAGACTGCTAAAGTTTCACGTCACAACACCCCAGTTTTCGGAAAGTTCACTGAACCTACCGAGCGATTTGATCATGTCCACATAGATATAGTCGGACCTTTACCCTATGCTGATGGCTTTAGATATCTACTGACTTGCGTCGACCGTTTTACACGTTGGCCCGAAGCTATACCTATGGTAGATATTAGAGCCGAAACGGTCACCGATGCCTTCTTCAGCCGGTGGATAGCACGTTATGGTACTCCAGCCACTATCACCACTGATAGGGGCACTCAATTCTAGTCCAAATGGTGGGATAGTTTGTGTAATCAATTCGGGATTATTCGGAATCGTACAACGAGTTATCACCCCCAGTCGAATGGCATGGTCGAACGTTTCCACCGTCAATTGAAAGCTGCCATTATGGCGCACGAGTCACCCAACCCGTGGACTATCACGTTACCCGCTGTGCTTTTAGGAGTTCGTTCCGCAGTTAAGGAGAGACTAGGCAGGTCAGCTGCCGAGATGATATATGGGACAACCCTTAGACTCCCAGGAGAGTTTACTAAACAGTACACCGTCGACGCTAACACTGATTTGGAGAACTATTCAGACAAGCTACGCGTGGCCATGTCGCGTCTCCATCTATGTCCGCCACGTGACACACAACAACACAACATTTTCCAATTCAAGGAAATAGCTACATGTACTCATGTCTTCTTGCGCCGAATCGCAATTGCGCCGCCTCTGACCGCCCCTTACGACGGACCATATAAGGTCGTCGCGAGGAGTGGCAGAGTAATGAAAATCCTAGTTAAAGGCAAGGTTGAGATGGTCTCTTTAGATCGCGTTAAACCCGCACATCTTGAGTGCGAGCCTACGACAGGTACGACACTACAGCGTAAAACGCCAAACAAACCAAAGAGATCGACGGCTACCAGAACATCTAGTAGGAATCCACAGGGTCCACCTAGAACTGGTAGTGCGGACACTCCGACGTCCAACGGGACGAGAGTTAAAACGAAAAAGTCGACGGCAGTCAGAAGCAGTAAAAAATCGGCCACAGTCCCAAAGCAACTAGATGTTAAAGTCAACTTGTCTTACAGAGACAATACTTATGTAGCGCCACATTCGCGAGCCCCCGCCGTATCCCGCGCTAACGGGAACGGCGGTGGTTTACAAACGTATTCCCGCATACCTTTACATTTACGGGGTAAAACCCCGGGTGCTGCTGACGCCGTAATCGACTCGACCTAAAGCAACCATGGGAATATAGCTAATCGCGAAAAAATTTCGACCGACCAAACAGTGCGAAAAACTAGAGTCGGACAAATAATCCAGACTCCTGCCCGGTTCGTGCAGATGGTTCACGCCAAAGTGGCGCCTAACGACATCTATGGCGGGCCCAACCGCATGCATCGTATTCACAATGTTTTTGAATTGTAAATGAATATGCCAGGCCTGGCAGCATTATGTACAGATATATAAAATGTAAAGACATTTTTTTTAGCAAGCTAATTGCTAAAATACGAATAGAAATTTATGTTAATTAAATAAATGGGTTGATCACAGCTTGCAGCATATGAATACATACATAAAGGACAGTTGGTGTTAAGAGGATGGGACAATTCATGTATAATGCTGCGATTTCAACCACCCACGCTGTAACCACACACGCTATATTTTTTAAACCATGCTTAGTTATAAGAGGTTACATATTTTTACAACCCCGCTACTTGCACGAAGCAGTCTCCTACACGTCAGTTGGGTCCTATGTTATCACTCACCCGGGGGTAATGTAGGATCCTGACTTCGTTAAGTTTAGGTGGCAGTTATCCCCGGCTTCTCGGACGCGAGAAGCTATGGACGACCGCCTCGTTTCCGTACCTTGGTGCCGGGCGCACACAATTGCAGCCCATGCGGTCTCGGTACTTTTCCCGCACTTCAGACGTTACACTCGGCGACTACGGACGTGCCGTAGGTCGCTCTCTCTGAGTCAAACAGGACGTGCCGTGCGCAGAGGTTGTGCTTTGTTGTTGCCAGATGTCTAACGAATAAACATGACAAGTGGAGAAAGAGCTTTATGATTTATTTGGAACCGTCGACTCGACGGGGAAGGAAGTTTGTGTTGAAATGGTGAAGATTGGGCAGTTTCCCTCTTCCGCCATTGCGACCCTACACTAGAGACTCCAATGGTCACTTACAGGTACTGTCGGCGCGAGGGGCTCTCCATCCCACCATACTGGTTGACCCGACGTGAACACCATATGACTACATATATTATAAAATGGGTGTTTATTTGTAATTATGGGTAATATAAAGTCAGACCATTTTAGCAGACTGATCATGCTGATGGTCATTGTATTTCTAACGCTCCTAGGTTGGTGCGCAGTTTACATCAAAATAACTAATACAATTACCTCAAATGATGGTGAGGCAAACATTAAAATTTTAATTATGTTTCTTTTATTTTGGGTAATAAACAAAAAGAATCTGTTTCTAAGTATATAACCAAGAATTAACTTAAAACACAACAATCACCATTGTCAGACCTGGTGATAACGTATCATAGTGCAGCGTTTTTAAATGAGCTTAATTGGCCGCATTTAGTTTACATGTCGGAGAGAAAGACCAAAGACGGCTTACTTTATTTGCAGGATTGGGCTTATAATTTGCATACACTGTTTAATGATTCTATAAATGGTTCTATAAATGATTTCATAAATTATTTTATTTCTTATATATATTAAAGACTGACCTTGTGTGCCCAGCCTGACATATTATTTGTTTTTTGTATGTATGTCAAGAATTAAAATATATAAACGGTTGTGCAACTCAAACCCTGTAGACCGTTTTTTCATACGTTTTCCTGCATATTGCAGTCCAAATGAAATGCATAAAATAGTTTGTACTACATACTCTGTAAATCAAATCATTAAATATAGGATGTCTCTACTTTTTCATAATTGGCTATATTTTTCGTCATTTGAAGCCGGAAATCGAGTTAGCATTTCCATCTTCAAATAAAAGAAACATTGAAGAAAAACTATGACAGAAGGTTTGACCCCATCAGGCCCATAAAATGTGACCCTCTGATGCTAATTAGTTCATCGAAGTGCTTCAAAAAGAGTTGTCAGCTGCGCCAGGGAGGTCGGATCTAGACCCCTCCCCCATCAGAAAACACCCTCAGCGCATTGATTTCACCCCATCTAGCCCATGGACAAAATTTAGCGACAACAAAGTAGTACATCAATACAATATAGAAAACATAAAACTGACAAAAAATCTGATCGGGAAAGTTTTGTCAGATCCCTTATAAGGTAAGTCAACACCCCCACCTAATCCATCGATTTTAATATTACAGCAAACCCTGTCATCATTTTTATGACATGGTTCCAAAACAAGCTGATATACATGTATGTACATATATCTTTCCTATTTGGTCGATTGGCAGTTTCTAGCAGTCCGTTGCTTTGATCTCAAGATAAACATTGCGCTAATAATTATGGAGGGGTGGGGTAACACCAGAGGGCCAAATTTAAAGGCCTTCCCAGCAAACACAAAACATTTGTATAGTATTTGTACAACGTCGGCCCAACGTCTTCGACGTTCGACGTTGATCCAACATTTTACAAATGTTATACAAATGGTTTGTATTTACTGGGTTAAGGAGTGAAATCTTCTGTCACAGGCTCCCAGACTAAATGGGATGGATTGAGCATACCAGTTTCATCTCAATAATAACAGGTACATCACTGTACATTCAAAATGGTTAGCTTTTGAGATAAATTGACATCGGCAACGTGTATCTCAAAAATAAATTCATGGCGATAACTGTTATAAACCCTTTCAGTGTGGGCATCGACTTAAGACGTCAGAATATGACGTCCGTAGAAGTCAGATTCTGACGTTTGATGTCGATCCCATCACTGAAAGGGTAAAAAGAATTACAATGGCCGTAGACCCATAACATAGGTATTCAAATGAAGCGGAAAGAGATAACTAAGACATTTATGATGATTTCCAATTGAGAAACCTATGGATCTGCATGGTTTATACACAAATATTTCAACGTTTCAATAATTTCAGGGTTCATAAACAACAATGCTGACATTAACGGTAAAAGACACAAAGCTTCACATTGAACATGTTAAACTTAGGAAAATATCACTTTTCAAACAGATACCGAGAGTAGTTGAGCAACTAGTGCTAACCCTAGAGTCGAAATATTGTCATTTTCCGAACATTACTTGTGCATTATACCTGTACCGATTGATTAGCATGACCATGGTGACACATCGTCTATCAAATAGAGTTAATTCATAGTCAATAGAAAATATCGTTACCCATTAGAATGCTGAATTACCATTATATATCAGCATACAGCCCACCTTTTACATAACAATAAAAAAATGTGTCATTTTAGCCACTTGGAGTTGTGGGTCGCGGTGGTGAGAATCATCTCCACGTGATTAAAATTTTAAAGCCGACGATTTGATTGGCGTAAAGCAACAGTAATAAATAGTAGTTAAGAGCTAGGGTAATATAATACCTTTCGAGGAGTTGTCTTGTAATTATACGTTTTAACACAAAATTAAGAGATAAACTTTGTTTTTTCACTTAATTATTACCACATTCAGTACATTCAGACACAACTTCAAGTGGGTGAAAATTCCAATTGAATAATTTGGCGGCTGAAAGGTTAACTGAAAAAGTAGAAAAAATAGGTCAAATTAGAGGAAAAACACCAACTTAAAGTTCTCTAGTGCATTTGCAATGATTAGACAGAAAATATTTTACAGCCATATGAAGGCCTGTACCAGTAGCTTTCTATTGATATCAAATATATTGAAAATGCTCCAAAACTAAGTCGGCAAAAATGAGAGATACAGTCAATTTTCCCGAGCCTGAAGAAAAGCGTGCACATTTTACGTCTAACCAAAAAATCATGTAATATATTCACATAACTCATTATTTTTTATTCCAAATGGGTTTCTTTTAAGTCAACAATAGTTCTAAAACATGTTTGAATCAAAACTAAGCATTTATACCATACAAAAATCTGCTGGAAGAAAAGTATTTTGACTATTTTCTGAGAAAATTAAGGGTTAAATTGAACGTTGGAAGGATGAATAAAATACAAACTGAGCGCTTTGTTGTATTTAACAGTAATAAAATATTATGTATCCACATTAAAGCCTTTCATAGGGACTTTCAACTTATATCAAGGATGTTGGTACATTTTTAAATTTGGGAACTCATTGGGCAAAAATAAGAAACACGTTTAATTTTACCGAGCCAGAAGAAAACGAGGCAAATTTTACATCCTACCAAAAAAATGTGTAATATGTTAAAATATCTCATTATTTGTTATTTCAAATTTGTTTATTAATTCAACAATAACCCTAGAACATGTTCGAAATAAACATTTATTACAAACAACAATCAGGTGAGTGAAAATTATGCTGTTTGAAATAGTATGACAAATAAGTAAAATTAATACCAACGTGAAGCTCTCTTGTGCATATATTGATATAGCTCAAAATTTCACTACTCTGTGGGCAATAATGTAAGATACTGTTAATTGTCCCAAGCCAAGCGAGCAAATTTTACGTCTAACCAAAATAGCATGTAATAATTATGTTCACATAACTCATTATTCGTATTCCAAAGGGTTTTATTTTAAGTAAACAATAGTGCTACAACATGTTTGAATCTAAACTAAGCATTTATATCATACGAAAAAAAAGCTGAGTGAAAAGTATTTTGACTATTTACTGAAAAAGTAAGAAAAATAGGTCACACTAGAGGTAAAATACCAACTTAAAGTTCACTTGCAATGATTAGACATAAAATATTTTACATTCATTTAAAGGCCTGTACCAGTAGCTTTCTATTGATATCAAATATATTGATATAGCTCAAAATTTGACTACTCATTGCGCAAAAATGTGAAATACAGTCAATTTTCCCAAGCCTGAAGAAAAACGTGCACATTTTACGTCTAACCAAAAAAAGCTTGTATTATATTCACATTATTTTTTATTCCGAATGGGTTTCTTTTAAATCAACAATAGTTCTAGAACATGTTTGAATCAAACTAAACATTTATACCATACAAAAATCTAACAGACAGAAAAGTATTTTGATTATTTTCTGAAAAAGTATGACAAATAGGTAAAATTAAAGGTTAAAATACCAACTTAAAGGTACATGCCCAGGTCTAAAATCACCAAAAAAGTCTGTGATTTTACTTCAGCTTAATAATATGACCATATGATGTAAACATCTCCATAGACTACAACTGCAAACGTTTTTTTTATTTTTATGCTGCGCATTCACCAGTTAGGCTAGATATAAAGACGAAATTCCTGATATCTAATAATTGACAACTATGTCAAAAATAAGAAATACGGGGATTTCGTCTCTATATCTAGCCTAACTGGTAAGTGCGCAGCACAAAAATTTAAAAAAAACTTTTGCAGGTTAGTCAGGCAGAATGCTGATATAACCTGGAAATTCATACAGAAGTTTATATTTTGATTGATTTGTGTTCAGTAGAGGCTAGAGTCATCATTTCCACCGGGAGTACTAAATTTTACCCAGTGGCAAGTTTTTATTTGCATATTTCCAAGATGGCCGCCAATCGCTGGGATCAAATCTATAAAATGACATATATCTGGGCCTACTTGTTCAAATTTGATAAACTTTCGATTTCTATCAAATTAATTACCATTAGTAATTTTATGCAATTTTAAAATTATTCGGAAGTCAAGGTCAAAAGTCAAGGCCATTATATGGGTCTAATAAGGTTAAAAAAGGCATCAAATGTGGCACGTGGCCGATTTTCACCCAATCAAAACAAAATTTATTTAACCCAGTCATGTCTAACATGACGGGTACACCCGTCATGGATTAGTGCAACCTATGGATTAGCATGACGGATATACCGTCATACTTTTAGCTCACATCCTAATAGTTGCTTGCAAAGTAGCCTAATCATGGTAAATATACAAGGGGCAGCTATAAGTGGGGTTTTATTGGAGGAATCTTTCAAATCTGGATACAAGCATTAAAAACTGGCATGAATACTCCCTGGGGGCTACTTTTTGTGGAAAAATTTTTAGCCGATTAAAAAGTCAAGATGGCCGCCATTATGGGTCTCACAATATACGTTTTTGAATAAAACCCCCGATATTTGTCCTATTTGAATGATCTTGGTGTCAAATCATACATTTTTGGCTATGAGGAATCTGAATTTTTCTTTTGCGAGACCTAAAATCCAAGATGGCGTCCATTTTTCAAGATGGCTGCCTTTCCCAGCATTAAAATAACTTTTCGGGTAGTTTTGCCACGACCTTGATTGAACTGTCCATTAGGATGTCGAAATCTGCTCCAGCGACGTGTACATTCCAGACTGACTGGAATTCAGAATTGCTGTTTTTTTCAAGCGGAGACCCATATGCCACCCATAGGCCTTCTTGTTCTCCTGAGTATGGCTGTTATACCATGATTGTGACCATCATGCAGTACTTCTCTTCTATGCCCTCGGGGTCCTTTGTTCTGGATCATACAATGCTTGACAAAGGCGGAGGGAGCACTGAGAGGGAACATTGCCCTAGCATCCAGCATATGCATCAAGCAACAGGATGCAGCTCTCTGTAAAGCCTATCCTGACTACTGCGACGAGGCTGAAAACACCGAGGAAGTTCTCGAGGTCGAATTGTGGTGTGAAAGTCACAAACTTCAGAGTCACTAGTTCCAGTTCTGGTACGGTACCTAGTGTTAGCAATCCTCTTGTTGATCCAATTATTCGAGAAGTCAAACTTCAATCTCTACTGTCAGTCACAGACCGAGCTGATACCATTCTTATTTGCCAAAAACAATGTAAATTATGCACAATATACTCCTGTCCAACAAAAGAATGTACTGAGCCCACAATGCAGCCATCATGAGCACCAAGTCACCAAGGAGCTCAAGGACATTTGAAGAATATGCCACATTTGATTTTCTCCCCACAATACAGGCACACTCTGACAAGCACAGTATAGGGCGGACATATTGTGTTCGACGTATATAGGTCAAATACTGTGAAAATTGACGCTAGGACGCGACGTGACTGAGATGAAGGGCGTCAAACAAGTGCAAAATTCCATCCAACTGGCGCATTTTTCTCATAAACGGTGAGATAATATGGTCATTGATATCAAAAGAAGATTTCACTACACAATCACCAAAAACCACATGATCGACCTAGATGAATTTTCCCTGTACTCTTGAGGAGGCGAACACGATGATCTTCGTACATAACAATCATCCGACAAACGGAGGAAGCTCTGATGGGATAAAACAGTGACACTGACATTCTTTTCATAGCAGTCAGTATGATGTCAGCTCTCCAGGAAACTGGTCTACAGCAGCTGTGAATTGCATAAGACCAAGGTAAGCACTAGAGATGGATTCTTGTCCATGACCTGTGCGTCACCATTGGGCCACAGAAGAGCAGGGGCAGTCACGCCTTCACCAATCACAAGATTTGATGTTGTGTCCACCTTCTGCGACAAAGCAAAGAAGATGTGATGTATGTGATGTATGTGATGAGATAACTGATGTCTTCCACAAATTAAGTTCCATCAACAGTAATTGACGATGACATGTAGATCTTGGTGAGGTTTGTGTCTGAATGTATGACAGATCCGACACAGCTGAGGGCGTCGATGATGCAATACTGGAGATGTCTGCAAGGATGTGTCATCAGGCGGGCATCATAAAGAGTCATGTAGTCAACAGTATTGCAGCCAGACATAGCGAGCTCTGCAAACTGGCTATGGACAAAGGAGACACTATTTGGCAGATCTTCAGGGCAGACATTCCACTATTACGGAGAGATGCCAGCAGCTGACTAAATGTGGCCGCAAATCAGAATGTCATGGGTGGTGCAATTGCTTTGGTCTGGCTTGCACCAGTTGCAGTTGCAGATGTGAGGTTGATTCGCATTGCAAGGACAATTATCACCAGCGTTCACGTTGAAATATTGTAATCTGACTGTAAACTGTTATGTTCATTACTTCATTAAAGTATATTACATCTAAGTAGTTTTATTCCTATGTATTTTTGTCAGGCATGGAATAGGCGTACTGAGTATGCATACTATGTGAAATGTGACAGGTATAACCTAATTTCCTATTATATTTCTCCTCGTCGTGGTATTGGGATCGTATATGTCATTATATAAAGTGACAGACGAAAGCCATTTGTACTTGCTTATGATCACATCAGGGCAGATACAGGATATCGATCCGTACCGGTGCTGGCAAAATATTGGTCTGACGTCTTCGACGCTGGCCAAGCGTTGCCTTGTCAGTGGGTCGATGCTGGGATGAATATTACATTATTATGTAAAAATATATTATTTTTTGGCTGTCTCGTTCATCATATACATTGTATTGCCAGTATTATCTTTTGAAGTGACTTATAAGCCCAAATGGGCTGGGTACGATCTTGTAGTCATATTTATACCGTCATTTTGATTAATTTGTACATGTCACTACAATAAAAATATACAATACAGTGCAGTATAATTATATTCATTGATATTCGAGAATCAGGCCAATGTTCCATTTGTGTTGTTTTTTCACAATAAGTATCAATAAAGATTTTCATTTATGAGTTTAAATATTTTCCCCTTTCAACATAATTATTCTTAGAATAAACCACCTTGCTCACACAAATAACCTACCAACAAAAAGTCTATTCTGCTTCTGCCTTAGATCGAGACCACATTTCATGCAAAATCACCCAACATAAAGTATTTTACCTCTTTGTCTCATATTTTATAAAACAAGCTTTTACTGAATTCTGGAGGTCGAAATTCACATTCGGCATGGTCAAAAATGTATGATTGGATACCAAGATCATTGAAAAGTTTGGGGAAAATTACCCAGAAAAGTGCTTATCATGCTGTGAATGGCCGCCATCTTGAAAAATGGCCGCCATCACCTTCTGGAATATTGTTGTGCATAAATCGAGCCGACAGTTTTTTCACCAATATGTTTTTTTAAGCTTCCATCTTTGGTGATTTTGTGAATAATCATAATCAGAAATAGGTCACGAGCCACATTAGATGCCTTTTCTAACCTTACCATACCCATGAAATGTCATTTTCTTTTGACCTAGACCTCCAATTAATTTTTCAAATGGCATGAATATATTTATGGCTTTAGGTTTGATGAAAATCAACTCCATTACCATCAAATTTGAGCAAATATGTGCTGAGTTATGCCATTTATAGATTCGAGTTTCAAGGCTGGCGGCCATTTTGGAAATAAGCATATTAAAAAATTGCCACTGGGTGAAATTTAGTACTCCCGGTGAAAATGATGACTCTAGCCTCTGCTGAACACAAATCAATTATACTATAAACTTCTGTATGAATTTACAGGTTAGGTTACATTTTGCCAATATTCCGCCTGACGAGGTCGGGTGCCGATGTGGCACGTCACATATTAAGAAGCCAAAATAAAATCACCGATTTTTTTTATGATTTCAGACCTGGGCATGTCCCTTTAAAGTTCTCTTGTGCATTTGTCAATGATCGGACACAACATATTTCACATCCATGTGAAAGCCTGTACCAGTAGAGTTTTATTGATATCAAATATATTGATATAGCTCAATATTTGAGTGAGCCAAAATGTGAAATGCGCTTGATTTCTCAAAATCGGACCAAAATCGCACATAGGTCATGTACATTTTTGGCCATATTTCAGTAAAGCAGCGGCAGTTACCTGATCAACAGGTTGATTCTGGCCCCAGAGTAGTAGTCCAGCAATGTGAAAATAATAGTGGCTTATATTCCCCTCTGGGTGACACATAACCCCCAGCCACGTCTGATCTATTTAGTGGATTTACAGGATAATACATTGATAAATACATTCCGTACATTCTGTACATTATGTACATTCTAATATTAGCCCAGTATTGGGTTACCGTGTCGTGTTTGACGCCACGCAACAAGCTTTAGTGCTGACTAACGTTGATCCATTGTCAACCACGTTGGCTCAAAATTAGCCCAATATTATTTCAACGTCTAGTGTTTGCTGGGTATAAATGAAGGGAGATGTTATAACATGTTATACTTCATGCTGGGCCACTGGTGACGACGTTGGTCCAACATTAAAACAACATAGGGTCAACGTTTGTTCAATCAACCACAACCCCAATAGTGTTAAAAGAATCATAATGCCGAAAGTCAGATAGTTTTGCAATTTGGGATGATTCGGCAGGCCTACAACCCAAGATCTAATATATTTTATGCGGGAGAATTCTGTTCATTTAAACTTTTAGTTTCTTAGATTTTCAAAACATTTCAAAACACTCCACTAAGGACACACAACAATAATGTTTTGTGTTTACTGAGTTGAACGCAGCTAGCCCAGCAAACACGAGGCGTTGAACCAGTGCTGGTATAATGTTGGGCCAGCGTCGCAGATTGTGGGCCAGCATTGGGTCAACGTCGTGTTTAATGGGAGTGTTGACAAGTGTTTCGAACCAAAACGGAATAATAAATTCCGCTTAATATATAGTCTCTACTGTCCACAGGAGCCGTTTAATAACATTATTTACAAAGGTCATTGACTATCAACCTTTATGGCTATGCTGCTGGTGGGGGAGACCGTAAAAAAATCAGAAAAAACTAGACCCTTCTAGTATTATATTTATTATTGGCTGTAGCCCATATATAATGTATCTAGGTCTATCTTTATGTGTGTGTGTTTATTGTGCCACTATGGGAGCAATACACATTTATTTATTGAAACATATTTATACATGGTGGACAGCCCAGCAGATAGGAAACGTTGAACCAATGCCACAGTCACTTTAATGTGGGTCCATCGTCTGCGACGCTGATCCAGCACCAACCCTTTCAGCACGGGACCGACTTTAAACGTCAGAATCTGACTATCTGTAGACGTCAGATTCTGACGTCTGTAGACGTCAGATTCTGACGGCTAAAGTCGGCCCTCGCACCGAAAGAGTAAACTATTTATAATGACCGTAGATCCGTAACATAGGTGTTCAAATGAAGCAGAAAGCGCTAACTAAGACATTTATGATGATTCCAAATAAAAAAACACCCTTTTGTCTCTTGGGCTATATAAAAATATACCAGCGCTTTAAGGGTTAAACCAACATTTGTTCAGAGTGTCCTGTTTGGTGAGATCTAATTTGTGTCTTAATGGGGGTACGTATCCCGATTTTTTATGCATTGTATTTTTCGTTTTGTTCTAATAAATTAATCCGAGTCTTATATTGCCCGCATGTCAGCGTACTTGTGGGACCCATATATTATATTACTTCATAGAGAAATCGATACAACACACATACATTTGATGTAGTTAATTATCTCAATAAAACTGCTGCGGGGAGTAAATGATCTCGTAAAAAATCATATAATTCTATTTAGAATCCACGGGTATCGATTTTTCTTACTTTGTTCCCATTGGTCTAAGATGTGAAATAAACCGCAAAACAGTATACGTCTAACCTATAACTACGTTCACACATATAAGAACACGACATATTAGAATACGGCCACGACAACGCATAATTTGAGAAACCGGACACGGGTGTTCATATACACACGATTATAAAGTGCGGTAGGTGTACAGATATAGTTCTTTATCACCCTGAAAGCTACCTGAAAAAACATAATTTCATATTAAAAATCAAATATATAAGAATTATAATAATTTTAAATTATGAAAAATGCGACAAATGAAAAGAATATATTTTAACAATAACATTTTTTTTAGTTTAGTATTTTTCCTTATTATTTAAAAATTAGGAAAAAATAAAAATAATCATTAAAATTTGAAAAAACATATTCCCGTCTTTTCTAGTCAACAAGAGGTTCGTGTTTTCCCCATTTGGGCCAACGTAATGATGTCATATGGAACTCTTAGTACGGCATGCCATACGAAAATGACATCAATCGCTACATGGTGCGATGATCTGCAATCCACATAAACTTGTTCGTATTGTATACATGCTCGTGTATAAAATCATCTTCATATCAAGTTGTCTGCTACCGGTAGACCAGTGGTCTGACTGTCAGATTTATTGCGGCAAGATGGTGTATATGTGAACACCCACTCGAAAGAGGGGGTTTTCCGTTCGTATTCGTCTATATATATATATGAACGTAGCAATAGTAGGTTGTAGGGGTTGAACTCATCCTTACTTATCCTACCTGACACTGATTGGAGTGACAGATATGACCCTTAACCCTCGAAGCGCTGAATTAATTTGTAAAAAACATTGCAAGGTGCCTTATAAGGTAAGTCAACACCCCCACCCATCCATCGATTTTAATATAACAGCGAACCCTGTCATCATTTTTATGACATGGTTCCAAAACAAGCTGATATACATGTATGTACATATATCTTTCCTACTTGGTCGATTGGCAGTTTCTAGCAGTCCGTTTCTTTGATCTCAAGATAAACATTGCGCTAATAATTATGGAGAGGTGGGGTAACACCGGAGGGCCAAATTTAAAGGCCTTCCCAGCAAACACAAAACATTTGTATAGTATTTGTACAACGTCGGCCCAACGTCTTCGACGTTGATCCAACATTTTACAAATGTTATACAAATGGTTTGCATTTACTGGGTTATGGAGTGAAATCTTCTGTCACAGGCTCCCAGACTAAATGGGATGTATTCAGCATACCAGTTTCGTCTCAATAATACCAGGTACATCACTGGACATTCAAATTGGTTAGCTTTTGAGATAAGTTGACATCGGCAACGTGTATCTCAAAAACAAATTCATGGCGATAACTGTTATAAACCCTTTCAGTGCGGGCATCGACTTAAGACGTCAGAATATGACGTCCGTAGAAGTCAGATTCTGACGTTTGATGTCGATCCCATCACTGAAAGGGTAAAAAGAATTACAATGGCCGTAGACCCATAACACAGGTATTCAAATGAAGCGGAAAGAGATAACTAAGACATTTATGATGATTTCAAATTGAAAAACCTATTGATCTGCATGGTTTATACACAAATATTTTAGCGCTTCTATAATTTCAGGGTTCATAAACAACAATGCTGACATTAACGGTAAAAGACACAAAGCTTCACATTGAACATGTTAAACCTAGGAAAATATCACTTTTTAAACATATACCGAGAGTAGTTGAGCAACTAGTGCTAACCCTAGAGTCGAAATATTGTCATTTTCCGAACATAGGCCTATTACTTGTGCATTATACCTGTACCGATTGATTAGCATGCCCATGGTGACACATCGTCTATCAAATAGAGTTAATTCAGAGTCAATAGAAAATATCGTTACCCATTTGAATGCTGAATCACCATTATATATCAGCATATAGCCTACCTTTTACATAACAATAAAAAAATGTGTCATTTTAGCCACTTGGAGTTGTGGGTCGCGGTCGTGAGACTCATCTCCACGTGATTAAAATTTTAAAGCGCGACGATTTGATTGGCGTAAAGCAACAGTAATAAATAGTAGTTAAGAGCTAGGGTAATATAATACCTTTCGAGTTGTCTTGTAATAATACGTTTAAACACAAAATTAAGAGATAAACTTTGTTGTGCGAAAATAGAATATGGATATTTAAACCCCCCAATGTAGTTTAACCCTTTAATCGCCGGTGCCAAATATATTCGTTTGAATCTAAATTATTTGAATCTCTTATGCATTTATGTATGTATATCACATGTGAAATTGTTTTGTACTATGGGCCCAAGGCCTTAAAAAACTACTACTACTACTACTACTACTACTACTACTACTACTACTACTACTACTACCACTACTACTACTACTACTACTACTACTATTACTACTACTACTACATAAAGGGAACTTTCCGTGTTCTTCCTACATTAGATAGAGATTAGAGTGGTGGAATATGGCATAAAGGGAACTTTCCGTGCTCCTACATTAGATAGAGATTAGAGTGGGTTGAAGATTGCATGAAGAGAAGGAACTTTCCATGTTCCTCCTATATAACCTACAATTGAGATTAGAGTGGTGGAAGATGACATAAAGGGAACTTTCCGTGTTCTTCCTACGCTGGATATAGATTAGAGTGGTGGAATATGTCATAAAGGGAATTTTCCGTGTTCCTCCTACACTAGATGGACGGGGGCCCTAGGGTAGTGGTTAGCACCGCTGCCTTTCACGCAAGAGCTCGGGGTTCGGTTCCCGGTCTCGGCGGTTTGAAAGAAACAAAAATGTTTCTTCCCCATCCACGTGTGAAAGTCAGTATTGTGGGGAGCCTCCGTGACCAAGAGGTAGCGTGCTCGGCCTCAGACCACCAGGGCTCGAATTTCGAATCCTGTGTCTGGAGGACAGTGTCATCTCAATCATCTCACCATCCTCAGGAGGTTCTCCTGGCCCAGTTTAGCCTATATGTGCACAAAGGTGGCCTAAAGACCGATTCATTTAATTTTTATTTCCTGCACTAGATATATATTAGTGTGGTGTACGATGGCACAAAGGGAACTTTCCGTGTTCATTCTACACTAGATAAAGATTACTGTGGGGTAAGATGGCACAAAGGGAACTTTCCGTGTTCCTTCTACACTTATAGTCTAGATAGATAGATAGAGAGTGGTGGGAGATGGCATATACAGTCCTAGCAGCACAGGGGTTAATTATATACGGTCACGACAGCACATTAGGTGATTATATACGGTATCAGCAACACAAGGGTTAATTATATACGGTCCTAGCAGCCCAAGTGTTAATTACATACGGTCCAGCTACACAAGGGTTATTTAATTTATATTTTATATATAGTCCGTCTGCTGCGCCTCTGACAATCAGAGATTCATTGTCTGGCGTAAAAAAGACGATGTTACAGCAACTGTGTGGCTCGGCATTTTAATATATTTTATTTCTTAGTACGTTACTTACCATTATGATCATACCTGAAAGGGTAATTAATTAATTAATTAATACCAGCATTGCTAACTTAGACTATCGATAAATTTAAACAGACATAGGTCAGTTTTTGTTATGCATAATTATTTCAACTTTATATCTAAATTCGACACACACGCAACATTGTTTTTTAGTAATGTATTTCGCAACATATTCAGAGAACTCTATGGGGCTTCAAGCATTTCTGCTTTTAGTCACCACAGACTGTTTTTCAATAGGCCCACTTTGGGTATCAAAATGCTGTCTATGAACATATGTTCACAACCGAATGTTGTCAAAGTGATGTAGAAACATTACTTTATGGTAATTAATAATTATTTACTGCATACTATTGATTGATATGTTTATGAAGACAACATTTTTACAATCACATTTTTTGCGTGTTTTCTGGCAGTAAAAGGGTGTTTTAAATAATCAAATCATGTATATATATATTTTAGTCATGGTAGGTTAAGTATATGTGCTAGGTGCTGAGTGACGGTTTGCTGCATATTATTTCAGGTATATATCAATGACCATAGCAGAAAATAAATCTTAACGAGATATGTGATGTTGGTTCACAAAGGGTTAATTTGCCAAATTCGTCCAAAATTTCTTTCTCGTTGTCCCCTCTAGCCATATCTTCAGATTTCAAGCTTTCCAACGGTATATGATAACAAATGTTATTTTTTTCATGGAAGGTTGCCCTCTAAATAACGCCTTTTTGGTGGGTCCGCTGAAGCACTATATCTAAATTTGAAGTTTGTTTGTTCTTAAAAAAATATTAGTTTTTAGTGCGCAAAGGGTGTGCAATTTTATTTTATAATTGTATTCTTTTCCGACACACATGAAATAGTAAAAATATATAATGTTTTTTTAATAATGTATTTCGCATCATATTCAAATAAATCTTTGAGTATTTGAGCATTCCTATTTTCAGACACTACATACTGATTTTCAATAGGTCTACTTTGGGTATCAAATTGTCTGTCTATGAACGTATGTTCACAAACAAATGTTGTCAAGGAGATGCAGAAACATTACTTTATGGTAATTAATAATTATTTACTGCATATTATTGATTGATATCTCTATGAAGAAAACATTTTCACAATTTTAAGGACAATAATTTATTTTTGCGTGTTTTCTAGCAGTGAAAGGGTGCTTGAAATAATAAATTCATATTTTTTTAATTTTGTCAAGTAATGGTCGGTTAAATATATGTGCTTGGTGCTGATGGATGGTTAGCAGCATATTATTTCAAGTATATATCGATGACCATAACATAAAATAAATATGAACTATATATGTGATGCTGGTTCACAAAGGGTTAATTTGCCAGATTTGTCCAAAATTTCGTTCTTGTTATCCCCCCAGCCATAATCTTGAGATTTTAAGCTTTCCAACGGTATATGATAACTAATGTTGTTTTTTCATGGAAGGTTGCTCAATAAAAATAACGTCTTTTTGGCGGGTCTGCTGCAGCACTAATATACCCACACGAGAATACCAACTATATTATGCCCCTCTCACTGGTGATATACAAGCATATTAATTAATACACAGATCAGTGAAGGATGCTAATAATGAACCGTTTGATATCTATGTTCCCAGGAAATGGTGTTCAATAGCTTGCATGCAGATACGAGCTATATAATTTCCATTAAACGGTGCACATTAAAGGCTACTGCTTGGTGAATTAGACTGGATATCAATAAAACCCATCGCGTTAAACGCTGAACTAGGCCCCCTATATATTGATATTTATAAAATACAATTTAACAAATTATCTATAAAGGTGGAATTATATTTTTTACTAGTATTCAAGATATTCACATTGTTATTAATTTCTAAGAGATACCAGTTTTCTGCTAGAATTTCTGGGATTTCAGATTTCTTTACATTACCGGATTGAAAAAAAAATCCGGATGTTTTTATTCATGACCCACTGGCATTTCTGTGCTTAGTCCGAACTATATATGCTCGTCGCAAAGCTGAGTAGATCAGCCTCATCTACTCTTTGCTATTCTTGGGCCAAATTATGGAACGTATATTGTACAAATGTTAGGACCTAGAATAAAAGATGAAAACATGCTCAAAATGTATATTACACTCTGAGACGTATCTGGCACAATAATACATAATTTAGTTTAGTAACAGATCTTGTAACAGAGAAACATACATCAAGTATGTAAACTCTCTAGTGGGTAAGATTCGTTAGATATGATAAGCTTAGACCTGTGACTGCTACTAAATGTGGTACGAGCTGTCCCGTAGTGTGGTACGAGTTGTCTGCTTATAACATCAGACATGGTACGAGTAGTCTGCTTACGAGATGTTCGTGGTATGAGTTGTCCATAACCCCTAAGCAAGGACTCACACTCGAGTCTGCAGGGTCCTATGCAAGATCACACCCAAGCCTGCACGGTCCTAGGCAAGGATTCACACCTGAGCCCGCCATGTCTAGGCAAGGTCTCACACTCGAGTCCATAGTCCCAGGAAAGGTCCAACACCCGAGCCCTCATATGGTCCTATATAAGTAAGGTTATTGAGCTTTGGGGCGAGCGGTCGCCATGTTGGCGCGAACCCCTGGCATCCAACCTCAATCTTTCTCAAACTTCAAATTCCAGCCGGATCGGGGGTAAGGGATAAAATATTCAGTGTAACTCTATGAAATTCATTCTTTCCTTTATCGTAGTCAATCCAACAATTCAATTCGCTGTGCACATGCTTACGACAGGGACGATGGCCTTGCCATGTTGGCTTGTTCGGCGCTTGGTGTGACGAGACGTCTGCCCGCTTTGGTGTCTAGGTTAAAAGTGATCAAATGCGTGCGAAATAGAAGCGTCGGTGGGCTTTACGGAAGCGGGGCTCGTCAGCTCTGATTCCGCCCGGCCAAAACTGGTTTAGATGAAATCGGTCAGGAAAACGGCAGTCGACGTGTCGCTGGCCCCACTAGGTCTCACACCCGAGCCGCAGGATTTTAGACAATGTCTCACATTCTAGCACGCATGGTCCTAGACATTATTGACTCACAGACGAGCCATAGGCAAGATCTCACACCCAGCCCCACAATGTCCTGGGCAATATCTCACAGTATAGCCTGTATATCCTGTGTCATATCCTACATAGCTATTTAATGCAACATGAATATGAACACGAATAAGTTTGTTTTGTGTTTGAAATGACGATAGGCTATGGATACCACCATCACTGACAAAGTAGTTAATGACTCTATCGTTCACAAATTGGATCAATTTACACCAACCACTGAAAAGGAACTGGAGCGCATTATAAGGGATTGTCCAGCAAAAACATCTGGACCAGGGTTGGGGTCAATTATAATTGTAATTGAGTAATTGAGTAATTAATTACAATTACAGTGTAATTGTAATTGTATTTGTAATTTAAAAAATATGTGACTGTGTAATTGTAATTGTATTTGTAATTGAAAATTTCATGGTCGTAATTGAATTAATTACACTTCAATTACATCTCAATTACGATGTTTTTTAAGAATTACAATTTCATAAAAACACATAATATCGAATAAGCTTTTTATAATTTGCATGATATAATTTTTTTATAATTTGTATGCTAGATGAGCTGCCATAATTATATTAATTATATTAACACATTTTTGGGGGGTTAATTATGGGCCGATGTCCCACACAGCATGCTAGCATTAACTCATCATTGGTGCAGCGTTTTGGTATTAGCTGTTTTTAGCCAACATTACGTTCCGTGGGATTAGTCGAGTAATCATGTTCTTATTCGGCTGATTAAGGAGTCAAGCATAGTCAAGCATTAGGGTCAATACGTGATACATATATGTAGTTATCAATCCAATATTGTCTTAATGTTGATTAAATGTTGGACCGACGATTTGACACTCCAGCTTAATCTGTAATATATTTCTATATTTCTGAAGTATTATGCTAGTAGAAATTTAGTATTTAGAATATTTAAACGCTTTTTATCATCTTACATGTGTATGTTCATTTGTTTTTAATGCAAAGTGTATGCAGCCAGGATTTTTGAGATATTTATAAAACTATAGGATCGGTACTCGTAGGGTTAATTGCCTAACTATGACGCGACTCAGCGTCTACACCTTGGAGATGCAGCGACTACTTGTTGTTGTAGGGTGAATTAGCAAGGTTGGATATTCCCGGCATGGTGGGGGATCTGGGTGGGGGAGAGGGGTGTGACGGGTTGGGGGTATTATTATGGCGGTGACAACATCCCAGTGTCTTCTTGTGGTTGACAGCATCTTAACAGTTGATTGGTCCACGATAGACTAGTGCAGACATCGGCTACATGGGCGGGGTGTTGTAGGTGACTCCAATTAAACACTGATTTTTATATGACCAATCACAATTAGATGACTTGTGAAAATCTGCATTCAAATCACTTGATGACAGTGCACCGTCCAGCATGGCCAAGGACAAGCCCTAAATTCATGCCACACTATGTATGGCATGAACCAACCTTCCCAGTACCACAATCAAAGACAGTTAACCAATGTTGTTGAAATATATCATCCACGGTGGGCAATCATTTAAACAACACTGCTTCAGTGGTTTGTGTTTTCATCTGACTTGTTCAATGCTCGCCCAACCAAATGAGTTTTAACTTTATTATTTATTTTATATTTTTTTTCATAATCCGACCATCCAGTAAATACAAGGCGGAAGTATACTTTTGTGATTATAATGGAAACATTTTAAGCCCAGTAAACACACAACATTTGTATAGAGCATTTATTCAATGTCGGCCAAACGTTTTCGACGTTGCTCCAACATTGTATAAATGGTATACAAATGTTGTATGTTGACGGGGAGGTGACATAACTGTTGTTATTCCATAAACTAACTAGCATTACACAGTAGTTAATTTGCAATGAAATAGTGGAAAATTAACAAAAGATATTCAGCTCATTTAATTCTACAATCTTATGCATATATTCCATCCCATACAGTGGTGTCGCAAAGTGTCGTTGTTAGTATGAACCAATGCACAATGAATTTGCAATGTCATTGTTTTTTTGTTTTTTTTCGTCAACCTGTCATTCGATAAAACGTGGAAATACACACCGGTAAATGTAATTGTATTTGTAATTGAAAAATATAATTGTAATTGTATTTGTAATTGAAAAAAAAACTGAATGATAGTAATTGTAATTATAATTGTAATTGAAAAATTATGAAGGGGTGTAATTGTAATTGTATTTGTTATTGAAAAAAGTAATTGACCCCAGCCCTGGTCTGGACCATTGCCCGACCGACGTGCTCAAGAAAACGCTACATTGCCAATTCTCATACCTAGTAACTTTAGTCAACATTAGCTTTGATCATGGGATATTTCCACTCAAGGTAAGGACTGCTGTTGTGAAGCCGTTGTTGAAGAAAGACAACTTGGACCTTAATGTTTTCAAGAACTACCGGCCTGTTTCTAACATATCTTTTATCAGTAAAGTGTTGGAAAAGATTGCTGTGAAACGTCTGACTAACCATCTGGATATAAATGGGCTGCAGGAAGATTACCAGTCTGCCTATAAACTCATGCATAGCACAGAGACTGCACTACCCAAGGTGAAGCATGATATTTCCAGTGCTTTGGACAAACACAACTCAGTCCTCTTTGTCATGCTTGATCTCTCAGCTGCATTCGATACAATCGATCAAAATCACCTTTTGGTTTTATTGCGAGTTGAATATGGGTTAACTGGTTCTCTACCTACCTCGAAGACCGAACCCAAAGAGTGCAGGTAGAAACAACCACATCAGACCATGTGCCTCTGAAGTGTGGTGTACCGCAAGGGTCAGTTCTTGGCCCAGTCATCTTTACACTATACACTGCTCCGATCCAGCGAATAATTCGTAAGCATGGAGAAAAACATCATACATACGCAGATGATATTCAACTCTATGTGGAATATGATCCAGCAGTACCAGGTGCAAGAGAGGAAGCAATAAGGAGGCTTGAAGCCTGCATCAAAGAGATTCGCATCTGGATGTCAATACGAATGCTCAAGTTAAATGATGATAAGACGGAGATGGTTATTTGTGCTCCAAACACCATCTGGGGCAGTATGGCCATTGTACCATCCACATTGGTGATAGCGCAATCATACCTGTCAGCCATGTCCGTAACCTTGGTGTGCAAATGGACGACCATCTTTCCATGATAAGTCAAGTCACTGCTATATGCGCTGCGTGTAATTTTCAGCTATACAGACTGTCGTCAGTCCGCCGCTACCTGACTGTTGATGCCACAAAGAACGCAGTCCAGGCGCTGATTACCTCTCGTTTCGACTACTGCAACTCGTTGCTCCCGAACCTACCGTCATCACAAATAGCACGCCTGCAGCGTATACAAAACAAGGCTGCAAGACTGGTGACTCGGACTTCCATGCGAGAGCATATCACACCGGTGCTAAAAGAACTCCACTGGTTGCCAATAGACAGACGTATTGTGTATAAGGTTCTGGTGATCACTTACAAAGCTCTTCATGGCTTGGCTCCAGTGTACTTGGCAGAGCTGCTAGCACCCCGAAGTTTGAATAATTGCCTGCGGGGAGCCAACGCATTAACATAACACCAACCCATAGCCCAAAAGAGAGTCGGTGAAGGTGCATTTGGTTTTGGAGCACCCCACCTATGCAATGGATTACCGAAAGAACTTCGTGCATCCGGTTCCCTACCGCAGTTTAAAAAGTTGCTAAAGACACATATGTTTTAACTCAGTGACTGTACAGCGCTCTGATCCACATAGTGGGAGTGGGCGCTATAAAAGAAACTTTAATAAATAAATAAATAAAATAAATAGGCTGGGCCTGACTGAAAGAGCAATATTGTAAAGTGCCATTTTGCTGTGCACAACCCAGAGTCCAATGTAGATGACCCTGTCCGTGGGCAAATACATGTAAAATATCAATTTTTAAAAGAAATGGTGATAAAAGCACTAAAATTGGTTTGTGTGTGCACAATGATAACAAAATGTTAACAAACATTGAATTTAATTGACCGTTATCTTTTCAATACGGCCGCTAATAGTCTTTTATTCATATTAACCATTATCATGATGATTACTGGTGATATTGTTCATTTTTAGCTCATCCGGCATTTAGGTCTAAGATAAGCTTATGCCATCGTGTTGCGTCTTCGTCTGTCATCTGTTGTCTGTCCACAATTCACAAGAAATGCTTATCCTCCCTCACTTCTTATCTGATTGCAATTCTGTTGGGTTTGTTTGAGAGAGCTCGGCCCTGTGCATTAAACGTCCTCACGGATTTTAGAAATTTTAATTATTAATTAAATTATAACCTAATTAAGACCCAATTAGGGCACTCTGTCCACAATTCATAAGAAATGTTTCTCCTCCCTCGATTTCAATTCTGTTTGGTTTGTTTGAAAGGGCTCGGGCCTGTGCTTTAAATTTCCTCGCGGATTTCAGAAATTTTAATTAATAATTAACTTCTGACCTAATTAGGACCCAATTATGGAACTCTGTCCACAATTCACAAGAAAGGCTTCTCCTCCTTCAATTCTTATCCGATTTCAATTTTGTTTGGTTTGTTTGAGAGAACTACCTCGTGATTTTAAGAAATTTTAATTATTAAATAACTTATGAACTAATTAGGATCTAATTAGGGCACTCTGTCCACAATTTACAAGAAATGTTTCTCCTCCCTCAATTCGTATCCGATTTTAATTTTGTTTAGTTTATTTGAAAGAGCTCGTGCATGTGCATAGAGCTGCCTCGGGGATTGCAGAAATTTTAATTCGTAATCAACTTTCCCTAATTAAGGATGAGCTTCTGTGTCATTGACACTCTGGTTTGCTTAATATTGTTGTTTTTTAACCCTGCTTGGAACAAATAATAAATTCACATATTTTTTGCATGCTTACAATTTCTGAATGAATGACCACATGTTTTAAAACTTTAATACCTTAATATCACGTTTATTAAAATCGTATTATATGATATTGTTGTTTTATTGCATAATAGACGTTGTTATATTATAAAAAATATATAGTTGTTTTTATATTTTGCCATATCAAATTTAAAAATGGCCACCATTAAACATAATATTTATTATCACAAATATTAGGATATTTATTTTGATGCCTGTAGAGGCTTATATTGTTATTCCTTATTAGACACGCCTGACTATGCTTACTTATAATATAATAGTATTTTTGTCGTCAGGATTATATATTCAGACGCATCACCATTAACTGCTATATAGACAAGACTAACCTGCTTAAATTTTTACTATTTCATTAAACAGTAACCATTTTAGCTGTTGAAACATTTGTTTACTTGGGGTTAGGGGAGGAACTTCTAGTATTAATCTTGCTTTCTTTTTAATGCTTTTGGTCTGATTCTCTTTCGAGCAGATACCCCAAACTCAGCTACAATATCGAATGAGTGGTTTGACATAATAATCATAATATTTAATTCTTATTTCTACATGCAATGGCAAGTATTTTCTAATTTTTCTGAAGAGGAATACACGGTAGAAGGTACACTTTTTGACCTGAGCGACCTGCATAGTCCAGGAGAGAGTATTGTCTACATTAACCCCTAGTAGTTTTGTACTGTTTTGTACAATTATAGTATTACATATTTTTACATTTGCTAAATTGCAATTAGGATTTATCTGAACAGATTTCTGTCCATTAAATATAAATAAGGTTTCAGTTTGTTCAGTGCTGAGTACCATTTAGTTTTGAAGACACCATCTATGCAAACTGGCTGCACATTATTATTATTGATTATTGACAAACACATCAACCCACCGTGCGCTATGTTACCTAATGATTAAACAATACGCCTGATATTTTTTGCTAAATTATGAACAGGTGAATTGAAAAACAAACACTAGATCATCATCGTCGTTGTCGTCGTCGTCTGTGTCGTTGTGTCTCACCACACAAATTCATTAGCGCATATCATTGTAAAGCTTAGGAATAAGAGAAATCGCCCCTTTTTAAAAAATGAGGGTTTTTTTCTTTGCAGCAGCCTCTTTTGTGAATATTACAGATATATCATATTGATACCAATTCAAATTGCTTCTGTGATGTTTTGTTGTACAAAAGCATCGAAATTAGGAGAGGTCAAGATAACAGGAAGTCTATGTGCTGGCTGTAACAAGGCTCTTCTCAACTCTGCTCAGGGGAGAATGGGGCAAGAACTATTTCTGGGCTGAAATAACGGGAAAGCAAGCAGATTCACATGCTTTTTTCACTTTGTATTATTGAATGAGGACAGACGGATGGTTAAAATGATATATAGGGCTATTTACATTTCTCCACTTTGGGAGTGCTGGAAGGGCTGAGCGTATGGGTCATAATACATGTAATAATACATGGACTTTAGTATCTAAACTTTTTTGAAATATATTTCATCATAGCGAAGGTTGAAATTTTACATTGATTATGCGTTACACTTTATGCAGGTGAATGTCAATATGCATCGATGTGCATGTTCCTCCTACTAAATGCTATCCATCAGGTCACCGAGTCTCTAGTCCATGTGATCCCTATGTTTCGCCACTTGATTATGTATTGATAAGCAGGACATGCGCGTAATTTAGCCTGTTAAGTACACTTTACATACAGCTGAATGAAAATGTGAAGAAATACGTTTTTGATGATTTATAAATGATCGCATCATGTATGTCATTCAGCGGGATGTATGCTGGTATCAATTGCGAAGATAACATAATATGGATTTATGCAGATGGGATTCATGCAGGTTATAACGGAGCAATCATGTACAACATTGAAACGCATAAAAAACTGAATAACAAAATAAAAACATTTGTATACATATTATACATTTGCATATTCGACTTGTAATTATTTTAAACATTTCTGCGCTTCCCACAGTGTTTTTTTAAACTTTTTATAATAATGTATATCTATTAATTTTTATCTCTGTTTGTTTTGACGCGGGAAATATATATAGTATGTTTTGGCACAGCAGTTAGATCAGTCTCAGCCTGTGATGGGCTTTCTGGTCATTACTTGGAAAAATGATCTTGGTGTCTAAGTATACATTTTCAGGACCAAATGTGACCCGCCACGCGAGAAGGTACCTCCCCGCGGGTTCTTACAATTATTTATAAAGTCATTTAAAATTTTATTTCAATGATTACATAACTAATTTTGAAATATTAAAAATCTCATAAAACAAAAAGTAATGAATATTTTTCAAAAATGCTTCCAGTTATCCAAACAGAAAGGACACGGCTATCATATCAAATATAAAAATCTTTTTTGAACATTTTGACTTCATGGCCCTTTTCGCGTGGTGGGTCACAAATATTCTAAAAAGGACAATAACAAATTACCGTAGAAAACAAATATGTGTGTCTAAACATACATTTTCTGGCCAATGATTACAAAAAAGACAATTATTATAAACACTAAAATTTATTCTTTGACCATCGAGGCAGTCATTTTTTTCACAATGGCCGCCAGAATATACATACGCTAATATCTCAGTTTCTAATTACTTTAGAAAAACGATGTTGGTGTATAAATAAACATTTTCGGGAACAAGGATTACACAAAAGGCAATTAAAAATACGTTAATTCAATATTTGTATCACAATTTTGGTCATTTTTCAAAATGGCCACCAGAATATATATGTTTTAACATCTCTGTTTCTAGTTAACATAAAAAAAAGATTTGGTGTTTAAATATACATTTTCAGGAAAAAATGAATGGATTTTCCACCAATATAATTAGTCCGAATTATTAAGATGTCGTTTTTTAAATCATTCTATATTCCAGGTTGATAAAAGTACTATAAAATATATTTATTATAAGCTATAGGCCTATATTTCAAATCTAAGTGGATTACAATATATTGAGCCTACTAATTAATATGAGTTTTTTTTTGGATGAAGAAAAATGTTCAATTTATATTTCAATCCCTTCTATTAAATTTAGACACAACAATTCGATTGTAACTGGATTGTGAGTAAATATAGCTTTACGTCGCTTTCTGCACATTCATGGTAGTATCGCGACTGAATAAAGCCTTATGTTCACTTTTATCGAATAACTTCAAGGGTTCTTTATAGAGCACATCACCAGTAACCGGATTATAGCTATAAATTACCAGGAAATCTAATATATTGATCTACATTTATTTTGTATATTTTCCATTGACAAGTATATGCCTGCCATTGAAGTGTTCTGTGGAATTAAATTAATTATGGTCTATTTTTTGTAATCGTTGCCCTCGAGAATGAGACAGTGTTGACACATAGGCCTATATATATTAAAATAGCTATTTTTTTAAATGGCCGCAATTAGGGTCTGTAAAATGTTTTTTTTTCTATTAAAATATTCAAACATATTTTTGTTGTTATCATATTGCCCTTCAAAATGTAGGCCTATAATAAGTTACAACATTTTCGCTTATAAATGGATAATTAGCCGAGATATTGACACATAAATATATTCGGCCGGCCACTTTGTAAACTGGTTGCCATTGAATGCAAAAAAATATTTTTGTTAGATTGAAATTGTGCCCTTGAACATCTATATTAGGATACAAATATTTCGATTTTACGTGGATAAGAAGCTGTGATATTGACACGTATGTAGATTTGGTCGGTCAGATTGTACAATAATCACCACTGGAGTCAGTAAAATGTTTGTTTCTTTGTTGAATTAATGTGTTTAAAAATACTTTATTTAGTATCAGTACCCCTGAATATGCATATTTCGATAGACAATATTTCGATGTTAGGTGGATTAGAAGATGAGATATTTCCACGTACTTAGATTTGGTCGGTCATTTTGTAAAAGGGCCACTACTGGAGTCAGTAAAATGCTTTTTTTTTTGGATTGATGTGCTTAAAAATATTTCATTTATTTTCAGCCCCCTGAAAATTTATATTTAGATAAAGATATTTCGAGTCTATAGGTGGATTAGAAGCAGAGATATTGACACGTATTTTTTGACTTGGTCGGCCATTTAGACATAGATATTCAGAATATTTGTGGATTAGAAGCTGACATAAAATTAGAGACACTTATCATATATTCGGTCAGCCATTTTGTAAAATAGCTGCCATTAATGTCAATAAAATGTTTTGTGTTGAATCAATGTATATACATTTTTTTCATTACCAATAGCCCCTGAAAATGAATTCATTTAGATTAAAATATGTGACGCAGCATGCGTCACATATTTTAAGAGCCAAAACCAGGCTCTTCTCGAAAGTAAAGTTTCGACCATCTGATAGCGCTTTTTGTTCTGCGCATTTTAAAACAAATTGTATGAAAATCGGACGAGTATTTCCAAAGATACAGCTTCTCAAAACAAAAAAGTCGAACCCAATTTTCTGGCATAGTACTATTGAGAAAACTGTCTTTAAAGGTAAGCATTAAAAATTAGATAACTTGTAAACTTGTACAAGAAATCACAAAATTTGTCAAATTTAGATATAAGAAAAACAGTTTCGTAGAACATAAAAAATGAAATCGGATGGAGCCCAACCCAATTACACATGGTGACATGGGTTGGAGTTGGGCTTAAGAGGGGTGTTACCCCAAGGTCATCTGAAGGTCATCCCAAGGTCATCTCAAGGTCACAGCAAGGTCAAATCAACTAAAAAGAGCAAAAAATAGGGGTTTTTTACCAATTCTGTTAACTTGAAGTGTATGTGATGGTAGAACCCCGCCTAGACCCCAACATGGAGTTATACTGAACGTAAACAAGAGGTTAAAGGGGAAATATAGGGGTTGGAGGGGTGATACCCCATTAAATCACCTTGATGTCACCCCTGTCTGAAATGGCATAAGTGGACCAAATAACACAATGATTGTCATGTGTGGACTAATGGTCGGTACTTTAATTAAATCTGATAAAGCCCAATCCAAATATGCATGATGACATGGGTTGGGGTAGAGCTTCATAGAGCTGTTACCCCAAGGTCATGGCAAGGTCATCTCAAGGTCACCTCAAGGTCAAATCAACACAAAGGGGTGAAAATAGCCTATTTTTGCTGTTTTTTGTTCAAATTTAGTTCAATTGAGATATCTAAGATTGTTAAAACCCAACTAGACACCAACAATGAGTTATACCAAACATACCCTAATAGGTTACAGGGGTGATATAGGGTTTGGAGAGGTTATACCCCAGCAAATCACCCATATGTCACCCCTGTCTGAAATAGCAGAAATTGACCAAATAACAAAATGATTGCCATGTTTAGACTAATGGTAAATACTTCAATTTTATGTGATGAAGTCCAAACCGTGTACACACGTTGTCCAAAGGGTTGGGGTTGGGCTTTATAAAGCTGTTACCCCAAGGTCATGGAAAGGTCATCTCAAGGTCACAGCAAGGTCACAGCAAAGTCAAATCGATATAAAAGTGTTAAGTAAAGCATATTTTTGTTGTTTCTGCTCCAATTTTGTTCACTTGAGATGCCCATGATGGCTAAAACCCAGCCGCACCCCAATATGGATGTATACCAAGCATTCCCAAGAGGTTACAGGGGTATTTTTGAGTTGAAGAGGTCATACCCCGTCAAATCATGCTTATGTCATCCCTGTCTGAAATGGGCCAAATAACAAAATGATGGCCGCGCTTAGACCAATGGTAAATACCTCAATTTCATATGAAGAAATCCAACCGAATTACACATGGGGACATGGGTTGGGGTTGTACTTCTGAGGGGTGTTACCTCAAGGCCATGGCAAGGTCATCTCAGGGTCACAGAAGGTCAAATCAACACAAAAGAGGGGGAAATAGCATAATTGAGTTGTTTTTGCTACAATTTTGTACACTTGAGATGCCTATGAAAGTGGAAACCCACCTGGACCCTAACATGGATGTATATCAAGCATACCCCAAGATGTTAAAAGGGTAATAAAGGGGTTAGAGGGGTAATACCCCATTGAATCACCCTGATGTGCCCCCTGTTTGAAATGGAAGAAAAGGACCAAGTAACACAATAATTGCCTGGTTTAGACTGAAGGTCTTTACTTTAATTTAATACATGTATGTTATAAAGTCCAACCCAAGTAGGCTTACACATGATTAACTGGGTTGGAATTAGGCTTCATGGGTGTTACCCCAAGGTCATGGCAAGGTCATCTCAAGGTAATTTCAAGGTCAAATCGAATAAAACTGAAAAGTAACATTTGTTAGCATTGAGGTGCACTGATATGCTTATATTATACTGGTGGAAATTTGAACCAGGATAGCGTTAATTTTATTTTTACCAACTTAAACTTGTGTCTGGCAGGCTACCGCGATCTACAACTTCTAGCGGATAAAATTGCTCATAATTTGAATAAAAATATAGTCCTATGCCAATCCACACACTTAAAAAAAAATCAAAACAACATTACATTTATGAGATAATATTTGTCAATTTAGATATATATTGTTGATCACACCAAGGCCACATGAAGGTCATGTCAAGGTCAAATTTTGCTAAAATATGTTAAGTAGACTTTGGTGTTATTCTAATGAATTATTCAAGATATATTTGTACACAAATTAAGAATACAATTATTCAGCATCTGGTAATTCGGTGATTTGTTTTATTATACACCAGTGACCACAACATTATACTATAGTCTAGCATAGCCCAGAAGATGGACAAGCTTTTCCCCACAATGTCACAGTTGTGTACTTTAACAAATAGTCATATAGCCATCCAAAATTGACCTCATCCATTTCAATGAATTATTCAGGATACAAGTGTACTGAGACTTAGAAGATCTTCCTTCATTCAACCTCTGATTATTCTGTGATCTGATGTACAAAAAGTTATAGCATACGCCAGTGACCACAAAATTATACTATAGTCTGTCCACAATTTTACACTCCTGTGCACTGCAGCAAATAGAAGTCATGTAGATCTGGTCATCCAAATCGACACTATCCATTCTTTTCTTCTACAATATCTACAAATCCAGGTATCATTTTCTGAAACATACATTACACACAAAAATGAAAAGGCTATTACATCCAACATAATAATTCCAGATACAAAAATATTTAACTTTTTTTTAATGCTGGGAAATTCTACTTAGTTGTTAATAGTGATAGTTAATAGCTTGCAAATCTGCTGATATAGCTATTTGAAACGAATACTCCAATACTAGCCTGTAACTTTACGATACAACTGATGATCACACAGGATGAGGATACAATTTTTAAAAATGTACATACCTAATGTTGAGACTGAACAATTCACTTACTTATCTCACTGAATAAATATATTAAGGTTACAAAGAATGTTGGTTCAACGCTGGTCCGATGTTGTATACAGTGGACCAACATTGATTCAACATCTTGTGTCTGCTGGGATATGACAGAAATTTAAATTATGGAACAATATAACTGCATAACATGTATAAAGACCATTATTCTTGTAATGTTTGTATTGTCTATTTTAAACAAGGGAAGGACAGTGAATAACGTAAAAAATAAGAAATGAAAAAAAAAGTGATTTGCTTGTTTTTCATATAGGCCTGGTGATTATTTTATGAGTCCTACTTGCAGGATATATCAGACAATTTAACAAGAGAGTATGACAAAAATCAGATATTTTTGTGGTGGGCTATGAAATGGGAAAATGGTTAGGTCTACAATTAAACCTGTGCTAATGATACTAACCTTACTGTACATATTTATTGACTTTTTTGTTTTCTAGTCTGGAATATCAGATTGCTAGCAGCTGCACATATTTACTATCATGCCATTTTGCAGTGAGAATTTGATCTTTTCTGAACAAAATCACCATATTCTTTGGTAGTCTACCTGCCAAATGTAAAAACAAAAGACATTTTGAACCATCATTTTGATCAATCTGTTTATTCATATCTTATATTATAGGCATAGATATTATACAGTAGTCTATATCCTTACAAATCATATGAATTTTAAATACTGTACTTAGCTCAAATGAAGTTCATATCATAAACTGATAAATGTGCTATAATAATTTTACTAAAATGTATCTATTGGAATAATGAAGCATTACATGTGACCTAAATTACATTATATTGTGAAATGACTTACATATTACCGGTAGTGTCTTGCTCTCAGTAGAAATATATTTTATGAATAGGTGAAAGTTTGAGAATTACATGTCTATTAAAAAAAGTTTAAAACAATAAATACCAAACTAGTCTTCTTCGTTAAATTGAGTCAAGCAAGAGTTGCCAAGATGTAAGGAGCACTTCCAGTGACAATTTCCGCATGCAGCCTCAACTCAATTGAAGTTGCTGTATCAACTTGCAAAGCTGTTTCAACCTGGAAATGATAAGTAGCAAAAAATGAAAAATAGCAAAAAGTAATTTCAAATAATTTTATTTTATTTATAATTTGCGCACAGTAATCCATATTCAAGTTATAATAAAAGAAATATGTTTTCAAACAGAAAATCAAAAATCGAAGTTAGCTTTCAATTTTCATTTTTGGACAAAATCCATCGATAGTAGTCTACTGTTGGACAGACAATGACATGAATGATAAGTTCATAACGTTAGTCTAGACTAGGCTAAAATATTTAATTATGCCCAGATACCTATGATACTCGGGTTCATATTAACCAAGGAAGAGTGAATGTATTTCGCTGATGTCAACTAATTTTCATTCAGTAGGCCTAGGGCCTACTATTTTCAGTGATGCAGTGACTACCCGTAAGAAAAATGTCAGCAATTATAGGCCTAGGCTAATACTAGTCGCAGCATAACTTGTATGAAAAATTTTTTTTTTAGTTAATAATTATTTTATAAATATCAAAACACATGGTTCGCGATGAGGTATGAACTATAGTCTAGTATTCTAGGCCTACTGGCTTATTATACTAAAAAAATCGCACAATATTCATGACTAGAAGTAGTCTAGAACATTTGAATAAATATTGTGTGAAACGTAGGCATTGGCCTAAAATGTAAAATTTCATAAACATGGTCAGTGCCATTTCCATTGCCCCCCCCCCCCCCCCGCATTGGTTGATAGGCCTACTGATAGGTGTAGGCCTAAGTCTAGGCCTAATTGAAAGACTCTAGTGAGAAAACAGCGAAATTCATTCAAACTTGACGTGGTTAAGGCCTAATCACTACCCTATAGCTGATGTGTATCTAAATTCTATTTTCACTCACTTGAAGTTGTGGATCACGTCAGCGAGACACAACTTCAAGTGGGTAAAAATTTTAATAGTTTAGACTGGTCGGCCGCCCAGCAGCAAATCCTTCATCGACTGGCACTGCACTCACTGACTCAGCGTCTCTGAGAGAGCAGGGACAGTGTGCCACTGATGTGACTGTCACTGTGTCAGACTGAGTCTGAGTGTCACTCACTCACTGACACTGTCACTCACTTACTGACGTGACAGTGACACCGGAAAAACTGCGAGTGCGAGCTTTAGAAGTTTTTTTTATAGGCCTAGTCTTTAACTAGACTGTGTCAGTGTGTTCGACTGTGAGCCAGTGCAGTGGCTGGCAGTGTCCGCGAACTAAGTGTCACTGTGACTGTCAGTCAGTGAGTCACTCACTGCCGAGCCGGAATCATATTCACAATCACATCATCCATGACAATTTGGATTTTCAATTTTGGCTTGGCACGGGCGATATTTGAGTAGACTAACGAATGCTTACCTGTGACTGTGTCAGTTTTCTTATCGGCAGGATTAGTTTCAGGAAATGTGCATCAACGATGATATATTCTGTTTTCAGGTTCAGCAAGTGAACTTTCAAACACATTTTCTTGTGAAATTACCCAAAACGTGGACGTAGTCCTGGAAATGGCGCGGAAAAAATGTAAACAACCGACCAGTGAACTGTTTCCGGTAGAGTCGTTGTCAGTCATACAAAGGTTGCCGGCAAAAATCGTCTTAAAAACCTTCGAATCGGATAAAAAAGGTGGAAATAACTTTAATAATGTGTTAAAAACATATTATTCAACGTCAAAACACTTAATTTGAAAAAAGCATCGACAAAAAATTATTCAGTTTTTGGCAGTTTCAAATCTGTTTTATACAAATCGACACTTTGCGAGAAGCGCCTGGTTTTGCTGTGGCGCTTCACATATGTGACGCGCCACAGCAAAACCAGGCGCTTCTCGCACGGTGTTGATTTGCGTAAAACAGATTTGAAACTGCCAAATACTGAATAATTTTTTGTCTATGCTTTTTTCAAATTAAGTGTTTTGACGTTGAATAATATGTTTTTAACACATTATTGAAGTTATTTCCACTTTTTTTATCTGATTCGAAGGTTTTTAAGACGATTTTTGCCGGCAACCTTTGACATGACCAACAACGACTCTACCGGAAACAGTTCACTGGTCGATTGTTTACATTTTTTTCCGCGCCATTTGTAGGACTACGTCCACGTTTTGGGTAATTTCAAAAGAAAATGTGTTTGAAAGGTCACTTGCTGAACCTGAAAACAGAATATATCATCGTTGATGCACATTTCCTGAAACTAATCCTGCCGATAAGAAAAATGACACAGTCACAGGTAAGCATTCGTTAGTCTACTCAAATATCGCCCGTGCCAAGCCAAAATTGAAAATCCAAATTGTCGGGGGATGACTCCGGCTTGGCAGTGAGTGACTCACTGACTGACAGTCACAGTGACACTTGATTCGCGGACACTGCCAGCCACTGCACTGGCTCATAGTCGAACACAGTGACACAGTCTAAAGATTTAGTAAAGACTATAAAGGCCTAAACTTCTAAAGCTCGCACTTGCAGTTTTTACGGTGTCAGTGTCAGTGTCACGTCAGTAATTGAGTGTGAGTGAGTGACACTCACTGACTCTCACTGACTCAGACTCAGTCTGACAGTGACACTCACATAAGTGGCACACTGTCCCTGCTCTCTCAGAGACGCTGACATGGCTGAGTGTGAGTGAAAACAGAATTCAGATTCACATCAGCTATAGGCTAGCCTAGTGTTTATAGGCCCTGACCACGTCAAGTTTGAATGAATTCCGCTGTTTTCTCACTCAGAGTCTGTCAATTAGGCTAGGCCTACACCTATCAGTAGCCTGAGTAGGCCTATCAACCAATGCGGGGGGGGGGGGGGCAACCGCAATGGCACTGACCATGTTTATGAGATTTTACATTTTAGGCCAATGCCTACGTTTCACACAATATTTATTCAAATGTTCTACTCCCAGTCATGATGTTACTTTGAATATTGTGCAATTTTTTTTAGTATATAATAAGCCAGTTGGCCTACTAGACTATAGTTCATACCTCATCGCGAACCTTGTGTTTTGATATTAAAAAAATATTTATTGACTAAATTTTTTTTTTTTCACCCAACTTATGCTGCGACTAGTATTAGCCTAGGCCTATAATTGCTGACATTTTTCTTAGGGTAGTCACTGCATCACTGAAAATGGTAGGCCCTAGGCTTACTGAATGAAAATTAGTTGATAGTTGACTGAGACATCAGCGAAATACATTCACTCTTCCTTGACTAATATGAACCCGAGTATCATAGGTATCTGGGCATAATTAATTATGTTAGCCTAGTCTAGCCTAACGTTATAGACTTATCATTCATGTCATTGTCTGTCCAACAGTAGGCTACTATCGATGGATTTTGTCCAAAAATGAAAATTGAAAGCTAACTTTCATTTTTGATTTTCAGTTTGAAAACATATTTCTTTTATCATAACTTGAATATGGATTACTGTGCGCAAATTATAAATAAAATAAAATTATCTTGAAATTACTTTTTGCTATTTTTCATTTTTTGCTGCTTATCATTTTCAGGTTGAAACAGCTTTGCAAGTTGATACAAGAACTTCAATTGAGTTGAGGCTGCATGCGGAAATTGTCACTTTAAGTGCTCCTTAAATCTTGACAACTCTTGCTCGACTCAATTTGACGAAGAAGACTAGTTAGTTATTTATTGTTTTAAACCTTTTTTAACAGACATGTAATTCTCAAACTTTCCCCTATTCATAAAATATATTTCTACTGACAGCATAACACTACCGGTAATATGTAAGTCATTTCACAATATAATGTAATTTAAGTCACATGTAATGCTTTATTATTCCAATAGATACATTTTAGTAAAATTATTATAGCACATTTATGATATGAACTTCATTTGAGCTATGTACAGTATTTAAAATTCATATGATTTGTACGGATATAGACTACTGTATGATATGTATGCCTATAATATAAGATATGAATTAACAGGTGGATAAAAATGATGGTTCAAAATGTCAAATGTCTTTTGTTTTTACATTTGGCAGGTACCAGAGAATATAGTGATTTTGTTCAGAAAAGATCAAATTCTTACTGCAAAATGGCATGGTAAATATGTGCAGCTGCTAGCAATCTGACATTCCAGACTAGAAAAAAGTCACTAAATATGTACAGTAAGGTTAGTATCATTAGCGCAGGTTTAATTGTAAACCTAACCATATTCACATTTCATAGCCCACCACAAAAAATATCTGATTTTTGTCATACTCTCTTGTTAAGTTGTCTGATATATCCTGCAAGTTGGAATCATGAAATATTCACTATATAAAAAACAAGCAAATCACATTTTTTTCTTTTCTTCATTTCTTATTTTTTTGTTATTCACTGTCCTTCCCTTGTTTAAAATAGACACTACAAACATTACCAGAATAATGGTCTTTATACATGTTATGCAGTTATATTGTTCCATAATTTGTATTTCTGTCATATCCCAGCAGACACAAGATGTTGAATCAATGTTGGTCCACTGTGTACAACATCGGACCAGCGTTGAACCAACATTCTTTGTATCCTTAATATATTTATTCAGTGAGATAAGTAAGTGAATTGTTCAGTCTCAACATTAGGTATGTACATTTTTAAAATTTGTATCCTCATCCTGTGTGATCATCAGATGTATCTTAAAGTTACAGGCTAGTATTGGAGTATTCGTTTCAAATAGCTATATCAGCAGATTTACAAGTTATTGACTATCACTATTAACAACTGATTAGAATTTCCCAGCATTAAAAAAAAGGTAAATATTTTAATATCTGAAATTATTATGTTGGATGTAATAGCCTTTTCATTATTGTGTGTAATGTATGTTTCAGAAAATGATACCTGGAGTTGTAGATATTGTAGAAGAAAAGAATGGATGGTGTCGATTTGGATGACCAGATCTACATGACTTCTATTTGTTGCAGTGCACAGGAGTGTAAAATTGTGGACAGACTATAGTATAATTTTGTGGTCACTGGCGTATGATATAACTTTTTGTACATCAAATCACAGAATAATCAGAGGCTGAATGAAGGAAGATCTGCTCAGTCTCAGTACACTTGTATCCTGAATAATTCATTGAAATTTATGAGGTCAATTTTGGATGGCTATATGACTATTTGTTAAAGTACACAACTGTGACATTGTGGGGAGAAGCTTGTCCATCCTCTGGGCTATGCTAGACTATAGTATAATGTTGTGGTCACTGGTGTATAATGAAACATTTGATACCTCAAATCACTGAATAACCAGATGCTGAATAATTGTATTCTTGATTTGTGTACAAATGTATCTTGAATAATTCATTAGAAAAACACCAAAGTCTACTTAACATATTTTAGCAAAATTTGACCTTGACATGACCTTCATGTGGCCTTGGTGTGATCAACAATAAATATCTAAATTGACAAATATTATCTCATAAATGTAATGTTGTTTTGATTTTTTTTTAAGTGATTTGATTGGCATTGGACTATATTTTTATTCAAATTATGAGCAATTTTATTCGCTTGAAGTTGTAGATCGTGGTAGCCTGCCAGACACAAGTTGGTAAAAATAAAATTAGCGCTATCCTGGTTCAAATTTCCACCAGTATAATATAAGCATATCAGTGCACCTTTATGCTAACCAATGTTACTTTTCAGTTTTCTTGGATTTGACCTTGAAATTACCTTGTGATGACCTTGCCATGACCTTGGGGTAACACCCATGAAGCCTAATTCCAACCCAGTTAACATGGTTAATCATGTGTAAGCCTACTTGGGTTGGACTTCATAACATACATGTATTAAATTAAAGTAAAGACCTTCAGTCTAAACCAGGCAATTATTGTGTTTCTTGGTCCTTTCCTTCCATTTCAAACAGGGCGCACATCAGGGTGATTCAATGGGATATTACCCCTCTAACCCCTTTATTACCCTTTTAACATCTTGGGGTATGCTTGATATGCATCCATGTTAGGGTCCAGGTGGGTTTCCTATTTCTTAGGCATCTCAAGTGTACAAAATTGTAGCAAAAACAACTCAATTATGCTATTTCCCCCTCTTTTGTGTTAATTTGACCTGCTGTGACCTTGAGATGACCTTGCCATGGCCTTGAGGTAACACCCCTCAGAAGTACAACCCCAACCCATGTGTACTTTGGTTGGATTTCTTCACATGAAATTGTAGTATTGACCATTGGTCTAAACACGGCCATTATTTTGTTATTTGGCCCATTTCAGACAGGGATGACATAAGCATGATTTGACGGGGTATGACCTCTTCAACTCAAAAATACCCCTGTAACCTCTTGTGACCTTGAGATGACCTTGCCATGACCTTGGGGTAACAGCTTTATAAAGCCCAACCCCAACCCTTTGGACCACGTGTGTACACGGTTTGGACTTCATCACATAAAATTGAAGTATTTACCATTGGTCTAAACATGGCAATCGTTTTGTTATTTGGTCAATTTCTGCTATTTCAGACAGGGGTGACATATGGGTGATTTGCTGGGGTATAACCTCTCCAAACCCTATATCACCCCTGTAACCTATTAGGGTATGTTTGGCATACTTCATTGTTGGTGTCTAGTTGGGTTTCAACAATCATAGATATCTCAATTGAACTAAATTTAAACAAAAAACAGCAAAAATAAGCTATTTTCACCCCTTTGTGTTGATTTGACCTTGATGTGACCTTGAGATGACCTTGCCATGACCTTGGGGTAACAGCTCTATGAAGCTCAACCCCAACCCATGTCATCATGCATATTTGGATTGGGCTTTATCAGATTAAATTAAAGTACCGACCATTAGTCCAAACATGACAATCATTGTTTTTTTTGGTCCACTTATGCCATTTCAGACAGGGGTGACATCAAGGTGATGTAATGGGGTATCACCCCTCCAACCCCTATATTTCCCCTTTAACCTCTTGTTTATGTTCAGTATAACTCCATGTTGGGGTCTAGGCGGGGTTCTACCATCACATACACTTCAAGTTAACAGAATTGGTAAAAAAAACTATATTTTGCTCTTTTTAGTTGATTTGACCTTGCTGTGACCTTGAGATGACCTTGGGATGACCTTGAGATGACCTTGGGGTAAAACCCCTCCTAAGCCCAACTCCAACCCATGTCACCATGTGTAATTGGGTTGGGCTCCATCCGATTTCATTTTTTGTGTTCTATGAAACTGTTTTTCTTATATATAAATTTGACAAATTTTGTGATTTATTGTACAAGTTTACAAGTCATCTTATTTTTAATGTTTACCTTTAAAGACAGTTTTCTCAATAGTACTATGCCAGAAAATTGGGTTGGACTTTTTTGTTTTGAGGAGCTGTATCTTTGGAAATACTCGTCCGATTTTCATACAATTTGTTTTAAAATGCACAGAACATAAAGCGCTATCAGATGGTGGATTTTTTAAAAAAAACTTTATTTTCGAGAAGAGCCTGGTTTTGGCATGCTGCGTCACATATTTCGATGCGAAGTGGATTAGGCGCTAAGATATTGACACTTATATACATTTTGTCGGCCATTTTGTAAAATGGCCACCAGCGAAGTCACAGGTCATTTTGATAGCCATATAGGTCATTTTGATAGCCCTATAGCCAGAAACATTCCCAAGAGTGTTTAAATGAACAATTCCTACTTATATAACCACCAGTCAGGCTAACTAATATACATATTATCGTGGAGTCTAAACGTGGTAAGGGCGGTAATCACCTGTATTTGGACCCGGATATACACAGTTTATTTACAATTGCATGCTAATTTGTACAATTATTGTATATATTTGTGTATATAAATGCTAATAAAAAAGCTATATGAAGTTATGCATATATCTAGTCGCGAGTAGGGTAGATTCAGGTAGAGCGATACATTCAGGTAGAGCGATACAGCTAAGCTTAAACAAATCCAATGAACAGTATAAGTGCCACCTGATGAATTGAGTTATTACTGTATAAGCGGCTAACCCTCTCATGTGATTTGCCTGTAGAGCGCTGTTTTTCAACCGCCACAACGGCAACTGGACATCTTCTGTTGAGTTGAGTCAAAAGCTTGTCTTAAATATGGGTCAGGCACTAGGATTTGTTAGGAAATAATGCTAAGGATTTTATTATGAGCTACCTTGGTACAAATCGATGTGGTTGTTTATATCAGAACCTTTATTGCTCTCCCTATAGAGTGACACCAATTGCAATAATTTTGAGGTCACACTTGCAGTAATACGCTCCAAACTAAGTTTGTATCGCTCTACCTGAATGTGTCAGATTGACCGATACAGGCTTATTCAGGTAGAGCGATACACTTTAATAGCTCCAGCCCCTCACTCTACTCCGGCCCCTTACTCTACTCCGGCCCTTCAGTCTACTCCCTTCACTCCACCGCCCTATCTCAACCCTCACCCTACTTCTGCCCCTCACTTTACTCCCACCTCTCACTCTACCCTCACGAGTCCTACTCTTGCCCCTCACTCTACCCTCACGCCTCAGTCTACCCCGGCCCCTCACTCCAATCCGACCCCTCACTTAACCTCACCCATCACTCTACTCTCACCCCTCACTCTACTATCGTCCCTCACTCTACCCTCACCCCTCACTCTACACCGGCCCCTCACTTTACCCCCTCCCTCACTCAACCCTAGCCCCTCACTTTATCCTTAACCCTCACTCTACTCCAATCCCTCAGCTCTACTCTCACTCTATTCCGGCCCCTCATGTACTCCGGTCCTTCAATCTACTCCCTTTACTCCTGCGCCCTCTCTTAACCCTCACCCTACTTAAAATTCTGCCCCTCACTCTACTCCCAGCTCTCACTCTACCTTATTCAATCAATCATCGCTCTACTCTTAGCCCCTCTCTCTACCACGGCCCCTCACTTTACCCTAACTCTACTCCGGCCCCTCACTCTACCCTCATCTGCCCTCACCCCTCAATCTACCCTCACTCTACCTTCACTCTACCCTAGCACCTCACTCTACTCCGGCCCCTAACTTTACCCTCACTCTACCCTCACCCTACCCCCACCCCTAACTCTACTCCAGACCCTCGCTCTACCCACACGCCTCACTCTACCCCAGTCCCTCACTCCACCCCTACCCCTCACTCTACTCTGGCCCCTCACTCTACATTCTACCCTGGCCCCTCACTTTACACAGGCCCCTCACTGTTCTCCCACCCTTAACTCATTTTTACTTCTCACCTCACTCCACCCTCACCACTCACTCTACTCTTGCCCCTCAGTCTAACCTCATTCAATTTACCGTCATCCAACCTCACTCGATTTACCCTCACTATATTCCAGTCCTTCACTCTACCCTGACTCGTCACTCTACTCCCACCCCTCACTCTACCCCCACCTCTCACTCTACCCTCACTCTACTCTTGTCCCTCAATCTACCCTTACCCCTCACTCTACTCTTGCCCCTCAATCTTCCCTTACCGCTCACTCTACCCCCAGCCCATCACTCTACCCTCATGCCTCTCTCTACTCTGGTCCCTCACTCTATCCTGACCTCTCATTCTACTCCCACCCTTAATCTACCCTCGCTCTACTCCGGCCCCTCACTCTACTCCTACCCCTCACTCTACCCTCACGCCTCACTCTACTCCAATCCCTCATTCTACCCTGGTCCCTCACTCCACACTCACCCCTCTCTCTACTCCCACCACTCACTCTACCCTCACCCCTCACTCTACCCCGGCTTCTCAATTTACCCTCAATCATCCCTCATTCTACTCAGGCTCCTTACTCTACCCTCACTCCACTCCATCTCCTCACTCACTCCACTCCCCCACTTCACTCCCGCTCCTCACTCAACTCACTCCACTCCAGCCCCTCACTCCACTCCCGCCCCCTCACTCAACTCTTGCCCCCCACTCCATCCCCACCCCTCGCTCTACTCCCACCCCTCACTCCACTCCCGCCCCTCACTCCACTCCCGCACCCTCACTCCACTCCCGCTCCTCACTCCACTCCAGCCCCTCTCTCCACTCCCGCCCCTCACTCCACTCCCGCCCCTCACTACACTCCCGCCACTAGCTCCACTCCCGCCCCATCACACTACTCCTGCCACTCACTCCACAGGGGCGGATCCAGGATTTGAAAAAGGAGCAGTGGCTTCGGGGGCTCGCTCCCAAGACTTTTTTGACCAATTTAGGGGACTTTTAAAAGAATTTGGGACTAAGAGGGGTGGGCATGCGCCCCCCCTCTGGATCCGCGCCTGCTCCATTCCCGCTCCCTCACTCCACTCCCGTCCCTCACTCCACTTCCACCCTCTTGCTCTATTCCTGCCCCTCACTCCATTCCTGCCCCTCACTCCACTACCGCCCCCTCACTGCCACCCCTCACTCCACTCCCACACCTTATTCCACTCCCACCCCCTCACTTCACTCCCACCCATCACTCCACTCCCACCCATTACTCAAACTGGTTTTATCATGTGTGACATTTTTATCTATTAAAAATAAAAATAATTCTTAGGCTACTAGGTATTTAAAGAGCCTGTCTTCTCATTGGAAGTGATACATACATGTATAAGTGTATCGCTCAACCTGAATCAAGTGTATCGCTTAACCTGAAATCCTTCAGGTGGAGCGATACACTGACAAGGCTTACTTTCGTGGCTGCAGCACACACAAAAACATTCATATTCGTAATATTTGTACATATATAATCAGTAGATGTGTACTGATTGAGGTTTTAAGCGTAGGCAGTTGCTGCTCTTGAATAACAAACTGCACATAGCTGGAAAAAGGCTTAAGTGTATCGCTCTACCTGAATCTACCCTACTTCAGTAGTATATTAAAGGCAATATCTCAATTGATTTTTTTTTATTATTATTTTACACCCAAGGTTAGCATTGATTTTTTACAATAATTAATAAACAATGATCATTCAGATAATCGTAAACATTGATTTATTCAAGTACGTCCAAGATAAAGGTCACTTGTGACAAGCACATTAACGTCACCAGCAGTTGTCACATCATACATACATAGGCCTACGTCTGTTATTCAAGTGAACAGGTACATGTAGATAACCGGTTAGATAAAAAAAATTTTTGTAGAAAGTTTTTGGTTTAAATGATAATAATTTTCATTATAGTGGTGATGTATCGCTTTTGATAGATTTTAATACACAATATAACAACGTATACGGCTGATAAAGTTCTGTTCAAATAAGGATGATGATTCGATGTTGATAGCTTTTACTGAGTCTGTATTTTAAGCGACACAATCAGGCTTCTTATTTTGGACATGCATGTCAAAATAAGAAATACGAGAATTTCGTCCCTATATCTCGCTTAACTGGTAGATGCGCAACACACAAAAAAACGTTTTGCAGTTCTAGTCTATGGAAATGTTTACATCACATGGTCATACTAAGAAGCAAAAAAAAAATACTGATTTTTTGATGATTTTAGTCTGATTGTGTCACTTTAATAAGTTCCCAGAAAACACGAGAAGTTGACCCATTGTATTTTTGACGCTGGCCTAATGTCTGCGACGTTGGTCCAACATCAACCGTACAATGGGTCAACTTCTCGTGTTTGTTGGGATTTGCCTCCTGTAGCCTCACCCTTCCATGTATATTACAGAATGAACGGCTATCAGGACGTAGATGTAACAGGTTGTATGCCTGATGACATTACAGAGGACGAGATAGAAAACCTGGCCGAGAAAGCCAGAGATTATCTGCTGAGTCATGGTGAGTGATAAACAGGCTTTTATAATTTAATAACACCTGGATAAAAAACGATCCTCGATGTGTTTTGTCATTTTGCATAGTTTATGCTGAACAATTTATCAGTAATCGCGAAATAACAAGAACACGATATTTGGATTCGATTCAATGAGGGCGAAACGATGTTCGGATTCGATACAGTGAGGGCAATATTGATGTTATACTGTGGAATATTATGATGAAATACTTAATTTGTGACAATAATAATGCGAATCCTGCTCTACTGGGATATCAGTTCAGTCGTCGTGGGATATACTAATGTTAAAACTGAAAAAAATATTGGGAAAGCCACTCGTTAAAGTGCAGATAATTTCAGTGGAACAAAATATTTGAAGTATATAACACAATGACTTGTTCTGTGAATTCTCCTTTACTTCTAGTCTAGCTTAGTAACTATAGTTTTTAACAAAAAATAAAACTGGTGCTGTCGGCCCTACACTCTTTCTGGTCTAGGTGGAGTTTCAATAGATGTCATCACACAACACAAAGTCCGCCAATTATTAACATGAAAACTTCTAGCCAACTAAGTATAGGTCCAACATTGAAGCGGTTCCGCGTATTGTGTTTGCATGGCTGTACTAATTTAATACGTCTGTATTTAGTGAATTTTAAAGCTTTCGGCTATGAGCTGGAGCAGTGATGGGACAGAATTTATATTTTTGTTTAGGCATCACAGCATAGTTTGAACAACTTTTGTGTTGACTATGGGGTCAAACTTTCGAAGATGCATTGTGCATCAATATCTACATGTACATGTACATCAGATAAAATGCCACCGCATGACGTCAGAAAATTCAACTGTTAACCATAACCATAATTTACATTTCAAATGTAAAATATATTTAGGGAAGCAAATAATTCACTTGGCGATACGGAAATTGTTTTTTTTTTTACGTACATAGTACTGAAATCAAAACTTTGATATTAATGTGAACAATGAAATATCGCCATACTATTTTATTTTTGTTCCAGGTTTGTTACTAAGGACAACAGCCAATCCCAGGTCACACGATGAGGTCACATACGCCCCATTTACCTTATTCCCTTACCCTGTTCCCGAGGAGTGTTTTGACAAAGCATGTCGAGTTCAGCAATGCTACAATTTACTCGTCCACCAGGTGGCGCAGGATCACGATTTTCTGGAAATGTGTTTATCAGAGTATGTAACTACATATTCAAGATTTATTACGTATACGCTATCAGTTGTAAAATCTAATTTAAAAAAGTACATTTGACAAATTCCAATAACTCTCACTCGCATTGAGTTTTCACAACTTTGTCAATTTGTTCTATTTCACTCATTTCTACTAATTAGCTTCCAAACTAAATTGATTTTCCACAACATGTTTCCAAGTTTTGTAATTGGCTGTATTTTTACCAGCATTTGCCATATTCAATGAACATTTTTTTACCAACGTCTACAAAAGAGGATGTGATTTCTTAATATAGGTAACCATTTGCAATTTTGTCAATCCATAGACAACAATTGGAAATTTACTTTCAAGAGGGAGTGCACAAAGCCCCAATCTTTCCATTAGACTAATTTAAATAATTTTTATATATTCAGAACTATAAAGGGAGACGATTTTATGTGTAAATTATGGAACATTTACCAGACAGTGCAGAAGGAAGGACGGACTCAGGTGAGATGCGATACCAATATGTTGATTCAATGTTGGCCCACCGTTTGCGACGCTGCCCCAGCTTTATATCAACTTTGGTTATAGTGTTTCTGAAGTGTGTCTGATATTTCGTGCATCTGCTGAAAATAAATTAAAAAGGCATTTTTTGAATTTTTGACAGGGTGACCCACGGAAATTTTTTTTAAAATTAACTTTTAATGGTAGATTTTAATTTGAGCGCCTGGCTGCGTTATAGTAGGGTGAAAAAACTAATTTTCATGACCACTTTCTGGCTAAGATGTTTTGATTATTAATTTGACTTCCTTGAATCTTTTAAAAAAAATTCAACCCCTCTCGCAAAAATCCCTGAAGGGGAAGAGGCGTTAATCCAAAATTGCCGCTCGCGCCATTATGAAAAAATAACCCTTTTGACATATAAAAGCTATACATATGAATAAATACTCTTTTTTGGATAATTCGACCACAAGGAATCCGTTTCTGATTTCAGTTTGGTATTAAAACACATTTCCGACCCAAAACCCAAGATGGCCGGCAAATTCTGATAGATGAATGCATATCTCTAAACAACAATCACAAATTGCAATACGAACGTGTAAAATTCAGCACTTATATGTCGTATATAGGACTCCACCTGAAACGAGGGACAAGTATGCTAGAAATTTAATATATGTATTGGATTGCACTTCTTGTTAGGCTATATTCTGAACCCTCAGATTCTGATGAACATGTCATGCTCTTCTGTTTACCATCATCTGGTTTTATTTTCATGCCAGCTTTACTTAGCCTTTCCGTGACGAGCCTGAGACAGTAAATGTGCTCAGCAGCATTTCTGCTGTCGACAATTATATCATCAATGTAGACAAAGCAACACTTACCGATCAGTCCATGTAGAGCTCTGTCCATGGTGCGCTGGAAAAGGCTGAAGCGTTAGCCAGCTCAAACGGCATTCGCTTGAACTCAAATAGGCCCCTATGGCAAGTGAAGGTTGTTTTGTATTGCTCCTCAGGTGCTACTGGAATCTGCCAGTAGCCAATTTTGAGATCTAAAGTCGAAAACAACTTGGCAGATGGTATGAATCTTTTACCGAGGCCACATTAAGCTTACAGTAGTTGATGCAGTGGATCTAGGTATGATCCATCTCTTTTTCACATCAATGTGACTAGGGCTGCCCATGGTGCTGTTGACATTTGGATTACACCAGCTTTTATCATATCGTCGACCACTTTCCTTTTGGGGTTGTGTAGTAGGCCCTCTATCTAATGCCGTAGCCGTTACGATGAATGGTAAGGGGAATCAAGTTGCAGTGACCGAGGTTGGACAGGTCCTCGCCCAACACGTCTGTATAACCCTATATGACCACAGCTCTTTGACCGAGGCTGTATGGGGGTTGAAGTCTGTATATGGCGTAATGCTGGAGTTTTGACCAAACGATGTAACTTTTCTTGTTCAATAATCAGTCTTCCCATTCCCTTGGCTGATGGCATCACTGTCGATCAGCAGCTCATGTGAGAAGTCTTTTGTGACCAGTACTGGGAGCGCATCAACATCCATGAGTTTGACTTCTGTCTCACCAATCACCGGCAGGGGAGTTCCACCAAGTTTGCATAATAGACCGGATGGCCGTAGTAATGACGGATATCCCATTCTGAGAAACAATAGAGATTTAATTTTTAACCATCAGTGGCAGCACCAGTGTCAAATAGGCCACGACCTGCTCTTTGGTAATATATAGGTTTATTGCACATGATGACAGTACTGCCATTAGTGGCCCCTTGAAGCCATACGATATCTGGCTTGATACGGCCAAACATGGGCGTAATGGCCTATCCCTTTTCAGCATGCACAGATTGGCTGGTCGGCTGTTCACGACATCCCGACCGTTAATTGTTGTGGCAGTGGTTGGGGTTCGTGTTCTCGGTGCTCTAAAAATATGTGTACGTGGTCCATGATGCTTCTGGTGTTCTCACGTTTGCTCCAAGCTGTCGATTCATCTTGGTGTCTGTGGTTGTGCGGGATTCCTGCTTGTCCATGCAGGCCTCTAGTTGCTCCATGTGCCTCTGCACGGTTTTCAGGATCGGCAGAAACCTATCTGCCAACTCTCAGTTGTCTCAGCGTGGTTATCAACAAACATGTTCACCAAGTGCTGGTACTGCTCTCCAGTCATGGTTAACGGCATACTCGCATCAGCCTTACTGTACTTCTTTTGGTTTTATTGACAAAATAGCCAGTTGTAAGATTGTGGTTCGATCCCAGAGTGTTACAATACACCTGACTGTGCGTTTCCTATTCAGGAGACAAGTGCCGCAGCTATGCCATAAAGTGACAAAAAACATATCTTTTGTACTATATAGTAAAGCATGACTGGTAGGCGGGTTGACAGTGCTAACTCTCTGGTTGATAGCGAGACATTCTTGCTAGTTCACACTGTGCTTAATTTTGCTTTACCATCCAGTCATATATCCTTTTATTATTGGTAGTGATTTTAGTACGGGTACGAGTACCAGTGTGTCCATGTTTTAATTACTTCCGAATGGTTATTTGCTAGTCCTTCAGCGCGGCGTGGGGTCTGTGGTATTTTATTATCACGACAGGCGGATAGCTCTCGCTGGTCTGGGTCATAAACCAGGAATAAATCGCCAGTCGCAAAGGCGCTCTGGTTGCGTAAATGACCTGTTTGTGTTGTCTGATGTTAGTTTTAACAACATGTTTAGAAACTGGTGTTATATTGTTTGCAAACAGCTAGAATTAGTGGCTTGTGTAAGCTCTGGCTTGTTTGACCATCTGTCGGACCTAAGTGTGCACTTAGAATCTGGTTAGCTCTAACTGAGCATTTATAATCTGACTTATATGTTTTATACAATCCTGGATGATACACATATTCGTCAGATTCTGATGATTCAAATTAAACACATTTTGTTGCCATACACTCACTAATTTTAAAATAATTTTGTAACTTTTTTCTAACTAATAATGTCACTTTACAGAAAAAAAATAGATACAGCAAGGTTTCAAGTTATGCTTTTATTTGTTTTCATCCAATAAATATATACTTTCTTTAGAATACCTGTCTCTTTGTTTCACAATTAGGTGTAGGCTTGTTAGGCGGCACAATACGGGAATATCCATCTGGTCAGCAGGGGTTGATAAGTGAAAGTTTGTAACAAGGATGCTTTTTTTCTTTCTCTCTTTATTGATGTTCGCAGACAGTGTCAAATACGATGTGCTACCTCGCGACAGAGAGTGACGACCAAGCCATAATGGCCGGTAGTGGCGGACTAGACGTCCGTCTCCAAAGGCGAATCTGATTGGAATGGAATAGAATGGCAGGATTTCCAGCGCGGCTTAGGCTGGTCGGAAGCAGAGGTTCGTCAACCCCTGATTCCACCCGGCCCGAAACTGGCCCAAATAGAGTTAGGTCGAGGAGACGGTATCAGTGTGTCGCCGTCGCCACATTACCCCCGGGCTAAGTGAAAACGTGTATCTAAAAACTATGTTTGTAGTTACGGTGACAGGCATAAATCGTTAAAGTACGTTTAATCTACGAGACCGTCCGGGTATTGTACGTTTATATAAAAAGTATAACTATATAACATGAATAATCAGAGTGTCGTAGTGAAATTGGGGTGTTGGCGGACATCGATGAGCACGGCAATGACCAAACTCTCTGAGTTAATATAGTTCTGATCCTCTTAACAAATGTCACTTAAAACGGTCATGCCAAAACTCATATTGTCTCGTCCAACTGACTTAGCTATTTAATTATACAGTTTCAATGTATGCACTGAATATACATTATAAAACGCTTTATTAGTTTTACTTAATGTATGATTTAGTTATGGCAGGCGTGGCAGAAATTATATTGACAAATTATTTATGTGATGCATGCAGCTGCAGGGTCTGCCGTATATATCAGTACGTGCTACGACCACGTGAACCAGCTGCACGAATCGGGCAGGAGTGTGGATTTGTGTCCAACACATGTTTGTGTAAATGGCTTTTTCACCGTTACTTTACCGTTTTAATCGGTCTTATTACTGCTTCGGATGTCGGCATGTGTTCTTAAGGGAATTCGAGCAGGCACGTCGGTTTGCAAATGTAGAGGTATGAGCAAATATGTTCGTAAACCTTCATTCTTCCTGTTAGCGCAAGAAAACAGTTTGTACTGGCATGCGGTGACCTACAAAGTGACGGCGGTTTAAGCGACTGTTCCTCAGTCAAGTGGGATTGTTGAGCGACTGCTGGAACAGCTTCCTTTGTCTGTGTCATAGACCGTGCGTGCGAATTCTTTTCCGTTTTAACTCCGGTCCTGGAGGGCTTCGACATAGTAGTGCTGCGTACTCTTAGTATGGCCGTGGGAGGTTCGCGAGTTTTTGCTGTAGGCTTTGAAGCCGTAGGTCTTGACTTCGGTGCCACTTTGTGCTGCTGAGTGCTATCGTTTTCAGGCTTGCGCTCGATATGGGCAGGTTTGACACAGTCTGCAGTCACCGTCTCAACCTTGCCTTTTATCATAACTTTGAACACTTGGCCTCTCCTTGCTACGACCTTATACAGTCCGTCGTGAGGGGCAGTCAGTGGTGGTGCTATTGCGATGCTTCGCAAAAATACATGTGAACATGTTTCGAGTTCCTTTTATACGAACATGTCTTTTTGATTTGTGTTGCGCTGGGGGCTTAGCTGGAGACGCGACATGGCTATGCACAACTTATCTGAATAAATTTCTAAGTCAGTGTTAGCGTCGATTGTATAATTCTCAGTAAAGTCACCAGGCAATCGGAGTGTCATTCCGTAAATCATCTGGGTGGCCGATTTGCCTATAATTCCTTGACGGCCGACCGAATGCCGAGAAGGACTGCCGGTAGCGTAGTTGTCCACGGGTTCGGTGATTCGTGTGCCATATTAGCGGCTTGAAGCTGTCGATGGAAGCGTTCTAACATGCCATTTGACTTGGGGTGGTATCTCGTTGTACGGTTTCTAATGATACCGAATTGATTACACAAAGTATCATATAATCTTGATTCGAACTGGGAACCTCTATCTGTAGTGATAGTGGCAGAGGTCCTGAAACGAGCCACCCACCCGCTGAAAAAGGCATCTGCAACAGTCTCTGCTCTAACGTCGACTAATGGTATGGCTTCAGAACAACGTGTAAAACGGGCGACGCATGTTAACAAATATTTGAAACCATCGGAATATCGTAAAGGCCCAACTAGGTCGACGTGAACATGATCGAACCTCTCTGACGGTTAATCTCACTTTCCGAAAACTGGTTTATTATGACGTGAAACTTTAGAGGTTTGATAACCTGTGCAAGATCTGCACCAATTCGCGATATCGATATTAATTCCGTGCCACACAAAACATGAATTTATAAGAGGTTTAATGGCTCTGTGAGATGGGTGTCCTAAACTGTGAAATTTCTTAGTTACGTACGGTCTTGTGTGTGCGGTCGATACATCGCACCATTCCAATACGTCGTTTAAGGTTATAAGCAATCGAAAATCCAGAGTAGAGGATGTTGAATGTCCCAAACGTGTAAATTCGGTGTCTAGGAGCCTGATCGGTGCTCAAGTCTTTATAATTGATTACAGAATCGCAGTCACTAGCTGACACAGACAGTCGCGGCAATGCGTCGGCTACAAAATTTGTTTCTCCTTTAATGTATCTAATATCAGTCGTGAATTCTGCGATATAGGCCAGATGCCTAGTTTGGCAAAGTGACGAGCGCTCTGTCGCTGAGTTCATTACATAAGTGGAAGGCTTATGATCGGTTTTCACGTCCTTCCAAGTTGTGTTTGAAATGTCTGATCGTGGCGTAAACCGCTAAAAGCTCTGGATCAAATGCACTATGATGTGTCTCTGCTGGTGATAATTTTTTACTGAAAAATGACAGATGTTGACAAACATTATCGATACACTGCTGCAACACTCCGCCGACGGCGAAATCAACAGCATCACACGTGATATTCAATGGTGCCGACAGGTTGGGATGAACTTATAAAGTCGCGTTCGTCAGCATTTGCTTTGATTCGATAAATGCTAAATTTGCACTCTCCGTCCAATGTAGATCGGAATTAGATTTGGGCGATAACCTGGTCCGTCCTTCATTGGCTTCAGTCAGTAAATCGTTCAAATGTGTCAATCTCTCCGCACAGTGGAGGATACATCGATGGAAATATACTATCGTGTCCACAGTGGTAGGTAAGGGGAAGATGCCCTCAGAGCAAACGTAATACCCTATTATAATTCCGTATTTGGCAAGTATTTTAAATAAAATTTGTAAATGATTCCTGTGGGTCTTATGATCGGGGCTTGTCACTAGCAAGTCGTCCAAGTATACAGAAACAAAATCGAGTTCGCGTGTAACGTGGTCTATAAATCGTATTAATCTATAAATCGAAAACTGAATGGCGTCCGAATAAAATTGAAAAGGCCGAAAGGCGTTGTAACCGCGGTTTTATGCACGTCGGACAGTTTGACAGGAATCTGGTAATAGGCCCGCACTAAATCTATCTTGTAATTTTTTTTTGACACAGCTAAACGCTGTGTAAAATCTTGTATATGTGGAATTGGGTACCTATCTGGCACCGTCTGAGTATTTAAACTCCTATAATCTCCACATGGCCTCCAATCACCGTTCTTTTTAGGAACCATATGAAGCGCTGATGACCATTCGCTGTTGCTAGGCTCGATAACACCTGATTTGATCATCTTGTCGAACTCACGTTTCGCGATGGCCAATATATTTGGGGCGAGCCTTCGTAGTCGCGAAAAAACAGGGTGTTCTTTGGTCACGATTTTATGTGTAATGCCGTGTTTTACGGTCTCGCCCTTCGCGGTAGACGGGTCAGTTTCGGGAACTGATTAAGAAGTTCTGTGTATTCTTTACAAATACTGCCTATACGGTTGAGTGACAATGGCTTAATCGAGGATAAGATGGCCTGTATAGCCAGTCAGATTGTCATGTCTCTTAGGCATCTATCTTGTAAATCGACAAGTAGATTGTATTAAAAATCAGCTCCTAGTAGTGCATGGTTGATTAATGTCTGTGACAATAAATGTCCACGAGTATTCTTTTTTCAATCCCATATTAACTGTTCGTTTCCATGTACCGTAGGTTGTAATCGTCGAGTTGTTAGCTGCAACTAAAGGTAGACTATCAGTGTCCGCTGTCCCGTTAGCGCAAGACCGAGGTAAAACACTGACAGCTGCCCCTGTAGCAATCAAGTAGTTACATTTATTTTGTTTGTCTGCGACGTATAATAGCCTAGAGGGAGATAACTTAGGAAGGGTAGTTTCCGCGCAGTCATGTTGCGTCTCGTTCGGCTCGTGTCGCAAGTGTCGCCACCTTGCGCTTGCTTAACAGTTTAAAGCCAATGCGCAGGGGTATCTGCACATGCGCGCCTTATCACCGAATCTTTGATGATATTAGCAGACCTGAGCATAGTCTGTAGCCAATGGTTGTGCGATATTACTTTGCTGTAAATTCGGCGGCGGAGCGGTCGGACGAGGGACTGATTGGCTCGCAGGTAAAACATTCTGCCCATTATTATTATTTTTAGCAATGCGGGGAATAAAAAGTTTCACATTTGCGTTTGGAAAAACTGTTTGTTTGCTTGTCGTTCTGTTTGCTTTGTGATCAGTTTGCTGTTTGCTGTTTTTTCTGTGCGCCTGCAGTTTCTAGTTGTTTGAGGCGCCTAGAAATGTCTCCCATGATTCTGATTATTCTCTCGCTGTCGTTTAATTTGATCTCGGCAACTCCTACGCTACAGTCCTTTGCGTTGTTCTCTGAGGCCAAAGCTCTGTCGGCCAGTATAGCTAGACTTTCCAGTGACGTGCTGTCTGGTGTCGTGGCTAGATGGGACCGAATGGACGCTGGCATCTGTGGGATAAAGGCATGGCGTATGATGGCCTTGCCCACAAATGCCAACGTTCCAAAACCGGCCGTCTTCTGAAGACGTCTGAGAAAACGGGATGGAATATCTGATCCTAGTTTCTTGCCTGGTGTCATCAGCCCCCTGCGCTCGATCAGAACTGCTTTTAGGCTAATGTATTTATGAATGAAGAAAGACTGTAATAAGACATCGCGAACGTCCGATGCGACCTCACCTGACGTCCGATGCGACCTCGTCTGACAGCACACGTTATCCGATAACGTTTGTCGTCGTCTGTGATGTCATGAAGATCAAATCGAGTTTCTATCTGATTGAACCACAGCTCGACATCGTTTAGATAAAAAGTCGCTATCCTGAACTTAGGTAGATTCCTCGATCGTATGAATGATAGGCGGTGAATTGGAGAGGGGCTTCTTGATAGTTCCCTCCTTTTTCTATTTTGTCTAGCGGCTCATCAAAAATCAGATTTCACCCTTTTATTTATGCACCGTTTTCTCTAAGTGCCGATTTACTGGCGTCACTTGGAGGAAAAAAAGAGTCCTTAAGTCGAGCACCGTGTTGATCTAGGGTTGACGAAGCAAAACCCTCACTTTCACCGCTTTCGACCATCTTGAAATTGTGTATGTAAAATTATTTAACTAGTAAAGCAATTAAAGCCACAGGTCTATTGGCTAATTGCGTAGTACTTCAAAGTGTTTGAAATGACATGCATATTAACCATACCAGGTTATTGTTGGTAATCACTCTCTGTCGCGAGTAGTAGTAGTATAGCACAATGAAAGTCTGACACATATGTGAAATATTATGGTAAGTCTTGATTCTGTATTTCTTGAGATAAAAGGATGTGAAAACCTCACTTGTTTGTCTAGTATGATGGAGTGAATGTGTCTTTCTTTATAGACACGTAACACAATAATACATGAATACGTAAGGATTTGGGTCAATATATTTCATGTACAAATGCCAAAATAATTTCTGTTATACTGCTTTAAACTATTATGTATAATATAGTGAACCATCCAATCTACGAGGAAATATTCTTCCCCGGAGATTGAAAAACAATATATAGAAATATACCCAAGTCGAAAAACTGTCGAGTTGTATATTTGAGAATGTAAATTTTCAAAGTTGCTACATTCCAATTCTCGTGATTGGAGTCATGCTAATGATGATGATCTAGGTGTTACTGTGCGATAAGGTTGCAAACCAACCCGATTTTGACAAATATTTTTTTCAAAAGAGAATTTTTTATTATCTTTTACTGACACAGCCCACTTGCATGGCATAGTATATATTTCTATTGCAAATACTTCCGCAAAGAACATATTCAAATATGTTTTCTTTTATATATATTCTCTCTAAGAGAAATTGTGTGACCTCGTCATAATCGTTCGTTTTATATCGCTTCGCTCAACTCGTGTTTTGTCGAGTCACGGTAATGTATTATGCCGGCATACGCGTGACGGTAGAGATCACACAGCTCATTAACATACGACAGGCCAAATGCTCACAGGCAGAGCGCGCTGCCACTCTGCAATGTGACCTCGTGCATCTGCTTTAAAAATATTCATTTGCAACCAAAATTTGTTTAAAAGTTGATCTGTGTATTTTCACGAACCGCGATAAATGTGTGCGCTAAGCGTGCATAAGAAAAAAAATATTTTGTATGAAAAAAAGCAAGTTTAAATTCAATATAAGTACCCAAAAGAAATTTATAATTTGATTCATTTATCGTTGGCTGTGTGTAAACATGCCAACGATCAAATATAGCTGCCAAAACACGCTGGTGGAATTTCCCAGTGCTCCGTGGAAAAGTGTGGCCGGTTAATTGATGTGAATGCTAATGAGCTGAGACATCGTATGATTCGCGTCATACTCTCCGGTCGGTCGCCCCCCTGGTGGCGACGCGACTTACCAATACATAGCATTAGAACAGGAATGAAAAATGTCTGATTATATTCAGTTATATCTGACCTAGTGTCCTAATATTAATTTACTAAAAGATCATTTAAGACCTTTTATTCATGCATAAGTGCGGACAAATATAGATGGCTTTAAATCCTGTAAAAATTGCAAAAGTCGAGATATAAATTCAGCCATTCCGAAATCGTAATTACACTTGTTGGAATTTTTTTGAGAAAAAATGTTCGAAATGCGCCATCTTGAAAAATATCAAGACCACGTGCGCTCCTGCAAAATCGATTTAATTTTTCCCAATTTTAAACGAAACGCGTAAAACCTCTCTTCCTGCCCGAAATCGGCCCAAAAAAGTTTGGTCGAGGGAACGGTATCGGAGTGTCCCTGTCGCCGCAGGCCTATGTATGACATATAATATGCTAAACTTGGTAATTGTTATTTGTTGTTTAGAGTAATGAGGTTACCAACACTTTTCATCCCCTGTTTTTTTAGAGCTATGCATTTATCTATAGGCATATTAATATTAACTGTTGCATTCATACCCTATGCAAGTCGACCAAACTGTGTTTCGCTTACAAAAATAGCTATTTGGTCCAAATATGTCGGCCATCTTGGATTTTGGGATCATAAGTGTGCTTTAATACCAAATTGACGCCAGAAACGGCTTATTTGAGGTCGAATTATGGAAAAAGATGCATTTGTTCATATTTATAGCTTTCATATCTCAAAAGGTTTTTTTTCAAAATGGCGTGAGCGGCCATTTTGGATTTTTGTCGAAAATTTGCCGGGACTTTTGAGAGGGACATAGGGGCTAATATTTTTCTAAAAGGTATAAAGAATTTAAAATAATTGTCACAACATCTTAGCCAGAAAGTGGTCATGAAAGTTAGGTTTTTCACCTTACTATTAATCACTCAGGAAATCAAGGGGTGCTTGTGTAGCCAGAGCAAACGTCCCCGCCCCCCCCCCCCCCCCCTAGGATACGCCTCTGCGTAGAAACTCACTGATCCAGTGATGGGTTCATATTAGAGACAAATAATGTCAAAATGGTAGCAATATTATTCACAACAGAACATTTTGACAACCTTTTAATGATTTATATGTGATATGAAATGACCAATTTAAAATGTTTGAACACGACTGATATACTATCAGATATGCAATCTAAACTAAGTACCTGTTCTAAATGTTGAGATATTTTGAAGAACTATATGGATAACAAAGGGTTATTCAATTTGCAAAAAAATGTTATAGATGTATTCATTAACTTTTTTCTGTTTCAGTAATACCCATTTCATACCTACCTATTTTATAGGTATAAGGCATTTACAAATTTAGCCCTACAGTGCAGGGATCGACTTTTGACATAAAATGCTGACGCTGAAAGTATTGACTGATCGTGGATAGTCCAGTCGATAAAAGTAAAAAATATGTAATAATATATATAATTGAACAGACTGATAGTGAGTTCAAATCAAATGATTGAAGAAGATTTGTAATTGATAGATGAACATGCTGGACATCAATTTCACCAAGACAAAATTATTTTTCATACAGAAGGTACGATTGGGAATAAATAGATCTGATTATTTGATTGACGTGGATCCTGATGGCTCTCAACATATCAAACAAGTGGAGATCAACACTATAGCACCAGCGGGGGCTCATATGGCATGCTGCACAACAGCCTATCACAGGTAAGTAGCTACCTCATTAGGATAAGATATGTTATGTATAAATACATTCTTATACAGCTAAATCCTGCTCGTAGGCACACCAAAGCCATCCAACAATCGCATGTACACTGTCGGTCACAAATCCTCATTATGGAAGCTGCATCGGGTCTTATTGAAAACATGAGACAAAAGAACATGTTTCATTTTTGTCCGAAATATTGTAAGGAAGTAGAATGTTGTGATTGCGTTGAAGAATTATTATTGGACCAGCATTAATCCAGTATTGGATAAGGGTATGCTGTTTGAGCTGGTTTATTACCACTATAGTAGCAGCTGAGGCCATATAGCATGTTAAAGGGACTGGCCCAGGCTAAAATCATCAAAAAATCGGTGATTTTATTTTGGTTTCTTAATATGACCATATGATGTAAACATGTACAAAGACTAGAACTGCACATTTTTATAATTTTTCTGCCGCGCATTCACCAGTTAGACTAGATATAGAGACGAAAATTCCGCATTTCCTATTTTTGACATGGTTGTCAATAATTAGAAATCGGGAATTTCGTCTCTATATCTAGCCTAACTGGTGAATGCGCAGCACAAAAATTATAGTTCTAGTCTATGTGCATGTTTACATCATATGGTCATATTAAGAACCCGAAATAAAATCACCGATTTTTTGATGATTTTAGCCTGGGCCAGTCCCTTTAATTGTATATTAGTAAACTAGCTCATTACCACTATAGTCCGACAGTGTATAGTATTTTTCATTGTAGATTCATTTTGTCCAGGCACTCATTTAAAGATTCCAGAGAGTTTGGAAGTGTCACCTTTAGGAAAATTTAGTTATTGACTTTTTTAATGGCCGCCAATAGCCACAGTGGAAACAACTTTTTAACTTTTAGGCTGGAAATATGTATAATATCACTTTTCATAATGAATTGACCAAGGAAAACTTATTTCAATCATTGTTGTACCGAGAGTCTTTACTTAGAGTCCTGATTATATCCAACTGATGACGCCACTGCCATTTTGGTAGCTTACATTTTGTATCATTATAAACATACGACGTTGCCATTAGATTATTTAACACCTGAATCACAATTTAAACAAATGATGTCCAAATTATACTGACCTCTATTTTGAAGAGCAAAGCTAGGGGATTATAGCATAGACTCATAGTCTAGTCAATGGATAACTAGTTATAACAATAACAAATTTAACTGAGGTGTCGTCAACTTGCACCAGCTTAGTGTCAATAACTTAGTCACATCAACATTTCTTAAGACTCGTAGATGTGGGCACCACTCGAAGGGTTAATATTTTAAGAATTTTACAATTCATGCTGCCCTCGTGCTTCATTGAAGTTGTGAAGAGGAATTGTGAGAATACGTTTCGTAACCAACCTCAATCCTAACGTTACTGTGATTGATTAAAATGTAATTAATTTACAATTAATCTTCCAATATAGGCCTACATGTAACGTTATAAAACAAATTATTTACCTGTTATCGCCCGTGTTTTTCAGATATATCCTGCGGACAAACAATATGTCAGACTGGGCAGACAGGGTGAGTCATCATTTATAATTATATAAATTATTATATGATTATCAGATTATTGACGTGTTAAACTATAACATCATATGGTGTGACACTTTAAGGATATTGTATATTCTACTGTTGACCACGTACCATAAACAGTGAAAAATATCAGAAATAAAATTATACCCTTCAAGCATAATATAGGCTACTGTTGACCACGTAGGCCTGCTGTGAAAAGTATCAGTGAATATGCACATGTAGGCCTAATCTGCTAATCATTCAGCAAAATCCGTTATATCGACGTGATATAAATTACGAATCACTTACTCAGACAACATGACGACATTTTCACAACAGACCTGATCATTTACAGGTCACCAATTATGTTTTCTCATCTTATTTACTCTTTTGTTATTAATGGATCATATTTAATTGTATTTCCCAGTTCAAGCAGGGTTCAAATCAAATTCCCGTATCCCCGCGCGTTACGTGCACTTATATTCGAGCACACAAAATATTTTGAGAAAAATACATGCACTTATCTTCAAACATGAAATGACCTTGATAATAATCAAATGATAAATATTTTGACATAAAAATGCAAATCTGTAATCTGATTTGTTTTGTAACGACATTTACAATCGAGATGTGAAGTATATAACCTTATAATTATCAAGGAAATGACAAAATATTTGCATTTATTATATAAATAAAAGTCCAGTTTCCAGGCGCAAAAAAAATCTTCACTATTTCAACAGCCAGCCATCATTCCATATAGTGCATGTTTGCATCCTCACAGCTATCGTCAACTGTGGCGTCCACACCTCTGTCTATGAGGGCTCAAGAAATATCATTGTTATAACAGCATTTAAAGTCGTGTCCAGCCACGGAGTCTTTTTCCCCACTGACATGACGCCTCCCCACTTTCCCATCCTTTGTAAACTGCTGTCGCACACTTGTGCATTATTTTTTCTTCGCGGATTACTACTCCATAATAATCTGTTTAGATGAGTGCAAAGTGTATTTCAATAATTCTAGCGTCGTAACAATAATCGGCTAAATGGGTGCCACGGGGGTGATTCATAAAATGTGATTTAATAGAAAATTGTTGTTGTCGTTTAAGGTGTCAGATTTGCGATACAATTCCTATGTATAGGGGTGCACTTAGTTTTCGAAAACACGTGCTAGCACTTATATTTGAACATAAAACAATTTTAGAACATCCCTAAAACATGCGATTTTCACTGCGTTCACGTTGATGTGCGGGGATACGGTGGGTCTGCGACTTGATACCTTCATAATATACTGCTTAAAGTGGGAAGTAAGCTCACCCTACACAACAATTAAAGGGACAGCTTATGTTGACATGTCAATTTTGAAATATTAACTGATACGAAGTTATATAACGTACTGATCTTAACTAAAAATACTAAAATAGCATAACTTAAAAGCAGCGAAATAGACTAAACTCTGGAACTAGTTTATTTCCAGGCCGTATATTTTCATGTAAACAAAACGGTCTGCTGCATACAACACTTTACACGGCTGTTTTCTCAGCCAGAAAAACGAAATCCATGTTGTTCTTAAACCCAAATCTCGATGAATTTAATCTCAATGTACAAAATCTCAATGCCACAAAACCAGTAATGGACGCCGCTGATAGCTACATTTTCACACCCCTATGTCATTCAAACTCCATATAAAATCACAATCTCACCTCAGCGTTACCAAACTTCACTGGACATCTCCACATATTACTCATTTTTACTATATTTATCTCAGCTTCACATAGTCTATATATGATCTGTAGCGAAGGAAAATGGTGAAGATTTAGCTTCAAAAGCAGACCAAAACAGTTGACCACATAACACGGCTGATTGAACCTGATTCGTCACTGAAACGTGGCAAAAACTGTTGCTTAAATCCGTGCTAACGAATTTTAGTCCACATACTGTACATGTCACTCTCTATTTTATTGTACATCTGGACACAGCATGACACGTAGCAACTAGTATGGGTTTATTATTGAATTCAGATTTGAAATAATCCTTTTTATTCCGATGAGGGACATGAATCCAGCTGAGGCATGCAGTCTCCCGCATCAATAAGTCCTTTTTGAACTAGTAATTTCAATTTGCCCCCATGGCCTAGCGATTGGCACGTTACGCTTTTGACCTGTATATCACCTGTAAGCATAGACTAAACAATATTATATTATCACAACGCCTCATATTATCATATGTGATAATAATTGACGGATAATTTACTTTCTACCAGTTTACGGTGCTAAAATAATATATTTTGTGTCACACAGGTAGCTGAAAATAAAGCAGTGCAAGGTTTGGCGGCAGGTCTGGAGTCAGCATGGGTGTATTATAATCACCCTAAGTAAGTTAATCTGCACTTGCGATATCCATATAACAGATAATTAAATGCCCGGTACAATGATACATTGCAGTAGAATAAGTAGTAGTCTCTCCACATACGCTCAAGCATGATTTTTGTTCTTATAAAATAATCAAAATGAACAACAAAACAAAATATTCAACATGGTGAATAGAAACGACGTAAAAAAATGTAATTATTGAACATAATCCATATCTGGCCTACATTGTCTGCATCCAGATGTGTGTATTCTTAAATATGTGTGTTTTTTATATTTATTAATGTCATATATTTTTCTTAATTAATCATTATTGATAATTTTGTATCCACTTGTTTTTACATAAATGGTGTGCGCTGACGTCTAACCTATAGTTTATCGTAAAATCCAAAATGGACGCCATTTTTCATATTTACTATTAAAATAATGACATCATTTCAAATACTAAGCACACCAAAGCATGTTGGAATATACTGTGAATTTAACACAGTTTCGAATGCCTTGCAACCTAATCTGCCGTATTACGTAATCTATTTGTTAGTTTTTCATTAATCAAATGTGGTTCATGATATTATATAGTTCACGTGCATAAAACAGTATTATTTGTGTGTTGGCGGTAAACATTTTGAATTAAATGTCAAATATAGGTCATTTTGATCAATACACATGAGACATAAATTTATCAACTCTAAATCATGCAGAAACCAGAAATCGTGCAATAAAATGTAACAAAAATATTGAACAAATGTTGTTTTGGCGGCTACTTCTTGTTTTACTTATTTGAAGGTCATTGACACCAAAGATAGAATGTTAACTGACATATTCGAATTCAGCACACCCGAATTATGTAAAAACAAGCTGAAAAATAGCGAAGTTCATTGTTTCATATTTCAGCCAATGCTAAATACACACATTTTCAAAAAAACTGCAGTATTCTCGCATTTATAGATATATATATCATTTACAAATCTAAATACCACTCAGTTTTAGGCATATACACATCTGAGTTCAGAAAACATAAGTCAAATATTATGTTTTAATAAGTCGTTTCTATTGCCCATGTTAACTAGCTTGTTTTGTTGTCGATTTTGATTATTTTGTGATTAAAAAAACATGTTTCAACATATTTGTAGAGATAACCCTTTAATCCAATGCATCATGCGATACCTCATTAGAAAGGAAATTTAATTACCTTTCGGATGGTATATTGCATATATAGATTTGTATAGAGAATAGCAACGACAGAAGTTTGCGTAACCCTATCCCCTAATTTTGGACAGGTTTGGGGGTACCCCCCTATAAGGGGTCAAAATATAAAGTTCGTCCCTATTTTTTGCTGTTAACATCTCATTTCATGTTTTGGACATATCAAGGTTTAGAGAAAAAGTTGGTGTGGGTGAGTTGTGGGGAGGGGGGAGGGTAGCTGTAGCACATGGCCTAGATTGTTTGGCGGTCGCTCACAAACCAGTTAAGAAGGAACAATTCATGTGCACTTTGTGTTTCATCTACGTGCGCCATGTGTAATTTTATGTGATTTGATCGGGTGCCTGTAAAAGATCATGTCTTTTTTGTACAGATAGGCCTAGTATAAAATATCATATGGTTATAATCCACATACGGACGTTTGATTTTGTTGATATTTAACATCTAGGGGAGATGTCACATTGACACCGCCATGTCACTTCATACCTAGATTTATCAATATTATCGATATTAATATATTTTCAGTGCAATGGTCGACATTGACATCAGATTCTGACGTCAAAATGGTTTGTTAACCTCTAGGGCGCTGAATATATTTTTATAGAAACCATGGAGTTCAAAGGGTTTTTTTCAATTTGATATCATGATAAATGTATTAGTTAGCTCTTTCTGATTTATTTGAATACCTATGTTATGGGTCTACGACCATTATACATATTTTTCACTTTTGCGGTGCGGGGATAGACTTTAGTCGTCAGAATCTGACGTCTACAGACGTCAGATTCTGACGACTAAAGTTGATCCCAGCGCTGTAAGGGTTAGGTAATTTATTCATCGCGGTGATGTCACCCAGCCAACACTAAACATTGACTCAGTGTCGGGTTCACGTTGGGCCAAAGTCTTCGAAGCTGGCCCATCATTACCCCGACACTGGGTCAATGTTGTGTTATTAGCTGGGTAATAGCTAGTGTGAAAATCGGTACCTCTGGAAAAAATCTGTTCATTCATAGAAAAAAACACCAGGTGTCCGTCGTGCATACTAATTGAATCAACAGATCGTCGGCGTAGAATCAAAAGTGCGTATCTCCAAAATGCTAATTTTCCAGGAGAAGCAAAAAACTTCAGCATATTTGCAATTTTAATGTTTTCTCTGTCAAATTTCAAACGCACCTGACCAATACGATTTAAATTATCATGTTAACTATTTTTTAAATAGAAATTGATTTTTCGCGCTGTAAGGACGAAAAATTGGAGATAGGCAATTTGTGCATGACGACATTGACACTGATTGATGGAGATAGGCAATAATACCAACCGGGCAGTACCATTGAAAAACGTTAGGATTACGATATTTTTGGAAACATTATGATTGAGAAACACAATAAAAACACAATCGAAACAAATTATTTAGTGTGTGTCGGAAGAACCAGCTCCATATGACGCAAGGGTGTACACAGGGGGGGGGGGGGGGTAGTGTCCTCTTGGGTCGCAGAACAACAATTTTGATGGCCTGCTGAATCTAAATTGGGTACGAAAAGCGTTAAAATTCAGGAGAAAGGCCCTTATATTTCACATTTTCCCGGGTAGGAGGGTATGCCCTCGGAACCGCATTCCACCTAGCGTCTGGCACAAAAGGTTCTATAAGCCCCGAACCCCCATTAAGTCATGTTCCTCGTATATTGTCAGTGCAATAAGAAGGGCTAAGTAGGAAAAGCCTGACCAAAAGATATGCTTTCAAACATTTTAGAAAAAAGACTTACTGTTATTAGGAGAACATTTCTTGAGGGATGGGGCTGAGACTGAAAATGGACTTAAACCATTGTTTTTTCTGCGAGTCACTAAAGGTCACAATTATCATGTAGAATAGATTATGTAGATAGACATGTAGTACATGCACCAAGTTCCGTACTTCTAATAATAGTTACGTTTTAAGTATTGAAAAAACAGTGATATTTTTATCATGTTTATTCAGTCAATTCAAAGTATGTATCTATTGCAGAGTCTAACTTTATTGAAGAAAATTAACAACAACCAAATTGTCCTGCGCTACATGACACAGTCATGCATGAACACATGAATACGAGTTTATACTCGTCAGTCAAAATTGTATTTCTTCCCACAGACGGAATCAAAACTTTAAACTCTAAAAAACGATCGTTGAATGCATAAACATCCCGAGGCAAAAAAAGATTTTAACTGTTTGAAATCATCATAGAACTTTTTTCTTTTATGTCATGACACAGTCTGAATCGGCAAGTCAAAAATTTAAACTTTAGCGTATAACACACAAGAGCTACAGAGCTACAAATCTTCAACAATAACTATATTTCATGTACAAACAATAGTACAGGTGCCAAGGCGATGTGGAGTTCAAATTGTGATAAAAATACCAAATTTCACACACGTGTACATTTTGATGTCTTGAATGAGATAAGAGGAACACTACAACCAATTTTGACCCGTAAAATGGCCTAATTTGCATGTTTCAAAATGGCCGCGAAATCAAATTGAATCGGGTTTGTTTAAGAAATCTAGATTTGTTTTCTGCATTTTGTGATTCAATTTGCTTCTATGTTTACTATAATTGTGTCTCAGTATCTTTTGATATATTTCTGATGCTTATTTAACCCGAAAACCGCCCGAATTAGCATAGCGGAATTATCATATTCAAATATTTCATTAAAGTTATAATTTTAATTTGTACAGTTTATTTGCCTATAGACATCACTCAATTGAAGCTCAATATCATGTAAGTAGTCAAATATCTGCCAATTTGGATAACGAAATTCAAAATGGCCGCGAACATTATCATATTTAAAAAGTTGGGTCAAACTATAATCTTCATGATGATAGTTTTTATTCATGATAATAGTTTATTGGACTGTATACACTACTTAATTTGAAGCTAAATATTATGTAATTAATCAAACATCCGCGATATTTTTGTTATAACTATGTAAAGCGTTCTTAATTTTCTGACACGAACACATCAAGGTACATTTTTTTTATGTAAGATGCCCGCACAAAACGCTCGTCAACTGTGTGTGGGATTGCATTTAAATTTGCAATGAGAGTACTTAAGAAACTTTAACAATATTAATAACACAAATTTATTGAAAATATACTAGGTCTGCGATTTTTTACTTAAAATTATTGGTGTAAATAACATTTTACACCATCATCATTTTTGTTAATTAACATAAAAACAGGTAGGGGAGAGTCGGGTTAGTTGAGCCACAGGGCTAGTTGATCCACCCCCTCGCATTTCTACGCATGGGATTTTAAGGAAGTTTCAACACCACCTGGTGATTAAAATTGATATTATTTACATGGCCACGTTGTGAGCACAGATCAATTTGCAGGTAGGGAGTTTTGTGGTTTAAAAATGCATTTTTCGCTGTAGTCAGTAGAATTCAGATATTATACTGTTTGCATTAATATTACAGAAGCAGTAGGGATTCTGTAAATTCTTGCTATAGGGCTAGGCAGTCAAATACATAAAGATAGCCTATGTCAATGTAACACTCAACTTGGATCATTGAAATGTCACAAAATGTTACATTTTATACAATATGGCTGTTGTGGGGTAAGTTGAGCCAAATAAGATGGGGTAAGTTGATCAACTGGCTCAATTAACCCCATTCATGGCTCATCTTACCCCAGTAGGTAAATAGATATTACAGAATGTGGATCAACTAACCCCACTCGACATGGCTCATCATACCCCAATGGGAATAATATATTATTATAGTATGTGATATAGTGTAACAAATGACATCATATAATAGGTCAATATAATAAAGACACATAATAATAGTATATATCTTCTTAATAAATGCAAGAAAACAATGATCCATGCATCAATACAGGCTATAATGCCGATTATATTACTTGGGACTTGGAGGAGATGTGTCAACAAATTTGACCCTTATGTGATGAACAGAAGTATTAATTTTTTTATTTTTGCATTTTCTGGACAAAAAATATTATTTTGGCATGTACATTTGTCAATTGTGAATTTTTACCATAGGTGATGAACTTACCCCCTTGCTTGGCACAACTTACCCCATACAGCGGGTTAGTTGAGCCACTTTCACCACTCTCAGTTGTGCATCCATAACTTTTTTTAAAATTGTTCTTTTCATCTTTCATTGATGTCTAATATATATGTAATATATAGCCATGTTTTAAAACTATCCCAACCATTCTGCGATCAACTGGGAAAACACCAGACAAAATATTGTAAAAAGTGGCTCAACTAACCCGCCTCTCCCCTACACGGTACATAGTGTCGGTCTAGCTCGTTTATTCTTTTTCATAGGCAATATATTATATTATACTTTCTTGTCTAGCTGAGATGCGGATTCAGGGGATAATTAACATACTGCGTTTGAAACTTAAGATACTTATTATTAATCCATCTTAAATTCCAGTTATGTCAACCTTTGGATTGGTAAAAAACCCTCAGAGAGTCAGGGAGAGCCAATTTATTATAAAATATACTTGAAGCTTTAACTACTGTAATACTTTTGAAACCACCAGACAGGTACAGCTTAAGTTTGATGTAGAATACATATAGGAGACATCACATCATATAGGAGAGAACAAACATCAATGTGCATATCACAAGCTTGTAGCAGGCGTGTCGGTCTAGGTGTTGTATTCTACCCCCGACCAATCGAAGAGTGGTTCGGCCTGTCACATGACGCGATCGGCTAATCACCACCGTCATCCAGTTGTTATTTAAATTAGGGGGTAGAATAAGAGACTTCAGGGGGAATTGTGTCACCACAGCATCACCGTATATGTAGCTGGTTATTTAAAGCTATCTGGAATTTGCGCACTTTCTGTAGGCCTAACGAAAGGCGAAATTGGTGGCCCACTATTGCGTATGTTTTTGTTGAAAATTCTAAAAATCGGAGACCCGTTACTTTGTAAGTGAAACCTCGATCGCCTGTTTGCGGTTATAACTTGAATATTTAGATATGTTATAAAGATGATAAGATATTATTGACGAAGATACTAAATATGCCAAAATTGACAATTTTCGTGAAATCACAAGATTTAATCACAATATCTTCATTTCACTTTGCTCATGGCGGCCATTTTGAAAATATGCAGATTAGGATAATTCACGTGTTTGGTTACATACGTTTTATCTTCAATGAAGAAAATCATTTGCACATGAATTTTTGGACCTTGGCACCTGTACTACAAGGAGTATGCAAACCACAACTACAGATGAGGCAATTCATCGTCGAATGCATGACTATCCTGTGTATGATTTACATCCTGGTAATTTCGTGTTTTATAAATCAGTACAATGTTTATCCATTAAATCAGAAGGAAGATAATGGTCAGTATAATTTTGTCATGCCATTTTACTACAAACTCGCGCGAATCCTTACACAACATAGGCACTTTTGATTATTCATATTTCACTGCCTATGTCCACATTACACACATAAATGGACATACGCAATTATGACTCTTCGTAAATGACAGATTCGAATTTTTGATTCTTCAGATCCTGTACATAGGCATTTTTGAATCTCTGCGAATTGAGCAGTTGGAGTTACGCATTTATGAAAAACGGCCACAGACACGTAGCAACGTTGCCATGGCAACCAATATTTTTTCTCAAGGTGCCCGCTCAGCTATATTTTCAGAAAATTTGAAAAAGTCAAAATTGTCAATTTTGGAGATACGCACTTTTGATTCTAAGCCGACGAGATGACAGTCATATTTTCATTTTAAAATGTTCATTGCAGTTTTCTTAACATATTCCTGTGCCATGGAACTGTCTCTCGTACAGCTCCATGGTCGTGCAAATCCAAAAGGCTTTATGGCTTTGCATAGCTCTAAAAGCTTTTATTGTTTTTTGTTGTTGTAGATCTGTTATACTGTTCCTTGTAGAGCATATAAATATCAGTATGTATGATCAGCGAATGGTGGAATATCTCATCCACGATATCAATCCAAACATTAAGATTATCAGAAGAACACTCACAGAAATGCACGGGCTTATTTTGGAAGGTCCACAAAGGAAACTAATCATGTGAGATTGTCAAAAGATCACATCCTACAGTTACATTATTTATAATGTATATATATACATTATTGTATTATTAATGCCTTTTTATGGTATATTTTTTTAATATGTCCGTTTGGGCTAGGTATAATTGATTAATGTAATATAATATAACAAAATGCAATATAATACAATACAATACAATACAGTGTAATGTAATGTGATGTAATGTAATGTAATGTAATGTAATGTAATGTAATGTAATGTAATGTAATGTAATGTATTGTAATGTATTGTATTGTAATGTAATGTAATGTAATGTAATGCAATGCAATGTAATGTAATGTAATGTAATGTAATGTTAATAATGCAGTGTAATGTTAAATAATGTAATGTAATGTAATGTAATGTAATGTAATGTAATGTAATCACGGGTTGATTTTCCACTTACGCTGCTTACTTTTGTTTTAGAGATGGTGATGAGGTTGCTATTGTGTATTTTAGATGGGATGGTAACCCTGAAAATTTTACATGTCAGAAGGTGACGTAATGAGAAAATATAACCAATCTTAATTTTCAATGTATTATTACCTGTAATCAGTGTGGGCCATTATATCAATATTCATATTAAAACAGCTTCACAAGCAGTTCTCCATAATGACTTTCACTATGGGATGTATATCGTTATCGTTTTAGCTCGAAAAATAGTCTATGACAGTCATGTCAGCCTTAATCCACCTGCTTGTGGGAGAAAACACAAACTATGGTCATTTATCATTGGGTCTTGAAAATACAGCACATGTCTAAGGAATTTTCCAATTCCACCCATTCCACACCGTTTGCTTACCCTACGTATGTTCAATGATGAAATTGTACTTCAGGACTGGAACGCCTACCTTGACATGGAGAGATCACTGGCTATGAAATGTCCTGATATAAGCTACAACCTAGCGGGAACAAAGAAGGTACAGCAGGTTCTGGCAGAACCAGGAATGCTGGAAAGGTTTATCTCTGATCCCGAGGAAATCAAACAGATCCGGAGCACATTTACTGGACATTATTCATTAGATAAGGTCGGTGATAGTGAATGTATTGAGGCACATTTACTGGCATTTTTCATTAGATAGGGTCAGTGATGATAACTGTATGGAGACACGTTTACTAATATTATTCTTTCGATACGATCGGTGATGTGACTGTATGGAGACATGTTTACTGGACATTATTCATTAGATAAGGTCAGTGATGATGGTGATTGTATGGAGACACATTTACTTGACATTATCCATTAGATAAGATCAGTGATGATGGTGATTGTATGGAGACACATATAATGGGCATTATTCATTATATAAGGTCCGTGATGCGACTTTAAAGACACTTTTACTGGACATTATTCATTCGATAAGGCCAATGATGGTGACTGTATTGGGGACACATTTACTGGATATTATTCATTAGATAAGATCAGTGATTGTGACTGTGTGGCGACATATTTACTGGACATTATTCATTAGATAAAATCAGTGATGGTCACTGTATGAGGACAGGTTTATTGGACAGTATTCGCTACATAAGCATGATAAGGTCGATGATGGAGTAATGTGTGTTGATATGATGTCTGTGGGAGTGAGCGTAGGCCTATGATTAATATAATGTCTGTCGTCACAATGTCTGTGAGAATCACTGCATAATTAATGTAATGTTTGTCACTGTGATGGCAGAGATGATGACTGTATGTCGTCATAGTGTCAGTGAATATGACTGCATAAATAATGTCATGTGTCTCATTATAATGGATGCGAGAATGAATATATAATTGACCAATGTGTGTCGTCCTGACCTCAGTGATGATGACTGCATAATTAATGTAATGTAATTTATGTAACGTGTGAAAAGGACTACATAATATGAAAAAATATATATTAAATAATTATATATTATAATAATTATTTAATAATGTTTTTTGTTGCACAAATAGCTGTGACTCTGTGTTTTTTATTCCGGTGAATAACACATCATTTTTGTCAATATTTACAGTCACATAACGGTGATTCAGCGATGCAAATGGCAAGAACGAATCCTGATAGATATGTGATCAAACCTCAAAGAGAAGGGGGAGGTTAGTACCTGGACCTGGAAATTGCTCACTAATTTATTTAGAATGCGTTGATCAAATGTATGAAATAACATATACATTCAGGTTGATTCGTCTGAAGTCTTATCTTATTATATATTGTACTGAATGTACATTGTATCACGTTATTGATATTGTACGTTTGAGAAGTGTCTTTTATAGAAGAGTATGTGACAGTGTGTAAGCACATGTGTGGACATCTATGTTTATGCCCTCAGTATATTAATATATTCGGATGAGAAATCTCATGGTTGTTTTAGATATATTTATCAAGGAAAATATTACCTGTATTTTTTTCCACGGTTGATAGTGAGTTGATTCTTAATTGCCCTTTTCTCGGGACATTATATCTTTATGATTATCTTTAGGAGAAATAAATATCTTCAGAATAGAAATTTGAAACTTTAAACTGGCAAGAACCACTATGTAAACGCTGAGAAGCCAGTCATCCACTCATGATGTTTGACTGGCTTCTAGTAGGCTATACAATGGCAGTCTGCTCCTGTTTTTGTAGGTAATACTATATATCGTGATGATATACATCGGCTCCTGAACAGAATAGAAAACAGTGATGAGAGAAAGAGATACGTCATGATGGATCTGATAAAAAGTCATGGCATCAAAAATGTGGTGGTCAAACCTCACAAGCCAATAGAAAAGATGAAAATTGTGGGTGAACTGGGAGTGTATGGAGTTTTCCTAGGGTAAACTATATAATCTACAATTCACAAGTCTGTAATCGCTATATTGGATATAATTTTAAATTGTAGGTCAAACAATTTTGTTTGTTTTGCGCAATGAAGATTCTTTCATACAATATATGACATGACATGTCTGAAATTTTCACTCACTTGAAGTTGTGTCTCACTGACGCGAGCCACAACTCCAAGCAAGTAAAATTCCCAGATCGGTTGATCAGGTGCTATGATCTTTATTCCTACATGTAATGCTATTTTGTTGTAGATCAGCTGATCATGTGTTACTGAACACATATTGTGGTCACGTGGTGAGATGTAAGCCCGAGGGTTGTGACGAATGTGGTATTCTCTTTGGAAAGGGGAGTCACAGCAGTGTGTTGCTCGTCTGATATGTGATTTAATACTATCATCTAAACATATGCACTGGCAATCTACATAGTATTTGGCTTGTAACTTGTTTAGAATTATATAAATATAAGCGCTGAAAAGCCAGTCATCCACTCATAATGTTTGACTGGCTTCCAGCATACAATGGGAGACCCGCTCCTGTTTGTTGTAAGTACTAATATATATCATGATGATATACCTCGGCTCTTAAACGGAATTGCACTGGATGCGTGCATATCAGAAGCTTTTAGACCACTAAGCACAAAACTGAGCATGCTTAATGGTTGACTCAACTTTTTTTATTTATAGCTATGGACGATAATTTTCAAGTTATTATAATGATTATGTCATATTATATTATATTTTACCTCACCTCACCTCAACTCAACTCAACTCAACTCAACTCAACTCAACCCAACTCAACTCAACTCAACTCAACTCAACTCAACTCAACTCAACTCACCTCACCTCACTTCACTTCACTTTACGTTACTTTACTTTACTTTACTTTACTTTACTTTACTTTTCTTTTCTTTTCTTTTCTTTACTTTACTTTACTTAAATTTACTTTGTTTTATTTTATTACTGAGTATGTGTCCAAAATATTCTAGTCTAAGAGTAACAGTTAAAAACTTGAAAACCGTTATAAGCTATATATGATATAGAATGAGATATGAAAAAAAATGATGTATGAATAAAAATAAAAAATAATGAAAGTAGCTTCAGTTTAATTGTGTTTTTTCCAAGTGTATTCGTAGGGTTGCGAATTCACATTTTATTTATTAATAAGGCTAATAATCAACATACTTGTTGAGTTATGAAAGATTTGTATCGATAGCTAACATTACTTTGACAGCCAAATCACAGAAAGAATATAATTTGTGTTTTTGCACTAGATAAACCTAAAACATATACATGTATCTCACAGATGGGACTATAAAGAACAGACAAAAAAAAGAGACATTTTTCAAAGAAAAATCCCAATAAGAAGAAATTATATCTTGCCAGGATTAGGCTACAGCATAGACCCTGTCATCCAGGCCGACACACCCATTAAACAATGTTGCAACTTCTCACGAGATTCCTCAGCGTTTGAAACTGACAAAGACATATACATTTGAGTATCATCGGCATAAAGATGGTGGTTTATTTCAAAACTAGAGATAATACGCTGAGTGGTGTGGTGTATCAAGTAAAAAGCACTGTCCTAGCACAGAGCCCTGTGGAATTCCGTATGAGAATATGTGAGTGTGACTTAATCTGACAGAGTGTCTTTAATTTGTACGGATCGGTGCCTATTTTTGCAAAAAAAAAGAAAAAAAAGAAATTTGTGCCAGATATTCCATACCAATCAAAAAGTCTATCTGCTAATGTAGCATGGTGGGGGGAAGGGTGTCACATCCGCGTGGTCCCCCCTGGGCAACTTCTTAGAAGGCCAAGCACACCCAAACCTTTCATCAAACCAGGTTTTGTTATTTTTTTTGACGTGAAGTTTTTTGTGTTTGCTTTCCGGTGGTTTTTCACTGAGGTTGTTATTTTCGAATAGTTTTCAGTTTAAATTCTTTATATATTCTTTATATATTCATTTTTATATATTTTATATATTTTTTCATTGTACTTGTGGTGCCTTACAGTGCTCTCACGGATTGTGATCGCTCTGTCGTGCTAGTTCTCGATGACAGACCCGATCCGCAGCTGTGGGGGCATTGTAGGTCTACTCATAGTTCCTCTATGATTTGTTTTTTTTTGTGTTTGCAGTGGTTTCTCTTTGGCATACTGGCGATGGACGGGATGTCCGAAAGAAACCAGTGCCATATAATTATTTTTTCACTTTATTGTTTTAAAGGTTTCTCTGTGGCATCCTGGCGGATAATGCAGCATGTCATAGAGAAGCCATTGCCGTACAATTAGCCTGTGGTGACATACGGTGTCCTCACGGTTTGTGATCGCTCTGTGATGTCCTCCAATATCACAGACCTTATTACCAACTGTGGGGGCACTGTAAGTCTTTAATTTTTGAGAATTTTTTGTGGTTTCATGATGTCTCCGGCCGTACTGGCCGAAAAGTGAAGTAAAGAAGACATTTACTTACTTACTTAATGGTTTCTCTGTTCATTGTTTATGTCATTCATATTTATGTCTAAATGGGTTTACCTTTTTGATTATAGTATATAGTATTATAGTATATATTATATATTTGTTTTGACAATGACACTGTTTTGACTTAGACTTGTAGTTTTTACACAATCACTCCAATTTCATAGAGATATAGTGACTTGAAAAGTCGTTCATTTTATAATCACTTCATATTTTACATTATTTATACTGATATTTTTATACCCATTAACCTGTGTTGTAGTGCAGGCGCTACAACATGTCACCAGACTCGTTACATATAGGTGCCAGGAGCATCGTCATCTTATCATATCAAACACTTTAAACTGAATATTTTAGTACGAACATGCTTTTATTAGCTTTGTCTTTCCTTTACTACTTTAACTATACAATATGGGATATTGTAATACCTGGAATTTTCACTTGAATGGCCATACTGGCCGAAAAGTGAAGTAAAGCAAATATTTTACTTACTTACTTACTATGTAGCATGGTCAATGGTGTCGAAAGCGGCCGACAAGTCGAGCAAGGTCAGAGCCGTAATTTCACCCTTGTCCATACTAATAATGATGTTATGTTATGTACTTTCAGTAGAGCCCATTCTGTAGAATGATGTTTCCTGGCCGATTGTAATGGATTAGATAGATGGTATTTTTTATATGAGCTTGTACCCTATTGGCTACTATCTTTCGTAAGATTTTGGAAATGAAAATTAAGTTGAAAACAGGCCTGTCATTTTTCAGCTCGTTTTTAGGAAGATATGTTTTTTCAGTAGTGGTTTTACATAAGTTTTTTTTAAATTTTGACGAAATGTACTAGTCTCCATTTAAATGTTAAGTCAATGATGGGAGTGATTGATATGTTCAGACAATTTTTTGCCACACTAAAAAAATGGGGTCTAGATCACATGATTTTGACGATGAGCTCAAAAACGTTCATTTTGGATCTAATTTCTGGTTTTGGCACTTTCTGGAATTTTTGGAATATTCTGTACTTTATCTAGAAATTTGGTACGAATATTTTCAACTTTATCCACAAAATACCTGAGGAAATGATAACAAAGTGATTTTACTGATTTGAATTCTGGCAGAACAGTATGTGAAATTATATGCAGAATGTTATTTATTGAGTTCTATAGGCGACGGGGATTGTGAAATAACATCAGCTACATATTTCGATATAGTTTTTGTCATCATTTTATTACACAGGTGGTATTGATGTTTGTAGCGAGAACGATCTAGATGTTTGTGAGATCTGCGTAATGTTCTACTACATTTGTGCATATATCTGGTACATTCTGTGTCATTTTTAAAACGTTTTCTTTGACATTTTGAGCATACTCTGTAGAAATACATCTCAAGCTCAAAACAGCTAAAAATAGCTGATTCATCAGATGTAATCAATGTTTATTGGTCATTGGTCAAAATCTAACATCAGTGTGTTATTTGGACCATTTCTTCCATATCACACGGAGCTGATTTGACCTCGCTGTGACCTTGAAATGACCATTTTGAGCTGATTTGACCTTGTTATGACCGTGAGATGACAAGACACATTCTTAAGCAGCCCTAAGGGTAAAGGGTACCATACTTCGATGACGTCTGGTGACCTTGTCCATGCATAGACAATCTGCAGTCCACCTGAAAGTTACTTGGTACATATTAGGGTTAAAAAAATATGGTCTACAACAATACCCAGTGGAGACTTAATTCTCATCTCTAAAATTTGAATTCAAAATGTCTGCCCAAAAACCCTGAAGCAAAATTTCAATCAATCTGTTATAATAAAAATAACCCAACAAAATCCAAAATGGCTGTCAACATTATCATAAAACTTAGCCCAAACACTATTGCTACTTGAAAAGTCACAACTCACCTCTAGTTTAAATTGTTCTACATCGCATAGGCACGATATCATGGCAATAATAAAAGTTTACAATAATGATAGTTGATATATAATAGACCTTTAATCTATGATTGCGTAATGTTATGATGAAGCTATATTTATTGATTTGATTTATTGCTATCCGCAAGGTCACCGAGTGTTTAGCCCATCTAATTCTTATGTTTTGCCACTTTATGATGTAGTGAATAATTAGCAGGACATATACGTTATACGAAATACGTTTTGATGATTTATTGATGAGCGAGGCATGTATGACACATTGCGGGATATAGGCCTACTGGGATCACAGACAATTATGAAACAAAGTAAAACAGGGATTTATGACACACCATTCATGCTAATATGACAGATTTACAACCAATCGAATTTAATAATTAGATTAAATTCATGCTGGTTAATTGACGGAGCAATAATGTACAACATTGAAATGGTAAAAATGTATAAAGATTGCTAAAGATGAAAAAATGGATAACAAAAAAAAACAGTATTATACATGTTATAACATTTTATCTCTGGTTTTGTGCGGGAAACATAGGCCTTTATTATATATAGTATGTACATGGAAATGTATGTATGTATATGGAAATTATCTTTTACACTTTAACTTGATAGTATTTATAAGTGTGTGATTCCCTGTCATGACTATGTTGATTTCAAGCGAATGTTTTTTTTCCACTAATATAGAGACCATAAGTAAAAAAAAAAATTCTTTTTGTTTCCACTAGCTTGATAATACACTAAACATAATTATTGTATGTAAGGCTAAGTGTGATTTACCTTCATGCTACTGGGTGATTTTAATGGGCACCATACAATGTCAGGCTGCAGGGACATCAACCCACGGGGGATAATAATTAAGGACAACTTACTGACACCCTGCTTCTGGATCTACATCATCCATGTACCTATCCTTGCGTGATCCCGATGTTTATTTGGATTACACTTGGAGGGTCAATGATGATCTCTGTAGCAATGATCATTTTTCGATACTGCTACTGAGCACCAACTCTGTTGCCGCAAAAACATAGGCCTACCAAAAACCTCGACAGTTTCACAAAAAACGCAATAAACACTGGTTTGATGACAACTGTAGAAAGGCAATTGAGAAAAGGAAATGCCCTAAATTATAAAAACCCCATCAAACTAGACAAAACCGAGAAAAATATAAAAAGGATTACTCTAAGGGATCGCTGCCCTATTGCCAAGCGTCAATTTATTTATTATAGTGACATGCATATATAAAAACACAACATAAACATACATATCATGGTCATTAACAGTATAATATGCCGGGCCATTTTGGCCTACAATGTCACTCTATACACGAATATAGCAAAAGAAAAAGGTATACAGTGTGCCGAGGAGGCAAACATTACACATATAAACAGGTATTTCTCTTTGACCACGCCTTACACAATTCAGTGTTTCTCTTCATTATTTGGTGATCAAAAAAGTAAATTTTTGTTCTTAATTGAAATTAATGAAATCGGCGTTATTACGCATAATATTGTCTATACACTAATCCCCAACACATAAGTCGAACAAACAGGAAAAATAAAAGTACATGTATCAAGCAACTTGCCACTGACTCCAGCACAATACCAAATGAAACAGAGAGCGCAGACACACTGGCAACATCATTTGCTGCTAAGTCATCACCAGGCCATTACATAGAGATATTTCGAGGGATAAAGGACAGAGGGAGAAATAACACATTGGACTTTGAGTCAGACAATAACAAAAAAAATTATGTTTTTTTTATACGAGACCTTTACAAACCTATTGCTGATGCAACTGATTTGACAACTGGTCCTGATGAAATTCATTACCTGTTTTTAAAACACTTGTTTGGTGTATCAATCGAACTGTTGCTTCTACTCCTTAATAATCTGTGGCAATCACAATACTAGCCAGATGGATGGAGGGAAGTAACACTAATCCTTTTACTTAAACCCGGAAAAGACAAAACAGATCCAGAAACTTTCAATCAATTGGACTCGCAATCTATCTCTGCAAAATAACGCAGCGTATGATTAATCGTCGTCTGACATGGTTCTTACAGGACAACAACATTATTACTAAATATCAATGCAGTTTCCAGAAAGGCAAAAGTACCGCATATCCTGATAGTTTATCATATAATAGACCTTTAATGTTATGTGTAATGTTATGATGAAGCTATTCCCAGCAAACACGTCGGGACGTTGACCCAATGTTGATTAATTAATGTTATCCGAAAGGTCACCATGTGTTTAGCCCATTTAATTCTTATGACTCGCCACTTGATGCTGTGTTGATTAGCAGGACATTATACGTTATAAGAAATAAGTATTTATGATTTTTGATGACCCAGTCATGCATGACATATTGCGAGATATGCTTGGATCACAGCCAATTATAAAACAAAGTAAAACATGAATTTATGACACACCATTCATGCCAATATGGAAGATTTACGACCAATCGAATTTAATAATTAGATGGAATTCATACTGGTTATTTGACGCAGCAATAAGGTAAAAGATTGAAATGGTGAAGATTTATTATAAAAATTGGTAAAGATGAAAAAAATGGATAACAAAAGATTAACATTATTATACATGTTATAACATTTTATCTCTGTTTTTTGTGTGTAAAACATAGGCCTATATTATAGTATGTATATAAAAATTATCTTTTACACTCTAACTTGACAGTATATATAAGTGTGTAATTCCCTGTCATGACTATGTTGATTTCAAATGAATGGTTTTTTTCCACTAATATAGAGTCCATAGATCAACAAAAAAATGTTTCCTTTTGTTCCCACTAGCCAGACAATACACTAAACATAATTATTGTATGTAAGGCTAAGTGTGATTTACTATCATGCTACTGGGTGATTTTAACGGGCACCATACAATGTCAGGCTGTAGGGACACCAACCCACGTGGGATAATAATTGAGCACAACTTACTGGCATCCTGCTTTTGGATCTACATCATCCATTTAGCTATCCTTGTGTGATCCCGATGTTTATTTGGATTAAACTTGGAGGGTCGATGATTACCTCTATAGCGGTGATCCTTTTTCGATACTGCTAATTAGCACCAACTCTGTTGCTGAAGAAAGAGTACAACATTGGCAATTGCACTGGACAGATTTGGAGAGTTTCTAAGAGTATTGTGGGGAGAGTCTCACAACCTCTCAATTTTGGACGGGGTTGATCGCCACATAGCTCTTTTTACAATAGAATTATATAAAATAGCCGAAAAAACATACGAAAAGCCTCGACAGTTCCACAAAAACACAATAAACACTTGTTTGATGGCAACTGTAGAAAGGCAATTGCGAAAAGAAAATGCCCTAAATTTAAAAAAAAACCCATCAAACTGGACAAAACCTTCACGAATATAAAAAAGGGTTACGCTAGGGATCGCCGCGCTATAAGTACTGCCAAGCGTTAATCCTGGAGAGTAATGTCTCCACACTCAACCCCAATACATCAGCCAAACAAGCATGGTAAATGCAACCTGCGTGCAGGTTGTACTTCCCACTACACCCTGCCAGATATGAGCCTATGTCTACCTATTTGGGACCCCACTCCAGGAGGACACACGTGCCTCTCGTGCGACACCCCCCAAGCTTAGACATCAAAGCTAATCGCAACGCGCCGGCAATCAGATGGCACCGTCTGGCCTGGGAACATTAAGCCAAGTGACAGTATACGCAAAGCGATGCGAGAACTTGGCCAACGCTGTTCCAACGTTGTGACAGCGTCGATGATGATGGCCCAACATTGAGGCATCACTGTGTCCTTGCCATCTGCAAAATGTTATTTGTGTCTACAGGGTGGGAAAATGATACAAAAATAAATGTATCAAACAACTTGCCACTGACTTCTACACAATACCAAATAAAACAGAGATTGCCCGACACACTGGCAACATCATTTCCTACTAAATCATCACCACGCTATTACGAAGATATATTCCGAAGGATTAGTGACAGGGAGAACAATAACACATTGGACTTTGAGTCAGACAATAACGAAAAGTACAATTATGTTTTTTTTAATAACAATTTTACAAACCTATTGCTGAGGCAACTGATTCGACAACTGGTCCTGATGAAATTTACTTGTTTGGTGTACTAATCGAACTGTTGCTTCTACTCCTTAATAATCTGTGGCAATCACAATATAAGCCAGATGGATGGAGGGAAGAACACTAATCCTTGTCCTTAAAGATGGAAAAGACAAAACAGATCCCAATAACTTTAGACCAATTGGACTCGCAATCTATCTCAAGAAAATCAGGGAGCGTATGATTAATCATCGTCTGACATGGTTCTTACAGGACAGCAACATTATTACTAAATATCACTGCAGTTTCCAGAAAGGCGAGAAAGGCAAAAGTACCACATATCCTACCATTTGGAGAGATTTATCTGTCAAGGTTTAGCTGAAAAATAATATACATGCATTTGGCATAGTTTTTCCCTAGGCCTATGATACTATCAGTCCCCTTATTATGGTATTTGGTACACTAACTAGATATAATGAACATAGGATCGTTTATCTTACGGGAGAAGTCTAGACAAAAATATAGTTTCAAGCTTCTTTATTGATGGTTCATATTTCACAAGTTTCCGTCTCATATATAGTTGGTCACCATGATAATAACAATCTTAATGAGAAAGCTCTGGAGGCATGGCGGTGAAGTTCGACGCAATTAGTATTGTGTGTCCACATGAATGTCAAACTGTCGGATCTCAGACAGAGAATCACCTTGTCCCCCTGTCTTCCTGGGATTGTTACCGTACTTCGTTTGCATATATCCGCTAAACCAGAACGTGCATAGGCCTACCGACGGATCAAAGAGAGATAACAGATAGATATATGTCCTTTGTCTGTGATGATCATGAATTTAGCTGTCATATCACCAATGTGGCTCCAATCTGCACAGCATAACTATTAGCCATTGAAGCTGCTATTGAACATTGTTAAATATATCTGGTAGTTGAGATGAATTCATGAAATGAATTCATGATCAGCACAGATTCATTTTCTTCATTGCAGGCTCTAAAATGTCAAAAGTTCAACAACCCCATTTTATCCAGCATATTATAATGCATATGTGACATTATGTGGATAGACACAAGAACATTGTTTTGCTGGGTGCCCAGCCATATTGGGATACATGGCAATGAGTGGGCTGATGTTCTGGCCAATGCTACTCTGCATAAGACAAATTTGTTTTACTATATACTTCATACTCATAAGTACACCATATATATACTTTGACGACGACATCAGAAGACACATTTTTTATTTAACTCACTATTTAACCCTTTAGGCCCTCACGATGCATTAAAGCATCATTTCGCATCTCTGAAGAATGACTTAGTTTCCAGAAACCGAGAGGGTTCAGAACGAAAATTTTCATGGAACTGTTTTAAAAATAACGGCATATTTTTTCATTTGTCACCCACTTCAAGTCATTTTCATCCACTACAAGTCGAGAATTGCGACAGCAATTCGCGGCTTGTAGTGGATGGAGATGACAATGGTAAATTCAGGCTTGAAAGGGTTAAACTCTTTAGAGACGCTCCTGTAGTAATTGTTATTCAGTTCCTGGGGGAATGTAATCTCTATAATGTATTTTAATAATTACATTTTATATGTGTCATGTTTTAATACCGTTGCTCCAATTCACTGGGATGGTTGCTAGTTGTAGAACTTTCAGCTCCCACCTGTGCAGGGTCATTAGAGATATGTTCCGTCTGTTGCATGCTGTACTGTACAAATTTGCAAAAAAATCGGTTCAGAATTAACAAAGAAATATTCGAAAATCATACGATCCCGGATTAATGTGACTTTGGTTATAGCTGTAACATTTTCTAATAGTTCAGCTTATTAACAAGCGACTCTGAGTGGTGGTATTGCAATAATTGTATTGTTTTGGTTGAAGGGGATAATTACGCAATAGTGATCTTTAGTTTTGCAGTTTAAAATAGTATAAAAAAAATGAAAACAGCGTTGCTCAGTTGGAATCCATAGATGTGAGATATTATCATCATCAAAATCAACATGAACAATTCACACATAATTTTGATATGCTACATAATAACGGCATATGCTATAAATCGAAGTGTAATTATCGTGTATATAAATATCATGGGTGTCAAATGTAGTAAGGGTGCTGGTTACCTGTATTTGACACCCTGATGTGCACAATATGTATAATTAAATATCTGTACAGTTTGATGTATCTATTTCTGTCTATGAAGCCCAATAAAAAAGCTATATATTAAAGACATTGTGGTAATATAATTATTACTTTCATTATTTACACTCAAGCTAAACATTGATTTTACGACAACAGAACACATTGATCATAAAGGTAATCGTAAGCATGGATTTATTTAAGTACGTACAAAATAAGGGTCACTTATTAACATCACCAGAAATTATGACATCATACATAAAAGGAATTGATCAGATGGCAAGTACATGTTGCACCACGTCTATTACTGAAGTCAACAGGTAGATAACCATGCAGTTAAATAAAAAAGAGTTTTTGGTCGAAAATGTTTAAATTTGAATTTTTATAATATATAGTGGCGATGTATCGCTTTTGATTGATATTAATACACAATATAACAACGTATACTGTTTCAAGGTTCTGTTCAAACAAGGATGATGACTTGACGTTGATAGCATAATTACGTTGTCTGTACTCTAAATCAGTTTCCAGATAACACGAAAAGGTGACACATTGTATTTTTGACGCTGGTCCAATGTCCGCGACGCTGGTCCAACATGAATCGTACAATGGGTCAGCTTCTCGTGTTTGCTGGCTTTTGCCTCTCATAGCCTCACAGTTATTAGTAGGCTATATTACAGAATGAACGCCTATCAAGACGTAGATGTAGCAGGTTGTATGCCTGACGACATAACAGAGGACGAGATAGAAAACCTGGCCGAGAAAGCCAGAGATTATCTGCTGAGTCATGGTGAGTGATGAACAGGTTTTTAGGCCTAAGCCAAATTTTGCGGATGCCTATTGTAGTCATTTTCTATCTTTATGTGTGTGTGTTTATTGTGCCACTATGGGAGCAATACACATTTATTTATTGAAACATATTTATACATGGTGGACAGCCCAGCAGATAGGAAACGTTGAACCAATGCCACAGTCACTTTAATGTGTGTCCATCGTCTGCGACGCTGATCCAGCACTAACCCTTTCAGCACGGGACCGACTTTAAACGTTAGAATCTGACTATCTGTAGACGTCAGATTCTGACGTCTGTAGACGTCAGATTCTGACGGCTAAAGTCGGCCCTCGCACCGAAAGAGTAAACTATTTATAATGACCGTAGTTCCGCAACATGGTTGTTCAAATAAAGCAGAAAGCGCTAACTAAGACATTTATGATGATTTCAAATAAAAAACAACCCTTTTTGTTTCTTGGGCTATATAAAATTATACCAGTGCTTTAAGGGTTAAACCAACATTTGTTCAGAGTGTCCTGTTTGGTGAGATGTAATTTGTGTCATAATGGGGGTACGTATCCCGATTTTTTATGCATTGTATTTTTCGTTTTGTTTTAAAAATAATCCGAGTCTTATATTGTCCGCATGTCAGCCTACTTGTGGGACACATATATTATATTACTTCATAGAGAAATCGATACAACACACTAACATTTGATGTAGTTAATTATCTCAATAAAACTACTGCGGGGAGTAAATGATCTCGTAAAAAAATCATATAATTTTATTTAGAATCCACGGGTATCGCTAAAAAAATAAAAAATAAAAAAATAAAAAATGTCTTTAACCGCAAAACAGTATACGTCTAACATATAAGAGCACGACATATTGGAATACGGCCACGACAACGCATAACTTGAGAAACCGGACATGGGTGTTTATATACACACGATTATAAAGTGCGGTAGGTGTGTAGATATAATTCTTTATCACCCTGAAAGCTATTTAAAAAAACATAATTTGATATTAAAAACCAAATATATAAGAATTATAATAATTTTAAATTGTGTAAAATGTGACAAATGAAAAGAAAATATTTTAACAATAACATTTTTTTCAGTTTAGTATTTTTTTCGTATTATTTAAAAATTAGGAAAAAAATTAAAATAATCATTAAAATTTGACAAAAACATATTCCCGTCTTTTCTAGTCAGCAAGTGGTTCGTGTTTTCACCATTTTGGGCTAACCTAATGATGTCATATGGAACTCTTAGTACGGCATGCCATACGAAAATGACATCAATCTCTACATGGTGCGGAGATCTGCGATCCACATGAACTGGTTCGTATTGTATATATGTTCGTGTATATCATCTTCATATCAAGTTATCTGCTACCGGTAGACCAGTGGTCTGACTGTCAGACTGAATGCGGCAAGATGGTGTATATGTGAACACCCACTCGAAAGAGGGGGTTTTCCGTTCGTATTCGTCTATATATATATGAGCGTAGCAATCCAATAGGTTGTAGGGGTTGAACTCATCCTTACTTATCCTACCTGACACTGTTTGGAGTGACAGATATGACCCTTAATCTCCGAAGCACGATACAGGGCGGGGGCCCTGGTGCAGTGGTTAAAGCTGCCTGCCTGGAAAGTCGGAGATTGCGGGTTCGAACACCGCTGTGGCCTCCAGGTTTCAAAAAAACTAAATGTTTCTTCCCCGCTCACTCGTAATGATTCAATATTGTGGGGAGCCTCCGTGACCGAGAGGTAGAGTGTTCGGCCTCAGACCGCCAAGGCTCGAATTTCAAATCCTGTGTCTGGAGGGCAGTCTCATCTCATTCATCTCGCCATTCTCAGGAGGTCCTCCTGGCCCAGTTTAGCCTATATATGTACAAAGGTGGCCTCAAACCCCATTCATGTCATTTAATTTCCGAAGCACGATATAGGCGTCATGGTGTGCATGGCAGAGATAAAAACATCATTTCCTTCTATTATCTTATGTATTTGTAGTTCATTATAATATTTGTATAGGATGTTAATTTAATTTTCTACTTTTCAAATATAGGCCTACACTTATAGTGATGTTTTATTGATTATTGCTTCAATCTTGTTGCATAATAATTATGACTTGTAGGCTACTTGTATATCTTCATTATGGAGGCAAATAAAACATAGATAGATATATCTTTTATTGACATAAATAAGAAGTCTTTACAGACTTATTTGTCATAGTAAGACATGTATATACAGTATACATACATACATTTGTAGCTGAAATTTGCGTCTACAGCAGCTCCAAAATACAAAAAAAAAGTAAACACAAAATATTCGTATAACATTTATACAATGGTGGACCAACGTCAAGGTTTTATAAATGTTATACAATTGTTTTGTGTTTACTAGAATATAGCCTATGTGCTGCATGTGAAGATTTTTAATAAAAATATATGAAAATACGAAAATATTCTGGGATCTATGTAATTTGATAACGTATATCTCGCGTATACAAAGATTGGCTACATGCCGCCAATTATTATATCGGCACACAAGTCCCCCCCCCCCCCTATAAATTTCTCTACAAGTGGACCCATGGCCATATATGCTATACATATTTACATAATGCAACTGATTTAAAAAAAAAATAGAAAATCAGATGATTTTCATTCACTTCGCGGCGAAAATTGCCGCAGCAATTCACAACTCCAACTGATTAAAAACGTCTGTACTGTGAAATATCAGCTTCTATGTAATGTGAACATAACAATAATCGTGTGATTGGAAGTCATTTTCTGATCTTCGTATGAGTGAGAGCTTATAGCTTCAATACAACTCACTTTAGTCAGAAATGATAAAAAAACTATCATTTATTGTGAATTTTAACCCTTGCAGCGCGGGGATCGTCTTTAGACGTCAGAATCTGACGTCTGTAGGCATCAGATTTTCACGTCTAAAAACGATCTACGCATAAGAGTCGTAGTCCAATAACATAGGTATTTAAATGAATCGGAAAGAGCTAACTAAGACATTTTTCATGATTTCAAATCGAAATAACGTTTAATCTCCTACCCTGACAACATCGCAAGGCTCTGACACAGTGACCTCCATTTTTAAATGCATTAGTTCTAATACGATCAAAAGTTTACGCCTGCTTAAAATGGCCTAGTATTCGTAGGCACTTGAAATATTCGTCTCAATTTCATGGCATCCGAGTTTTTTGGTAGGCAGCGCGAGTGTCGTTTTTACACAGCTGGCTGTGGAAACAAAATGGAGGTCAGTGTGACTGGGCCTCGCGCAGTAAATGAGTTAGGCGGCCCAGCCATACCGGATATTAGTCTCCATGGTTTATACACAAATATTTCAGCGTTGTAAGTGTTAACACATAGGGCCTACTCATATGTACTACTTTAGTAGTCTGACGTGCAAATACAAATACTGATAACTAATTACTTGAAAAAATAAGCCGTTACCGCTGTTTGCCTCTATAAGGCAGTATACTTGCTCTCCTGCTTCAGGGCCATCTTTAGTCGCTGATATGAAACCTTTATCTATAAATCGACCCTACCCTATCTCTCAAATTGTATCACTTAAAAAAGTGACATACATTTGACTGTTCGATTAGTAATAGTCAGGGCCCATTTTTCAAAAAGAGGCATTCTTAAAGTTTGTAAGGCATTTCTTAGTGGAATTTGTCATGCAGTTGTTTTCACACAATTGGGATATGCTGATTCCAAATCTGCCCCATGCCAAGTTCTATTTTTAGTTTTTCCCTTTTAAAATTGCAAAACAAAATGGCCGCCAAAATAGCAGATAAAGTCTCCATTATCATGATTATACATCATGTCTGGGTGCACAGCGGACACACAAACTTGCCTTTTGTGTTCAAAATAACATTTTTGTTTTGAGGAATTTCATGTTCTAATACTTGGTGAACTATCACGCAAAAAATCCAAGATGGCCGCCAATAATACAGAAAGTACCATAACGTTCTTCTAAGAGTCATAGAAAGTTGTTTTTGGTGGCCAAATGTAGGTTTTTAATACCAATAAATCTAGTACAATACAGTAATAACCTCTAACTTTTATATCACATGTAGTTCCAGGGAAAAATCCAAGATGGCTCCCAATTGTACAGCAAGTACTATAACCATTTTTGGCTCATCCGGCCTTTAGGCCTAAGATGAGCCTATGCCATCGTGTTGCGTCTGTTTTCTGTCCACAATTCACAAGAAATGCTTCTTCTCCCTCAATTCTTATCCGATTTCAATTCTGTTTGGTTTGTTTGAAAGAGCTCGGGACTGTGCAATAAACTGCCACACGGATTTCAAAAAAATGCATTATTATTTAACTTATGACCTTATTAAGACTCGATTAGGGCACAGGCCTGTGCAATAAACCTCCTCACGGATTTCAGAAATTTTATTTATTAATCAACTTATGATCTAATTAAGACCCAGTTAAGGCACTTTTCCACAATTCACAAGAAATGCTTCTCCTCCCTCAATTCTTATCCTCAATTCTTATCCAATTTTAATTTTGTTTGGTTTATTTGAAAGAGCTCGTGCCTGTGCATATAACTGCTTCACGGATTTCAGAAATTTTAATTCGTAATCAACTTGCGCTAATAAAGGATTAGCTTCCGTGTCACTGACACTCTGATTTTAAATGTCGTAGGAAGTTATTTTTGGCGCCTAAATAGTTTTCTGATACAAACAAATTACACAGCATCAAAAAACTCAACTTCCATGTTACATGTAGTTACGGGGAATGTAAAAAAATATGATTATTCAAGAACAACACATTAACTATGTGGAAATTGCACAAAAGGAGCATGTGTTACTTTCATCACTGTAGCTACATAGGCTTGCTGTGTATATCACAGATTTGCATGAATGCCATCATCTTGCATAATCATAATGCTAGAATAGTCACCCTCATCAATATATTGATCATATATTTGTGCAGCTTCGAAATAAATGTAGCGACTCCTTGATAGGACGCCATTGGCTACTTTCTCGTGGTCCTAACTCAGACTTAATCAAACCAAATGTGATAGCTCTTCAGGTTGAGCAGGAAGCTTTGACACGAGAACTAGTTGCAGTTGTCCATCAATGAAGCTCCAACCACAATCTCATCGATGTTTATAATATTGTTATCTGGCCAGAGCTGTATTTATTGCTAGACAATATCCACTTTTTGTGGCAGGGGTGTTTATGAATTAATTTAAAGGTATTTTTTTTATAATTGATGTGCTGGTGTTGTGGAAGCCATCGTTGAATGGTACGATAAATATCACCAGTTCTAGGTTTACACAGCTAGGCATTGCTATGATGAGAACGTTTCGAAAGCAGAATGAGCAAGTTTACATCAGTTCCTACGACTACCACCTTATTTGATTGTCGCAATAACATTTAACGTCCAATCATGTACCTCAGTATTTTTCATACTTAAATACCAGTGTTCATTGAATAGTTGAATAGCATTGTTCTTTACCAAAAGTGGTGAATTTGAACATTGAACTGAACCTGTATTGCCCTCCACCCTGATTATGTACTCTATCTGTTATATATTCATCTGAGATAATATTGCAGTGTGCATGGAAATGGTTTTGATGTAGGATACATGTGTCTTGCATAGATTATTAGATAATGAATGTTTATTACAAAAGAATATCATAGATAAGTAATAAATACTCTGTATGAATGATAATTAATCTACTATGTCTAGAGGAGACATATAGTTATTAGGGACCTGAATATTTTCACGTCCATCATATGATTTCATCACTTTATATATGGTAAGACTTATTATCTTTAACATTCATACCTCTTTCTGCAAAATATGGTTGTCGCTCCCATACCACTTCAAAACACAACTGAACCTGTTGGGTTATTGCATATTATGTGAGAGGGAGAGCTTATATCTGATTAGAAACATGCATGACCAGAACCTACCGATTCCTCATACATTCTACCATATCACGACCACATCTAGAAAGTTTCTGTATTTTATGTTAATCTTCATAAAAACATCCTGATCGTGCTACAAACGGTATTATTGCCCCAATTACCACATATTCCTGCCATATCTTGTTGCAAAAGTGTACCCAATAATCTTCGGTGACTTGTTCATAACACTATAGCTTTTAGTTGCCAAGACTAGGTTAGTTACTAACGTCTTCTGAAGATGGTGTATGTTTATACTATATTTATAAAATAAATTCATCGTCAGTATTTTCAACATTACCCTAGCGTGTCCTCAACCATCAATCTTATATGCTCAAAACATATATAAGTCAACTTCTGCACCAAATTACAGATTTCCGATATCGTGTAACTGTATTTTATCATAGTTATTGATGGTGATATCAGCTATCTCATTCAAATTAGGGGAGTAGAAATATGTGTAGTCTACATTACGGTTTTGTGTTGATCTCTGAGCCGATGGCTGGGACGTTATCCGTTCAATTATGTCTGAAAACTGTGTTATTAGCGCATTACCAGGCTTTTGTACGGTATCTATTCTGATCAAAAAAGGAACATGTATGTGTGTCTTTATTGCCATGGTTATGCAGACCACCTTGGTGGATTAACTTCATGTTTTGCTTAACCATAGTACAGGGTTTGGGCAGGAGGGTGCCACCCGTGGCCAACGCACATTTAAATTATTGCTTTCTTCCTTACGGTACTGTGAAAACACGATCCAGGTGGATATCACATAGGCCACATACTAATAGGCCTAGAACAGATATATGGTGAGCGACAGATTATCTAGTGCCGGACAGTGATCAACAATCATAAAATATTTTTTGTCAATAGTCTAAACATGTTTATAACATGCCGGATATTACGTTTGTTTCCCTCGGCTTCTAAATGTGAAATAATGCCTCTTTTAAAAAAATAATTATTATTACACTGGCCTACGATCTACGTTTTCCTGGTGCAACATTTGTTTTTCCCCTATAACTTTGTGAAATATTGATAATAGATGTTATCACGGCTCTGAATTGGTTTCCCGGGTGTGAGAAACCTATATGTAGACACCAAAAACACATCTCTACGTTATTTGGAAGCAAAGTTATAGCACATTGCCCTGCAGTAGCAGCCATTTTGGATTTTGTTCTCTAGCGGCAAGCGCACAAGGTGAAATTCAGGGGACTTTAAGTATGTTGCTCAGGTGGGTTTTAATACATCGAAATGATGTTTTTATGTTCATTGTAAGACAAGCCGTGATGTAAAGTTGTGACATTTTCACTGATTTTGGCGGCCATTTTGTTTTTGAATTTTGAGTAGGAAAAACACAAAATATAGCTTGGCATGGGGCACATTTGGAATCAGCGTTCCCAAATTGTGTAAGAACAACTGCATGCCAAATTCTACTAAAAAATGCCTTACCAAGTCAGAAATTTCGAAAATGGACCCTGACTATAACACTATGACTTACATTACATAACGTTGTATCAACCAAACCCGTTATGAAACGGCGCGCTTGGGATTAAGTTCGCATTCACATTTGCATCCCCAGTCTGCTGGTGGTAATCTGTTCCCAAGCCATTCATGTCCGTAATGAATGTTGTTTCTGCTAGTTGGGGGGTGGTTTCACATCCTAGCACGCAGGAGCATATATGCACGTACTTACACCTGAGCCTACGGTGTACTAAGCAAGGATATCTGGACAACTCGTACCACGGACATCTCGTAAGCAGACAAGCTGTTTCGAGCGGGCGAAACAGCTCGTACCACTAGAAAAAACAACTCGTACCATTCTTCCCGTCAAGAATAAGGTTAAAAGTAAGGCAAGGACACTCTGTATCCTCAGTCATAGCATAGGGTTAATAACTCTATGGTCATAGCAAGGAATCTTGGTCATAGTTAGGCGTCCGTGTGCTCAATCATCAGATTTGATCTTATAATAGTAAATGCATTTCTAAAAAGTAATCCACGAATATCGATTCTATATCAGAAAAAGTCAACTCCCACATAATATATCCTGCCTAAGTAATCTAAGGTACTCTCCGTAAAATACCTGAGCCGTTTTGACTCACTACTGTTAAACATGTTAAACACATTTATTTTACATTTTCAAATAGAACAGACACGAAAGGAATAGTATATATAATGTTATATTTGGCAGTTCAAGTGATAGGAGCTTACACTAAAATACATACATAGCTCCCCTGCATATTATACTTGCAAGATTAGGCCCTACGCAAGGTAGAATAAAAATATTATTATAAGAGCTACATTTCATCTGTCAAAAAGGAGGAAACAAAATTATTTACACTCATTGTATAAATCAGTAAATACCATCAATAATCATGTGGACTGATTGCAATCTGTATCTTGTACAGCAATATCACCATGCACGTCCAATTATTTACATTGTCAGCCTGCACATGAACATGTTGTAAGAGCGTTTACATCTTAGTCCCAATATTTCTGGCTTATTTGACCCTTAAGAAAATTAAAAAAAACAATGAAATCAATTTGGGCAAGAATTTTTAATTTTAGGCATATTTCTGACATACCGCACCAGACTATATAGGTCTAGCCTATCTTGACCAATTAGACAATAAGCGTTTTTAAACACAAGTTTCTAAAAAATACACTTTATTTACCTGGCTTTAAAAAGAGGTTAATAATACATATAATTTATTCTTGTTTTGTACCCGACTGATAAACATTTGATCAATATAATATAAGGCAGTGATTACGTATTTAAATGGATATTGAGCACAAAAGTACAAAGTACAATATTTATCAGTATCTACAATAGTATAAGATAATAAGGAGTAATTTAGAATGTGTTAGAATACCAGATATTTTATTATAAAAGTTGGATTAGCTGAAAGTGACAAAATTTGTTTATTACCCGTGTGCAACCCCAGTGGCAGGATGGAAACAGTGGGGTGCTATCAGCTATCAAGAGAATCACGTAGCGCACCCTTTGAGTGGTGGGGTACGTAAGCATAAATAATGAAATTGCGGTAGTTTTAAGATTTCGTAGATTTAATGAAACTTTAAAACTAATTGTGTGTCCAGGACAGGTCGTTTCGTATTTTAGTATTTTTAAACTATATTTTAGGAATTTTTGGATTCTCTGAAATTTTCGCCCAGCCTGCGGCCTCGTCTCGTTTGTTTTCCAACCCTGACTACGGCACTGCAGGATAATAATGGCGTAAAACGTTATCACGATGCATAATTTTCCTGGGTCATCTTTGGGAAATGTATAAAACATAAATTAATTAGAAGGACAATTCTCAGCCGTAAACGAATCACGGAAGCAAAACCATATCCAAAAATACAGAAAAAAAGAACCGAGAAACACTATGATAAGTATTGTGCCATAATATGGGCACACTATTATATTAAAATATTCACACCTACATGGAAGGTCAGACGCACTGTTATTAGTTGTTGAAATTATTGAAGTACAAGTGAGTAGTTCAATACAGCAACCCACCGTCTGCCGTAGTCACGTCACATAGAAAATCCACGTAATACCTCTAGCGGGATGTTAACCGGATAAGAGATACATATACCCACACGAGAATACCAACTATATTATGCCCCTCTCACTGGTGATATATAAGCATATTAATTAATACACAGATCAGTGAAGGATGCTAATAATGAACCATTTGATAAATGGTGTTCAATAGCTTGCATGCAGATACGAGCTATATAATTTCTATTAAACGGTGCACAATAAAGGCTACTGCTAGGTGAATTAGACTGGATATCAATAAAACCCATCGCGTTAAACGCTGAACTAGGCCCCCTATATATTGATATTTATAAAATACAATTTAACAATTAATCTATAAAGGTGGAATTATATTTTTTACTAGTATTCAAGATATTCACATTGTTATTAATTTCTAAGAGATACCAGTTTTCTGCTAGAATTTCCGGGATTTCAGATTTCCGGATGCTTTTATTCATGACCCACTGGCATATCTGTGCTTAGTCCGAACTATAATATGCTCGTCGCGAAGCTGAGTAGATCAGCCTCATCTACTCTTTGCTATACTTGGGCCAAATTATGGGACGTATATTGTACAAATGTTGAGACCTAGAATAAAAGATAAAAACATGCTCAAAATGTATATTTAAAAACTACAGATATCTACAATTAATTACCTATCTGAGACGTATCTGGCACAATAATACACAATTTAGTTTAGTAACAGATCTTGTAACAGAGAAATATACATCAAGTATGTAAACTATCTAGTGGGTAAGATTCGTTAGATATGATAAGCTTAGACCTGATGACTGCTACTAAATGCGGTACGACCTGTCCCGTAGTGTGGTACGAGTTGTCTGCTTATAACATAAGACATTGTACGAGTTGTCTGCTTACGAGATGTTCGTGGTATGAGTTGTCCATAACTCCTAAGCAAGGACTCACACTCGAGTCTGCAGGGTCCTATGCAAGATCACACCCAAGCCTGCATGGTCCTAGGCAAGGATTCACACCCGAGCCCGCCATGTCTTACACTCAGCTATCAGTGAGTGTCACAGTCACCCACTGAGATTTTGTGTGGCATGTACACATATCCAACACCAGGGGTCTCTGTCGTCTGTTACGTCACCGTCTGCCAACCAGCAGCCAGCAATTCATAAATCAGGCACCAGCGGGTGAGGTAGATCGTGATTGGCCAGTTGTGTTTAGATGCACACCTGCCCATCCGCTGCCAACACATGGGAAATTGTGCACGCAGTGCTCGTCATACAAACCTGAGGGTATCCATGAGTGTTCCACTTTCAATTTTATATTTATTGATAATTAATTTAATGGAGTTTTTAAAAGTATGAGCTAAGCACAGTTTTTACTACATACAGTATATATCAGTGTATATTCAGCCTAGATATTTTTATCTCATTTTCAGAAGCGTCAATGGTGATAACATGAATCGAGTTATTTTTCACTCTGTGAGGCCATCATTCTGAAAGAAGCGGGATTTTTCCCACGCACCTAGATGCGGCAGTACAGAGAGTGGCTGTGAAATCTCTGTCCCCTGGTGGTTAATATTAGCTGATCAGGGGAAGATGACCAGTGTCTGAAGTAGAGATAGAGACACTGGTGACACGAGTGAAGCCATGTCTAGGCAAGGTCTCACACTCGAGTCCATAGTCCCAGGAAAGGTCCAACACCCGAGCCCTCATATGGTCCTATATAAGTAAGGTTATTGAGCTTTGGGGCGAGCGGTCGCCATGTTGGCGCGAACCCCCGGCATCCAACCTCAATCTTCCTCAAACTTCAAATTCCAGCCGGATCGGGGGTAAGGGATAAAATATTCAGTGTAACTCTATGAAATTCATTCTTTCCTTTATCGTAGTCAATCCAACAATTCAATTCGCCGTGCACATGCTTACGACAGGGACGATGGCCTTGCCATGTTGGCTTGTTGGGACGAGACGTCTGCCCGCTTTGGTGTCTAGGTTAAAAGTGATCAAATGCGCGCGAAATAGAAGCGTCGGTGGGCTTGACGGAAGCGGGGCTCATCAGCTCTGATTCCGCCCAGCCAAAACTGGCCTAGATGAAATCGGTCAGGAAAACGGCAGTCGGCCTGTCGCTGGCGCAGGATCGTAGACAATGTCTCACATTCCAGCACGCATGGTCCTAGACATTAATGACTCACAGACGAGCCATAGGCAAGATCTCACACCCAGCCCCACAATGTCCTGGGCAATATCTCACAGTACAGCCTGTATATCCTGTGTCATATCCTATAAAGCTATTTAATGCAACATGAATATGAAGACGAATAAGTTTGTTTTGTGTTTGAAATGACGATAGGCTGGGCCCGACTGAAAGAGCAATATTGTACAGTGCCATTTTGCTGTGCACAACAAAGAGTCCAATGTAGATGACCCTGTACGTGGGCATATAAATGTAAAATATCAATTTTTAAAAGAAATGGTGATAAAAGCACTAAAATTGGTTTGTGTGTGCACATGAAGGCACTATGATAACAACATGTTAGCAAACATTGAATTTAAATAACCGCTATCTTTTTACTCACATTAACCATTATCATGATGATTACTTGTGATATTGTTTAGCTTATCCGGCATTTAGGTCTAAGATGAGCTTATGCCATCGTGTTGCGTCTGTCTGTCTGTCGTCCACAATTCACAAGAAATGCTATTCCTCCCTCACTTCTTATCTGATTTCAATTCTGTTTGGTTTGTTTGTGAGAGCTCGGGCCTGTGCATTAAACGTCCTCACGGAAATTTTAATTATTAATTAACTTATAAGTTAATTAAGACCCAATTAGGGCATTCTGTCCACAATTCACAATAAATGCTTCTCCTCCCTCGATTTTAATTCTGTTTAGTTTGTTTGAAAGGGCTCGGGCCTGTGCTTTAAATTTCCTCACGGATTTCAGAAATTTTAATTAATAATTAACTTATGACCTAATTAGGACCCAATTATGGAACTCTGTCCACAAGTCACAAGAAAGGCTTCTCCTCCTTCAATTCTTATCCGATTTCATTTTTGTTTGGTTTGTTTGAGAGAACTACCTCGTGGTTTTTAGAAATTTTAATTATTAATTCTGATTCTCTTTCGAGCAAATACCCCAAACTGAGCTACAATATCCAATGAGTGGTTTGACATAATAATCATAATATTTAATTATTCTGATTTCTACATGTAAGTATTTTCTAATTTTTCTGAAGAGAAATATACGGTAGAAGGTACACTTTTTGACCTGAGCGACCTGCATAGTCCAGGAGAGAGTATTGTCTACATTAACCCCTAGCAGTTTTGTACTGTTTTGTACAATTATAGTATTACCTTTTTTACATTTGCTAAATTGCAATTAGGATTTATTTGAACAGATGTCTGTCCATTAGATATAAATAAGGTTTTAGTTTTTTTCAATGCTGAGTACCATTTAGTTTTGAAGACACCATCTATCCAAACTGGCTGCAGATTATTATTATTGATTATTGACAAACACATCAACCCACTGTCCGCTATGTTACCTAATGATTAAACAATACTCCTGATATTTTTTGCTAAATTATGAACAGGTGAATTGAAAAACAAACACTAGATCATCATCGTCGTTGTCGTCGGTCGCCGTCGTCTTTGTCGTTGTGTCTCACCACACAAATTCATTAGCGCATATCATTGTAAAGCTTAAGAATAAGAAAAATCGCCCCTTTTTAAAAAATGTGGCTTTTTTCTTTGCAACAGCCTCTTTTGTGAATATTACAGATATATCATATTGATACCAATTCAAATTGCTTCTGTGATGTTTTGTTGTACAGAAGCATCGAAATTAGGAGAGATCAATATATCAGGAAGTCCAAATGTGCTGGATGTAACAATACTCTGCTCAGGGGAGAGTGGGACAAGAACTTTTTCTGATCATCATCATCATCATCATCATCATCATCATCATCATCATCATCATCATCATCATCATCATCATCATCATCATCATCATCATCATCATCGTCGTCGTCGTCATAATTATGAAATTCAGCACGGGGATCGAGATCGATCCATACACTAAAGGGTTAAAATGAAAGATTAAATGAAACAAAAAGATACATTTAAGATACGTTTAAAGTTATTAACCCTTTATCCAAACTTTTTTGAAATATATTTCATCATAGCAAGGGTTACAATTTTACATTGATTATAAGTTACACTTAATGCGGGTGAATGTCAATATGCATCGATGTGCATGTTCCTCCTACTAAATGCTATCCAAAAGAGCACCGAGTCTCTAGCCCATATAATCGCTGGACATGCGCGTAATTTAGCCTGTTAAGTACACTTTACAATAAATGCCACAATTACAACAAATAAAGCTGAATGAAAATGTGAAGAAATACGTTTTTGATGATTTATAAATGATCGCCTCACGTATGTCATTCAGCGGGATGTATGCTGGTATCAATTGCGAAGAAAACATAATATGGATTTATGACACATTAATCAAAAAGAATTACGACCTATCGAATTTAATAATCAGATGGAATTCATGCAGGTTATAACGGAGCAATCATGTACAACATTAGAACGCATCAAAAACTAAATAAAAACATTTTTATACATATTATAACTTTTATTTTAAACATTTCAGCGCTTTCCAGAGCGTTTTTTTATACTTTTTTATAATATGTGTACATGTATCTATTAATTTGTATCACTCTTTTTTTTGGTGCGGGAAATATATATAGTATTTTTTCGCCCAGCAGTTAAATGAGCCTTAGCCTGTGATGGGCCTACTGATCATTACTTGGAAAAATGATCTTGGTGTCTAAGTTTACATATCAGAACCAAAAATTCTTAAAAAGACAATAACAAATACGTCTAAGCATATATTTTCTGGGCCAAGGATCACAAAGAAGACAGAATAATTATGAACACTAAAATCTAATATTTGATCATCGAGGCAGTCAGTTTTTACAAAATCCCCGCCTGAATATACATACGCTAATAGCTCAGTTTCTAATTGCTTTAGAAAAAAAAATCTTTGTGTATTAATAAACATTTTCGGGACCGAGGACTACACACAGGGCAATTAAAAATACGTTAAATTAATATTCGTATCTCAATGGTGATCATTTGTCAAAATGGCCGCCCGAATATACTTGTTTTAACATCTCCGTTTCTAATTAACATAAAAAAAGATCTTGGTGTTTAAATATACATTTTCAGGACCAATACGAAGGATTAGGGAGAACAAACAGAAATACGTATCTAAATGATCCGATAAATGCTTGTTTGATCGTTCTATTGATTTATTTACAAATCATGGCCACATTAATATGAATGCAGATAAGATATGCATGGTAATGCTTTTTGGTTTATTTACAGGCTGAGATCGGTGGCATCAGAAAGTGATATTTGCCATCAAATATAATTCCCAGTCTACAGTTGATGACTTGGCGAAACGTTTGAAACCAATGAGGCAAAATGGCTTGATGGATTTCATTTACAATCCAACAAAACTAAGCTTGAACAAACTGATGAGAGAAAAACAGCATTAGCATGCAGGCATTTCATTATGTTCCGAAAAAGATAGGCCCTGTTTTCGTCAAAATAGTGACATGGTCGATCGTTTTGTTTGCATGGAACCACACAGAGCTATATTGTACCATACACTTGATCTGGTCAGAAAATATCCTCGACACTTATAGACCTTGGGCCCACCTGTACCCCCTCCCCACCCCCTGGGTACTTTTGTAGACCATATTTTTTTAACCTTATTATGTACCACGTTATTTTTAGGTGGTCTGCAGATTTTCTATGCATGGACAAGGTACTTTATTTAGTATCGGCACCCCTGAAAATGTAAATTTTGTTAGAAAATATTTCGATTTTAGGTGGATTAGAAGTTTGAGATATTGCCACGCACTTAGATTGGGTCGGCCATTTTGTGAAATGGCCACCACTGGGGTCATAAAATGTTTTTTTTTGTTGGATTGATGTGCTTAAAAATACTTTGTTTATTACCAGTACCCCTGAAAATTCATATTTAAATAAAAAATATTTCGACTTTTAAAGGATTAGAAGCTGATATATTGACACGTAAGTAGACTTGGTCGGCCATTTTTAAAATGGCCACCACTGGTGTCAGTAAAATGTTTTTTTTGCTGGCTTGAAAAAAAATGTTTTTGTTACCAATGGCCTTCCAAATATACAGTTAGACATAGATATTCAGAATATTTGTGGATTAGAAGCTGACATAAAATTATAGACACTATGGTCTTATCATATATTTGGGCAGCTATTTTGAAAAATGGCTGCCATTAAAGTCAATAATTTGTTTGTGTTGCATTAATGTGTATAATTTTTTTAGTTTTTATCAGTACCCCTGAAAATGAATTTATTTAGTATAAAATATTTTGATTCTAAGTGGATTAGGCGCTAAGATATCGACACTTATATACATTTTGTCAGCCATTTTGTAAAATTGCCGCCCGCGAAGTCACAGGTCATTTTTTTGATAGCCCTATAGCTAGAAACATTCTTAAGAGTGTTGTCTTACAACATGTAAAATTTCATGCTTTCACCATTAAATAAACAATTCTTTCATATATAACCACCAGTCAGTCTAACTAATATACATTTTATCCTGGATGGCAAACGTGGTAAGGGTGTTGATCACGTTTATTTGACCCCCTAATATACACAATTTATTTACAATTGTATACTAATTTGTACAATTTGTGTATATAAAGTCTAATAAATAAGCTATATTAAGTTATGCATATATCTAGTCGCGAGTACTTCAGTAGTATAGGCAATATCTCAATTGAATTATTGTTTTTATTATTTTACACTCTAGTTAAGCATTGATTTTTTACAATAAGTAATAAACAATGATGATAAAGATAATCGTAAACATTGATTTATTCAAGTACGTCCAAGATAAAGATCACTTGTGACAAGCACATCAACGTCACCAGCAGTTGTCACATCATACATACATAGGCCTACAGAAGGGGTTGACCATATAGCCAGTATATTTTTACTACGTCTGTTATTCAAGTGAACAGGTAGATAACCGGTTAGATAAAAAAACTTTTTGGTAGAAAGTTTTTGGTTTAAATGTTAATAATTCTCATTATAGTGGTGATGTATCGCTTTTGATAGATTTTAATACACAACATAACAACGTATACGGCTGTTAAGTTCTGTTCAAATAAGGATGATGATTCGACGTTGATAGCTTTTACTGAGTCTGTATTTTAAGCGACACAATCAGCCTTCTTATTTTGGACATGCATGTCGAAAATAAGAAATACGATAATTTCGTCTCTATATCTCGCTTAACTGGTAGATGCCCAACACACAAAAAAAATACTGATTTTTTGATGATTTCAGTCTGATTGTGTCACTTTAATAAGTTCCCAGAAAACACGAGAAGTTGACCCATTGTATTTTTGACGCTAATGTCTGCGACGTTGGTCCAACATCAACCGTACAATGGGTCAACTTCTCGTGTTTGTTGGGATTTGCCTCCTGTAGCCTCACCCTTCCATGTATATTACAGAATGAACGGCTATCAGGACGTAGATGTAACAGGTTGTATGCCTGATGACATAACAGAGGACGAGATAGAAAACCTGGCCGAGAAAGCCAGAGATTATCTGCTGAGTCATGGTGAGGTATAAACAGGTTTTTATAATTTAATAACACCTGGATAAAAAACGATCCTCGATGTGTTTTGTCATTTTGCATAGTTTATGCTGAACAATTTATCAGTAATCGCGAAATAACAAGAACACGATATTTGGATTCGATTCCGTGAGGGCGAAACGATGTTCGGATTCGATACAGTGAGGGCAATATTGATGTTATACTGTGGAATATTATGATGAAATACTTAATTTGTGACAATAATAAAGCGAATCCTGCTCTACTGGGATATCAGTTCAGTCGTCATGGGATATACTAATGTTAAAACTGAAAAAAATTTTGGGAAAGCCATTCGTTAAAGTGCAGATAATTTCAGTGGAACAGAATATTTGAAGTATATAACACAATGACTTATTCTGTGAATTCTCCTTTACTTCTAGTCTAGCTTAGTAACTATAGTTTTTAACAAAAAATAAAACTGGTTCTGTCGGCCCTACACTCTTTCTGGTCTAGGTGGAGTTTTAATAGATGTCATCACACAACACAAAGTCCGCCAATTATTAACATGAAAACTTCTAGCCAACTAAGTATAGGTCCAACATTGAAGCGGTTCTGCGTATTGTGCTTGCATGGCTGTACTAATTTAATTCGTCTGTATTTAGTGAATTTTAAAGCTTTCGGCTATGAGCTGGAGCAGTGATGGGACAGAATTTATATTTTTGTTTAGGCATCACAGCATAGTTTGAACAACTTTTGTGTTGACTATGGGGTCAAACTTTCGAAGATGCATTGTGCATCAATATCTACATGTACATGTACATCAGATAAAATGCCACCGCATGACGTCAGAAAATTCAACTGTCAACTATAACCATAATTTTACATTTCAAATGTAAAATATGTTTAGGGAAGCAAATATTTCACTTGGCGATTTTATTTTTGTTCCAGGTTTGTTACTAAGGACAACAGCCAATCCCAGGTCACACGATGAGGTCACATACGCCCCATTTACCTTATTCCCTTACCCTGTTCCCGAGGAGTGTTTTGACAAAGCATGTCGAGTTCAGCAATGCTACAATTTACTCGTCCACCAGGTGGCGCAGGATCACGATTTTCTGGAAATGTGTTTATCAGAGTATGTAACTACATATTCAAGATTTATTACGCATACGCTCTCAGTTGTAAAATCTAATTTAAAAAGTACATTTGACAAATTCCAATAACTCTCACTCGCATTGAGTTTTCACAACTTTGTCAATTTGTTCTATATCACTCATTTCTACTAATTAGCTTCCAAACTAAATTGATTTTCCACAAACATATTTCCAAGTTTTGTAATTGGCAGTATTTTTACCAGCATTTGCCATATTCAATGAACATTTTTTTACCAACGTCTACAAAAGAGGATGTGATTTCTTAATGTAGGTAACCATTTGCAATTTTGTCAATCCATAGACAACAATTGGAAATTTACTTTCAAGAGGGAGTGCACAAAGCCCCAATCTTCCCATTAGACTAATTCAAATATTTTTTATATATTCAGAACTATAAAGGGAGACGATTTTATTTGTAAATTATGGAACATTTACCAGACAGTGCAGAAGGAAGGACGGACTCAGGTGAGATGCGATACCAATATGTTGATTCAATGTTGGCCCACCGTTTGCGACGCTGCCCCAGTTTTATATCAACTTCGGTTATAGTATTTCTGAAGTGTGTCTGATATTTCGTGCATCTGCTGAAAATAAATTAAAAAGGCATTTTTTGAATTTTTGACAGAGTGACCCACGGAAAACTTTTAAAAAATTAACTTTTAATGTTAGATTTTAATTTGAGCGCCTGACTGCGTTATAGTAGGGTGAAAAAACTAACTTTCATGACCACTTTCTGGCTAAGATGTTTTGATTATTAATTTGACTTCCTTAAATCTTTTAAAAAAAATTCAACCCCTCTCGCAAAAATCCCGGAAGGGGAAGAGGCGTTAATCCAAAATTGCCGCTCGCGCCATTATGAGAAAATAACCCTTTTGACATATAAAAGCTATACATATGAATAAATACTCTTTTTTGGATAATTCGACCACAAGGAATCCGTTTCTGATTTCAGTTTGGTATTAAAACACATTTCCGACCCACAACCCAAGATGGCCGACAAATTCTGATAGATGAATGCATATCTCTAAACAACAATCACAAATTGCAATACGAAAGTGTAAAATTCAGCACTTATATGTCGTATATAGGCCTCCACCTGAAACGAGGGACAAGTATGCTAGAAATTTATTATATGTATTGGATTGCACTTCTTGTTAGGCTATATTCTGAATCCTCAGATTCTGATGAACATGTCATGCTCTTCTGTTTACCATCATCTGGTTTTATTTTCATGCCAGCTTTACTTAGCCTTTCCGTGACGAGCCTGAGACAGTAAATGTGCTCAGCAGCATTTCTGCTGTCGACAATTATATCATCAATGTAGACAAAGCAACACTTACCGATCAGTCCATGTACAACCCTGTCCATGGTGCGCTGGAAAAGGCTGAAGCGTTAGCCAGCTCAAACGGCATTCGCTTGAACTCAAATAGGCCCCCATGGCAAGTGAAGGTTGTTTTGTATTGCTCCTCAGGTGCTACTGGAATCTGCCAGTAGCCACTTTTGAGATCTAAAGTCGAAAACAACTTGGCAAATGGTATGAATCTTTTACCGAGGCCACATTAAGCTTACAGTAGTTGATGCAGTGGATCTAGGTATGATTCATCTCTTTTTCGCATCAATGTGACTAGGGCTGCCCATGGTGCTGTTGACATTTGGATTACACCAGCTTTTATCATATCGTCGACCACTTTCCTTTTGGGGTTGTGTAGTAGGCCCTCTATCTAATGCCGTAGCCGTTAAGATGAATGGTAAGGGGAATCAAGTTGCAGTGACCGAGGTTGGACAGGTCCTCGCCCAACACGTCTGTATAACCCTTCATGACCACAGCTCTTTGACCGAGGCTGTATGGGAGTTGAAGTCTGTATATGGCATAATGCTGAAGTTTTGACCAAACGACGTAACTTTTCTTGTTCGATAATCAGTCTTCCCGTTTCCTTGGCTGATGGCATCGCTGTCGATCAGCAGCTCATGTGAGAAGTCTTTTGTGACCAGTACTGGGAGCGCATCAGCATCCATGAGTTTGACTTCTGTCTCACCGATCACCGGCAGGGGAGTTCCACCAAGTTTGCATAATAGACCGGATGGCCGTAGTAATGAAGGATATCCATTCCGAGAAACAATAGAGATTTAATTTTCAACCATCAGTGTTCTGGCAGCAGCAGTGTCGAATAGGGGAAGGACCTACTCTCCTGTAATATCTAGCTTTATTGCACATGATGACATTACTGCCATTAGTGGCCCCTTGAAGCCATACGATATCTGTCTTGATACGGCCAAACATGGGCGTAATGGTCTATCCCTTTTCAGCATGCACAGATTGGCTGGTCGGCTGTTCACGACATCCCGACCGTTAATTGTTGTGGCAGTGGTTGGAGTTCGTGTTCTCGGTCCTCTAAAAATATGTGTACGTGGTCCATAATACTTCTGGTGTTCTCATGTTTGCTCCAAGCTGTCGATTCATCTTGGTGTCTGTGGTTGTGCGGGATTCCTGCTTGTCCATGCAGGCCTCTAGTTGCTCCATGTGCCTCTGCACGGTTTTCAGGATCGGCAGAAACCTATCTGCCAACTCCTGGGTTGTCTCAGCGTGGTTGGCAACAAACCTGTTCACCAAGTGCTGGTACTGCTCTCCAGTCATGGTTAACGGCATACTCGCATTAGCCTTACTGCACTTCTTTTGGTTTTATAGACAAAATAGCCAGTTGTAAGATTGTAGCTCGATCCCAGAGTGTTACAATACACCTGACTGTACGTTTGCCTATTCAGGAGACAAGTGCCGCAGCTATGCCATAAAGTGACAAAAAAACATATCTTTTGTACTATATAGTAAAGCATGACTGGTAGGCGGGTTGACAGTGCTAACTCTCTGGTTGATAGCAAGACATTCTTGCTAGTTCACACTGTGCTTTATTTTGCTTTACCATCCAGTCATATATCCTTTTATTATTGGTAGTGATTTTAATACGGGTACGAGTACCAGTGTGTCTATGTTTTAATTACTTCCGAAAAGTGATTTGCTAGTCCTCCAGCTCGGCGTGGGGTCTGTGGTATTTTATTATCACGACAGGTGGATAGCTCTCGCTAGTCTGGGTCATAAACCAGGAATAAATCGCCAGTCGCAAAGGCGCTCTGGTTGTGTAAATGACCTGTTTGTGTTGTCTGATGTTAGTTTTAACAACATGTTTAAAAAATGGTGTTATATTGTTTTCAAACAGCTAGAATTAGTGGCTTGTGTAAGCTCTGGCTTGTTTGACCATCTGTCGGACCTAAGTGTGCACTTAGAATCTGGTTAGCTCTAACTGAGCATTTATAATCTGACTTATATGTTTTATACAATCCTGGATTCTACACATATTCGTCAGATTCTGCTGATTCAAGTTAAACACATTTTGTTGCCATACACTCACTAATTTTAAAATAATTTTGTAACTTTTTTCTAACTAATAATGTCACTTTACAGAAAAAAAAAATAGATACAGCAAGGTTTCAAGTTATGCTTTTATTTGTTTTCATCCAATAAATATATACTTTCTTTAGAATACCTGCTATTTGTTTCACAATTAGGTGTAGGCCTGTTAGGCGGCACAATACGGGAATATCCATCTGGTCAGCAGGGGTTGATAAATGAAAGTTTGTAACAAGGATGATTTTTTTCTTTCTCTCTTTATTGATGTTCGCAGACAGTGTCAAATACGATGTGCTACCTCGCGACAGAGAGTGACGACCAAGCCATAATGGCCGGTAAAATGAGTGGCGGACTAGACGTCCGTCTCCAAAGGCGAATCCGATTGGAATGGAATAGAATGGCAGGATTTCCAGCGCGGTCTAGGCTGGTCGGAAGCAGAGGCTCGTCAACCCCTGATTCCACCCAGCCCGGAACTGGCCCAAATAGAGTTAGGTCGAGGAGACGGTATCAGTGTGTCGCCGTCGCCACATTACCCCCGGGCTAAGTGACAACGTGTATCTAAAAACTATGCTTGTAGTTACGGTGACAGGCATAAATCGTTAAAGTACGTTTAATCTACGAGACCGTCCGGGTATTGTACGTTTATATAAAAAGTATAACTATATAACATGAATAATCAGAGTGTCGTAGTGAAATTGGGGTGTTGGCGGACATCGATGAGCACGGCAATGACCAAACTCTCTGAGTTTATATAGTTCTGATCCTCTTAACAAATGTCACTTAAAACGGTCATGCCAAAACTCATATTGTCTCGTCCAACTGACTTAGCTATTTAATTATACAGTTTCAATGTATGCACTGAATATACATTATAAAACGCTTCATTAATTTACATAATGTATGATTTAGTTATGGCAGGCCTGGCAGAATTTATATTGACAAATTATTTATGTGATGCATGCAGCTGCAGGGTCTGCCGTATATATCAGTAGGTGCTACGACCACGTGAACCTGCTGCACGAATCGGGCAAGAGTGTGGATTTGTCGTCCAACACATGTGTAAATGGCTTTTTCACCGTTACTTTACCGTTTTGATCGGTCTTATTACTGCTTCGGATGTCGGCATGTGTTCTTAAAGGAATTCGAGCAGGCACGTCGGTTCGCAAATGTAGAGGTATGCGCAAATATGTTCGTAAACCTTCATTCTTCCCGTTAGCGCAAGAAAACAATTTGTCCTGGCATGCGGTGACCTACAAAGTGCCGGCGGTTTAAGTGACTGTTCCTCAGTCAGGTGGGATCGTTGAGCGATTGCTGGAACAGCTTCCTTTGTCTGTGTCGTAGACCGTGCGTGCGAATTATTTTCCGTTTTAACTCCAGTCCTGGAGGGCTTCGATATAGTAGTGCTGCGTACTCTTAGTATGGCCGTGGGAGGCTCGCAAGTTTTTGCTGTAGGCTTTGAAGCCGTAGGTCTTGACTTCGGTGTCACTTTGTGCTGCTGAGTGCTATCGTTTTCAGGCTTGCGCTCGATATGGGCAGGTTTGACACAGTCTGCAGTCACCGTCTCAACCTTGCCTTTTATCATAACTTTGAACACTTGGCCTCTCCTTGCTACGACCTTATACAATCCGTCTTGAGGGGCAGTCAGTGGTGGTGCTATTGCGATGCATCGCAAAAATACATGTGAACATGTTTCGAGTTCCTTTTATTGGAACATGTCTTTTTGATTTGTGTTGCGCTGGGGGCTTAGCTGGAGACGCGACATGGCTATGCACAACTTATCTGAATAAATTTCTAAGTCAGTGTTAGCGTCGATTGTATAATTCTCAGTAAAGTCACCAGGCAATCGGAGTGTCATTCCGTAAATCATCTGGGTGGCCGATTTGCTTAACAATTCCTTGACGGCCGACCGAATGCCGAGAAGGACTGCCGGTAGCATAGTTGTCCACGGGTTCGGTGATTCGTGTGCCATATTAGCGGCTTGAAGCTGTCGATGGAAGCGTTCTAACATGCCATTTGACTTGGGGTGGTATCTCGTTGTACGGTTTCTAATGATACCGAGTTGATTACACAAAGTATCATATAATCTTGATTCGAACTGGGAACCTCTATCCGTAGTGATAGTGGCAGAGGTCCTGAAACGAGCCACCCACCCGCTGAAAAAGGCATCTGCAACAGTCCCTGCTCTAACGTCGACTAATGGTATGGCTTCAGACCAACGTGTAAAACGGGCGACGCATGTTAACAAATATTTGAAACCATCGGAATATCGTAAAGGCCCAACTAGGTCGACGTGAACATGATCGAACCTCTCTGACGGTTCATCTCACTTTCCGAAAACTGGTTTATAATGACGTGAAACTTTAGAGGTTTGACAACCTGTGTAAGATCTGCACCAATTCACGATATCTATATTCATTCCGTGCCACACAAAACGTGAATTTATAAGAGGTTTAATGGCTTTGTGAGATGGGTGTCCTAAACTGTGAAATTTCTTAATTACGTACGGTCTTGTGTGTGCGGTTGATACATCGCACCATTCCAATACGTCGTCGAAGGTTATAAGCAATCGAAAATCCAGAGTAGAGGATGTTGAATGTCCCAAACGTGTAAATTCGGTGTCTAGGAGCCTGATTGGTGCTCAAGTCTTTATAATTGATTACAGAATCGCAGTCAATAGCTGACACAGACGGTCGCGGCAATGTGTCGGCTACAAAATTTGTTTCCCCTTTAACGTATCTAATATCAGTCGTGAATTCTGCGATATAGGCCAGATGCCTAGTTTGGCGAAGTGACGAGCGCTCTGTCGTTGAGTTCATTACATAAGTGGAAGGCTTATGATCGGTTTTCACGTCCTTCCAAGTTGTGTTTGAAATGTCTGATTGTGGCGTAAACCGCTAAAAGCTCTGGATCAAATGCACTATGATGTGTCTCTGCTGGTGATAATTTTTTTACTGAAAAATGACAGATGTTGACAAACATTATCGATACACTGCTGCAACACTCCGCCGACGGCGAAATCAACAGCGTCACACGTGATATTCAATGGTGCCGACAGGTTGGGATGAACTTATAAAGTCGCGTTCATCAGCATTTGCTTTGATTAGATAAATGCTAAATTTGCACTCTTCGTCCAATGTAGGTCGGAATTCGATTTGGGCGATAACCTGGTCCGTCCTTCATTGGCTTCCGTCAGTTCAAATGTGTCAATCTCTCCGCACAGTGGAGGATAAATCGATGGAAATAATTCGCTATGCCCAAGTATCTGCGCAACGCTCTCTGCTTCTCCGGTTTAATAAAATTTACTATCGTGTCCACAGTGGTAGGTAAGGGGAAGATGCCCTCAGAGCAAACGTAATACCCTATTATAATTCCGTATCTGGCAAGTATTTTGAATAAAATTTGTAAATGATTCCTGTGGGTCTTATGATCGGGGCTTGTCACTAGCAAGTCGTCCAAGTATACAAAAACAAAATCGGGTTCGCGTGTAACGTGGTCTATAAATCGTATAAATCAAAAACCAAATGGCGTCCGAATAAAATTGAAAAGACCGAAAGGCGTTGTAACCGCGGTTTCATGCACGTCGGACGGTTTGACAGGAATCTGGTAATAGGCCCGCACTAAATCTATCTTGTAATTTTTTGTGTAAAATCTTGTATATGTGGAATTGGGTACCTATCTGGCACCGTCTGAGTATTTAAACTCCACATGTTATAATCTCCACATGGCCTCCAATCACCGTTCTTTTTAGGAACCATATGAAGCGCTGATGACCATTCGCTGTTGCTAGGCTCGATAACACCTGATTTGATCATCTTGTCAAACTCACGTTTCGCGATAGCCAATTTATTTTGGGCGAGCCTTCGTAGTCGCGAAAAAACAGGGTGTTCTTTGGTCACGATTTTATGTGTAATGCCGTGTTTTACGGTCTCGCCTTCGCGGTAGACGGGTCAGTTTAGGGAACTGATTAAGAAGTTCTGTGTATTATTTACAAATACTGCCTATACGGTTGAGAGACAATGGCTTAATCGAGGATAAGGTGGCCTGTATAGCCAGTCCGATTTTCATGTCTCTTAAGCATATATCTTGTAAATCGACAAGTAGATTGTAATGTATTAAAAATCAGCTCCTAGTATTGCATGGTTGCTTAATGTCTGTGACAATAAATGTCCACGAGTATTCTCTCTTCAATCCCATATTAACTGTTCGTTTCCATGTACCGTAGGTTGTAATCGTCGAGTTGTTAGCTGCAACTAAAGGTAGACTATCAGTGTCCGCTGTCCCGTTAGCGCAAGACCGAAGTAAAACACTGACAGCTGTCCCTGTAGCAATCAAGTAGTTACATTTATTTCGTTTGTCTGCGACGTATAATAGCCTAGAGGGAGATAACTTAGGAAGGGTAGTTTCCACGCAGTCATGTTGCGTCTCGTTCAGCTCGCCAGACGCAAGTGTCGCCACCTTGCGCTGGCTTAACAGTTTAAAGCCAATGCGCAGGGGTATCTGCACATGCGCGCCTTATCACCGAATCTTTGATGATATTAGCAGACCTGAGCATAGTCTGTAGCCAATGGCTGTGCGATTTTACTTTGCTGTAAATTCGGCGGCGGAGCGGTCGGACGAGGGACTGATTGGCTCGCAGGTAAAACATTCGGCCCATTATTATTATTTTTAGCAATGCGGGGAATAAAAAGTTTCACATTTGCGTTTGGAAAAACTGTTTGTTTACTTGTCGTTCTGTTTGCTTTGTGATCAGTTTGCTGTTTTTTCTGTGCGCCTGCAGTTTCTAGTTGTTTGAGGGCCTAGAAATGTCTCCCATGATTCTGATTAATCTCTCGCTGTCGTTTAATTTGATCTCGGCAGCTCCTACGCTACAGTCCTTTGCGTTGTTCTCTGAGGCCAAAGCTCTGTCGGCCAGTATAGCTAGACTTTCCAGTGACGTGCTGTCTGGTGTCGTGGCTAGATGGGACCGAATGGACGCTGGCATCTGTGGGATAAAGGCCTGGCGTATGATGGCCTTGCCCACAAATGCCAACGTTCCAAAACCGGCCGTCTTCTGAAGACGTCTGAGAAAACGGGATGGAATATCTGATCCTAGTTTCTTGCCTGGTGTCGTCAGCCCCCTGCACTCGATCAGAACTGCTTTTAGGCTAATGTATTTATGAATGAAGAAAGACTGTAATAAGACATCGCGAACGTCCGATGCGACCTCGCCTGACGTCCGATGCGACCTCGTCTGACAGCACACGTTATCCGATAACGTTTGTCGTCGTCTGTGATGTCATGAATATCAAATTGAGTTTCTATCTGATTGAACCACAGCTCGACATCGTTTAGATAAAAATTCGCTATCCTGAACTTAGGTAGATTCCTCGATCGTATGGATGATAGGCGGTGAATTGGAGAGGGGCTTCTTGATAGTTCCCTCCTTTTTCTATTTTGTCTAGTGGCTCATAAAAAATCAGATTTCAACCTTTTATTTATGCACCGTTTTCTCCAAGTGCCGATTTACTGGCGTCACTTAGAGGAAAATAAGAGTCCTTAGGTCGAGCACCGTGTTGATCTAGGGTTGACGAAGCAAAACCCTCACTTTCACCGCTTTCGACCATCTTGAAATTGTGTATGTAAAATTATTTAACTAGTAAAGCAATTAAGTCTACAGGTCTATTGGCTAATTGCGTAGTACTTCAAAGTGTTTGAAATGACATGCATATTAACCATACCAGGTTATTGTTGGTAATCACTCTCTGTCGCGAGTAGTAGTAGTATAGCACAATGAAAGTCTGACACATATGTGAAATATTATGGTAATTCTTGATTCTGTATTTCTTGAGATAAAAGGATGTGAAAACCTCACTTGTTTGTCTAGTATGATGGAGTGAGTGTGTCTTTCTTTATAGACACGTAACACATTAATACATGAATACGTAAGGATTTGGGTCAATATATTTCATGTACAAATGCCAAAATAATTTATATTATACTGCTTTAAACTATTATGTATAATATAGTGAACCATCCAATCTACGAGGAACTATTCTTCCCCGGAGATTGAAAAACAATATATAGAAATATACCCAAGTCGAAAAACTGTCGAGTTGTATATTTGAGAATGTAAATTTTTACAGTTGCTACATTCCAATTCTCGTGATTGGAGTCATGCTAATGATGATGATCTAGGTGTTACTGTGCGATAAGGTTGCAAACCAACCCGATTTTGACAAATATTTTTTTCAAAAGAGAATTTTCTATAATCTTTTACTGACACAGCCCACTTGGATGGCATAGTATATATTTATATTGCAAATACTTCCGCAAAGAACATATTCAAATATTTTTTCTTTTATATATATTCTCTCTAAGAGAAATTGTGTGACCTCGTCATAATCGTTCGTTTTATATCGCTTCGCTCAACTCGTGTTGTGTCGAGTCACGGTAATGTATTATGCCGGCATACGCGTGATAGAGATCACACAGCTCATTAACATACGACAGGCCAAATGCTCACAGGCAGAGCGCGCTGCCACTCTGCAAAGTGACCGCGTGCATCTGCTTTAAAAATATTCATTTGCAACCAAAATTTGTTTAAAAGTTGATCTGTGTATTTTCACGAACCGCGATAAATTTGTGCGCTAAGCGAGCGAGAGAAAAAAATATTTTGTATGAAAAAAAGCAAGTTTAAATTCAATATAAGTACCCAAAAGAAATTTATAATTTGATTCATTTATCGTTGGTTGTGTGTAAACATGCCAACGATCAAATATAGCTGCCAAAACACGTTGGTGGAATTTCCCAGTGCTCCGTGGAAAAGTGTGGCCGGTTAATTGATGTGAATGCTAATGAGCTGAGACATCGTATGATTCGCGTCATACTCTCCGGTCGGTCGCCCCCCTGGTGGCGACGCGACTTACCAATACATAGCATTAGAACAAAAATGTCTGATTATATTCAGTTATATCTGACCTAGTGTCCTAATATTGATTTACTAAAAGATCATTAAGACCTTTTATTCATGCATAAGTGCGGACAAATCTATATGGCTTTAAATCCTGTAAAAATTTCAAAAGTTCAGCCATTCCGAAATCGTAATTACACTTGTTGGAATTTTTTTGAAAAAAAATGTAGGCGGCCGTGTCTCATAAAAATCGAATCGCCCTAATAAGGTGTTAATACGATTTTTAGTTTAATTTTTAAAATATTATCCTCCCAGTCGCCAACAGTGGCGTAATTAGGAAAATAACTTTTAAAATCCAATATAATTTTGTGGAGTTAAACTATTTCGTCTAACGTGAAATTGTCTAGACTATTAATTTTTTTGCGAAATGCGCCATCTTGAAAAATATCAAGACCACGTGCGTTCCTGCAAAATCTATTTAAACTTAAACGAAACGCGGAAACCTCTCTTCCTGCCCGAAATCGGCCCAAAAAAGTTTGGTCGAGGGAATGGTATTGGAGTGTCCCTGTCGCCGCAGGCCTATGTATGACATATAATATGCTAAACTTGGTAATTGTTATTTGTTGTTTAGAGTAATGAGGTTACCAACACTTTTCATCCCCTGTTTTTTTAGAGCAATGCATTTATCTATAGGCATATTAATATTAGGGTGAATATACAATTTAAGGGGTCTTTCAATATGTATTTTTGAAAAAAAATAAGTCGCTTCAAATTATATATACTAGGGCCAGATATTGAGGGTAGGGTCTATGTGATACACAATTAAAATATCAGAGCTTAATCTAAAACAGATTTAAAAAAAAAAAATGTGTTCTTGTGAAGAACCGTAAAAATAAAATGTCAACTCAGCAACGAATTATATATATATATTTGATCATTTTCAAATTTTAAAGATCATAAATTGCTTTGTATGATAGATTAGTGATATGTTAGTAGTTATAACACTTTTTGAAATAAAAATTGCAAAGACAGAACAGTGATTTTATTGTGAAATTATATAGTTGCTGAGTTGACCTTATCGTTTCTGAGTTGAAAAAGCACGATTATTGCACGTAAAAGTCATGTTTTAAGCGCATCTACGAGATCTCTAAACACTTGAGCCCCATTTTCTGAAAAAAAAATTGGTTCATCATTATAAAGACAAAAAAGAAATGGGATCATAACAAGCCTAATTTGAAAATGTATTTCGGAGGTCATTGTACAATACATACATGCCAATATGATGAGGGTAAATTTGATTTAAAAATTTAACTAAGTGTTATTTGTAGTTTTATTTATGTAAACAACTTCTAAAATACTCTCTCACTCTAATTCAATCAAAAGCAGCTTCTTTTCAACTGCATTTCACAATGACGGAGTTAAAATTTCAGTTTTAATTACTAAAAGGGGGACAGAAAGCAGAATTCAGTAAACTCAGCAACGTTTTTGTTTTCAACTCAGAAACGTTTTTTCATTGTTGTAAAAATGTCCACATAAGCGAATACTCTCTCAGTCCAATGTAATTAAAAACATATTTTTTAATTGCATTTTACATTTATAGAGTTACATTTTTAGTCTTAATTACATTAGTAAGACAGAAAGCTAAATTTGGTCAACTCAGCAACGTTTCTGAGTTGAGTGATCAACTCATAAACGTTGCTGAGTTGATCGAAATAATAATGTTGCTGAGTTGAATACGGACAACATAAAACGATCTTTAATGTATTTAAAATAGATGTATCATTGCCCACCGATGCGGTAGGGGGATGGCCATCATTATCAAGCACTTTGTTCAGTTTAACATTTTTTCAATGATTTTTTGCTAAATTATGAGCGTTTCTGAGTTGACACAGAAATTGAATACGCTTCAGGGGTGATTGTTTTGGTTATAAAATAGCAGTTCAGATTGAATGTTTACAAATATTTCACCTACCTCAAAATAATGGGACTTTGCAGCTGTCTCTGCATATATCAAAGTAATTGAATGGTATCACACCACAATTTGAGGAGTTTAGATAACACTGGCGTTGCTGAGTTGACCGGTTTGCATGAGACAGCTAAAAAGCCTCAGTAAATATATCCTTGGCAACTTTTTATATTGAGTTCATGTCTGTATATGAATAAATTTTGTTGAATGTAACAATTGCGCTACAAAAGAACTCGGGGTTAAGTTATTTCCAACAGATCTTCCATGTTAAAACAGTCTATGTTTCAGGTGTTAGATATTGGGAGACATTGCATTTGCGTACAAATTCGTGTATTTTAGCACATTGCATGTTGAATAAAAAAATATTCGTCAGAGATATTGAATTATTTTTTTTTCTCAGTTTATCGTATTGCCCATAGGACAATATTAAAGAAGTTCGGACCCACACAATGCATAAATTCGCTCAGAATAGCCAAAAGACACTAAATGACCCTTAAATTGTATATTCACCCATTAACTGTTGCATTCATACCCTATGCAAGTCGACCAAACTGTGTTTCGCTTACAAAAATAGCTATTTGGTCCAAATATGTCGGCCATCTTGGATTTTGGGATCATAAGTGTGTTTTAATACCAAATTGACGCCAGAAACGGCTTATTTGAGGTCGAATTATGGAAAAAAATGCATTTGTTTATATTTATAGCTTTCATATCTCAAAAGGTTTTTTTCAAAATGCCGGGACTTTTACGAGGGACATAGGGGATAATATTTTTCTAAAAGGTATAAAGAATTTAAAATAATTGTCACAACATCTTAGCCAGAAAGTGGTCATGAAAGTTAGGTTTTTCACCCTACTATTAATCACTCAGGAAATCAAGGGGTGCTTGTGTAGCCAGAGCACCCGTCGCCGCCCCCCCCCCCCTCGGATACGCCTCTGCGTAGAAACTCACTGATCCAGTGATGGGTTCATATTAAAAACAAATAATGTCAAAATGGTAGCAATATTATTCACAACAGAACATTTTGACAACCTTTTAATGATTTATATGTGATATGAAATTACCAATTTAAAATGTTTGAACACGACTGATATACTATCAGATATACAATCTAAACTGAGTACCTGTTCTAAATGTTGAGATATTTTGAAGAACTATATGGATAACAAAGGGTTATTCAATTTGCAAAAAAACGTTATAGATGTATTCATTGACTTTTTTCTATTTCAGTAATACCCATTTTATACCTACCTATTTTATTGGTATAAGGCATTTATAAATTTAGCCCTACAGTGCAGGGATCGACTTTTGACATAATATGCTGACGCTGAAAGTATTGACTGATCGTGGATAGTCCAGTCGATAGAAGTAAAAAATATGTAATAACATATATAATTGAACAGACTGATAGTGAGCTCAAATCAAATGATTGAAAAAGATTTGTAATTAATAGATGAACATGCTGGACATCAATTTCATCAAGACAAAATTATGCCCAATATTTCAGTATATTTGTATTTTTCATACAGAAGGTACGAATGGGAATAAATAGATCTGATTATTTGATTGACGTGGATCCTGATGGCTCTCAACATATCAAACAAGTGGAGATCAACACTATAGCACCAGCGGGGGCTCATATGGCATGCTGCACAACAGCCTATCACAGGTAACTATCTACCTCATTAGGATAAGATATGTTATGTATAAATACATTCTTATACAGCTAAATCCTGCTCGTAGGCACACCAAAGCCATCCAACAATCGCATGTACACTGTCGGTCCCAAATCCTCATTATGAAAGCTGCATCGGGTCTTATTGAAAACATGAGACAAAAGAACATGTCTTCATTTTTGTCCGAAATATTGTAAGGAAGTAGAATGTTGTGATTGCGTTGAAGGATTATTATTGGACCAGCATTAATCCAGTATTGGATAAGGGTATGCTGTTTGAGCTGGTTTATTACCACTATAGTAGCAGCTGAGACCATATAGCATGTTAATTGTATTTCAGTAAACTAGCTCATTACCACTATAGTCCGACAGCCTACGAAGTGTATAGTATTTTTCATTGTAGATTCATTTTGACCAGGCACTCATTTAAAAATTCCAGAGAGTTTGGAAGTGTCACCTTTCGGAAAATTTAGTTATTGACTTTTTTAATGGCCGCCAATAGCCACAGTGGAAACAACTTTTTAACTTTTAGGCTGGAAATATGTATAATATCACTTTTCATAATGAATTGACCAAGGAAAACTTATTTCAATCATTGTTGTACCGAGAGTCTTTATTTATAATCCCTGATTATATCTAACTGATGACGCCACTGCTATTTTGGTAGTTTACATTTTGTATCATTATAAACATACGACGTTGCCATTAGATTATTTAACACTTAAATCACAATTCAAACAAATGATGTCCAGATTATACTGACCTCTATTTTGAAGAGCAAAGATAGGGGATTATAGCATAGACTCATAGTCTAGTCAATGGATAACTATTTATAACAATAACAAATTTAACTGAGGTGTCGTCAACTTGCACCAGCTTAGTGTCAATAACTTAGTCATATCAACATTTCTTAAGACTTATAGATGTGGGCACCACTCGAAGGGTTAATATTTTAAGAATTTTACAATTCATGCTGCCCTCATGCTTCATTGAAGTTGTGAAGAGGAATTTTGAGAATACGTTTCGTAACCAACCTCAATCCTAACGTTACTGTGATTGATTAAAATGTAATTAATTTACAATTAATCTTCCAATATAGGCCTACATGTAACGTTATAAAACAAATTATTTACCTGTTATCGTCCGTGTTTTTCAGATATATCCTGCGGACAAACAATATGTCAGACTGGGCAGACAGGGTAAGTCATCATTTATAATTATATAAATTATTATATGATTATCAGATTATTGACGTGTTAAACTATAGCATCATATGGTGTGACACTTTAAGGATATTGTATATTCTACTGTTGACCACGTACTATGAACAGTGAAAAATATCAGAAACAAAATTATACCCTTTAAGCATAATATATGCTACTGTTGACCACGTAGGCCTGCTGTGAGAAGTATCAGTGAATATGCATTAACCTGATCAATTTCACATGTAGGCCTAATCTGCTGATCATTCAGCAAAATCCGTTATATCGACGTGATATAAATTACGAATCACTTACTCAGACAACATGACAACATTTTCACAACAGACCTGATCATTAACAGGTCACCAATTATGTTTTCTCATCTTATTTACTCTTTTGTTATTAATGGTTCATATTTAATTGTATTTCCCAGTTCAAGCAGGGTTCAAATCAAATTCCCGTATCTCCGCGCGTAAATGTGCACTTATATTCGAGCACACAAAATATTTTGAGAAAAATACATGCACTTATCTTCAAACATGAAATGACCTTGATAATAATCAAATGATAAATATTTTGACATAAAAATGCAAATCTGTAATCTTATTTGTTTTGTAACGACATTTACAAGCGAGATGTGAAGTATATAACCTTATAATTATCAAGGAAATGACAAAATATTTGCATTTATTATATAAATAAAAGTCTAGTTTCCAGGCGCAAAAAAATCTTCACTATTTCAACAGCCAGCCATTATTCCATATAGTGCATGTTTGCATCCTCACAGCTATCGTCAACTGTGGCGTCCACACCTTTGTCTAGGAGGGCTCAAGAAATATCATTGTTATAACAGCATTTAAAGTCGTGTCCAGCCACGGAGTTTTTTTCCCCACTGACATGACGCCTCCCCACTTTCCCATCCTTTGTGAACTGCTGTCGCCCACTTGTGCATTATAATAATCTGTTTAGATGAGTGCAAAGTGTATTTCAATAATTCTAGCGTCGTAACAATAATCGGCTAAATGGGGGCGGGTGCCACGGGGGTGATTCATAAAATGTGATTTAATAGAAAATTGTTGTTGTCGTTTAAGGTGTCAGATTTGCGATACAATTCCTATTTATAGGGGTGCACTTAGTTTTCGAAAACACGTGCTAGCACTTAGATTTTAACATAAAACAATTGTAGAACATCCCTAAAACATGCGATTTTCACTGCGTTCACGTTGATGTGCGGGGATACGGTGGGTCTGCGACTTGATACCTTCATAATATACTGCTTAAAGTGGGAAGTAAGCTTACCCTACACAACAATTAAAGGGACAGCTTATGTTGACATGTCAATTTTGAAATATTAACTGATACGAAGTTATATAACGTACTGATCTTAACTAAAAATACTAAAATAGCATAACTTAAAAGCAGCGAAATAGACTAAACTCTGGAACTAGTTTATTTCCAGGCCGTATATTTTCATGTAAGCAAAACGGTCTGCTGCATACAACACTTTACACGACTGTTTTCTCAGCCAGAAAAACGAAATCCATGTTGTTCTTAAACCCAAATCTCGATAAATTTAATCTCAATGTACAAAATCTCAATGCCACAAAACCAGTAATGGACGCCGCTGATATCTACATTTTCACACCCCTATGTCATTCAAACTCCATATAAAATCAAAATCTCACCTCAGCGTTACCAAACTTCACTGGACATCTCCACATATTACTCATTTTTACTATGTTTATCTCAGCTTCACATAGTATATATATGATCTGTAGCGAAGGAAAATGTTGAAGATTTAGCTTCAAAAGCAGACCAAAACAGTTGACCACATAACACGGCTGATTGAACCTGATTCGTCACTGAAACGTGGCAAAAACTGTTGCTTAAATCCGTGCTAACGAATTTTAGTCCACATACTGTACATTGTACATCTGGACACAGCATGACACGTAGCAACTAGTATGGGTTTATTATTGAATTCAGATTTGAAATAATCCTTTGGAAGAGGCTATACAGCGGCCAGCCGCTGTGCTGTGTTGAAAATGCGCTTATTCAGCGGCCGAAATATTTACTTGTTAGGACTACATGAATTATCTGGCTGCTAAATTGCGGCAAATATTTCCTTCTAGAGCGGCCGAAATATAATAAGCCAATCACAGCGCGCTTAACATAATCAAGATGGCGATGTTAACGGATTTGCCACTTGGTTAAAAAAGTTAGACATTAAAACAATTAGTCCACTGGTAGATATCATAACCGCTATGAAGGGAAAGTCTGTTGTGTCACATAATAAAAACAGTATGTCAGAGAACTATTAGAATGGATGTGCTAACCAAACAATGATATTTGTACGCAGCATCATCGGCTGCTGTATAATAAAATAAAGGCTCTTATGCAGCGGCTAGCAGTGACAGGAGAGTGATTTCTCACACACAGCAGCCATCTTTTTCTAAAAAGGGCGCCACATGCTAGAATTATCGGCTGCTGTATAACACCACACAAGCGCTTATACAGCGGCCAGCTTTTTCGGCGGTAACGAGGGATACACTTCAGGGAACAGTGACCTTGTCTAGAATTTCTAATTGCTTTAAATCGTCAACCAAGATACTACATTAGTATATGTTGATTACTGGGAAATACGAGCACATATCTATTCCCAGTAATCAACAGATACGAGATGTATTCACTAGCTTAAACGATTTCACTCTACTACAATAAGATAATTGAATGTAGGTCTATTTCTAAACAAGAATACGGAACGTCTCGTGTTTTGAATAAAACTAGATAATCGGAAAGATTTTAACTTTATTTTGTGTCTTTCTCTTTCCTAATCATAGAAATTAAATGAATATATATATAAAAGTAGCTCGGATCCTTCAATAGCAGCTAACATGTCGATTTAATGTTGGGCCAGTGTCTTAGATTGTGGTACATCATGTACATAATTGAACCAACAATTGGTCAACATCTAACGTTCTAGTACAAGGGCATACTTATGCCGATCCCGTAATGCTGGCAAGCTATGTTAATTAAGGTTCCCCCTGCCGGAGGGAGGCTTTTTGTTTTTGTACGGTTTCGTCCGCCAACGCCTCCGCCTCGTGTGGCCGCACCCATAAAATAATTTGTCCACGACAAATACTGCACTCCTCCCCCCACCCCCCCTTGGAGATTGAAAGGCGGTCTCATTTTACTAAACACAGCAGGGTACGGTTCTTTACAAGTTTGAAACACTATGCAAAACTACGATGACAAAAATCCGACCAGGTCGGTATTCTAGGAGCCGTCTTCTAAAACTTAAAATTGAAAGTTAAGAATGTTTTGAAAACCACAAATTTAAATTGTAAAATCGTCTGAGAGCAAGGCCCCAGTCGGTCGCTCCACCTCCAGGTTACGAGCCACAACACACCTGAAAGAACCATCTTACACACATTATCTACATGAAGATGATGATTATGTGGCATCCCAATGAAAATAATTTACTAAACTTTTAAACAAATTGTATTGTATTGTATTGTATTGTATTGTATTGTATTGTATTGTATTGTATTGTATTGTATTGTATTGTATTGTATTGTATTGTATTGTATTGTATTGTATTGTATTGTATTGTATTGTATTGTATTGTATTGTATTGTATTGTATTGTATTGTATTGTATGTTACCTTTATATCCATATGCACTGCTTTTCCTGTTGCTATGCAGTAGAGGTTGCGATCTGGCGCCTCGTGATCAAAAGGATTCATAGTGCCTTCAACACGCTCAATTATTTTCTGGAGATCTTGGTTGTCTCTTTGGATTCTGTAAGGCTTTAATTCTTGAGTACATTCATCAGTGCTTTTCATGCCAGCTCGTTTCAACAGATGGCCCACTACAGCACTTCTGATTGTTTTCGTTGTCATCCATTTCCTTCTGGCGGCCATTGAATTAGTGAATGCAGTGATGCCAGTATGTCGGGATGCTGCATCAGCATTAATGGTTTGCTCAAGGGTCATATCCACAGCATTTCTTGAGAATGATTTGTCTGATCGCCTGATTGATAATGCACCATTAACCAGAGAATCACGTACACCGGGGTGAGTGGGATCGACGTTCAGAAGATTCAGGTGATACCGAACCATCCAGCGGGCATAATTCTGTCTGTTAGCAGCAAAAAACATGATACACATCTCGCCTAGGCAATATATGTAGAGATCAAGATCATTTGTTTTACATGCTCTACTGAAGAGCAAGTGAAGGTGAACTGCATCGATGTAGATCATCCAGTACTTAGCCGTTGATCCCTGAAACACATATCTTACTTTTGATCATTGTGAAAACATGTATAAATATTGGCGCAGCCCATAATCGTACATTTTGGAAGCATTAAAATGTTTCTATATAACGTATTGATAAATCTGATTGTGTTCTCTCTGCGCTTACAGCAAAAATCGGTCACATGCACAGCACAGGAATGGTATGCTAAATTTTGTGATACCTGTGAATTATTTCAAAGTTGTAGTCAGTTTGTATGTTGAAACAGGTAGCTCGTCAAAAAGGAATATCGTTTTTTATAATGAGCGTTATTGTCAATGTTGTCCCTCTGACTGTGTTACCAAATGTTTATCAAATATTTGTCTATATTTAGATTGGGTCCGAATGCGTATACAAATTTAGTATCGTTTTGATATTTCATTATACTCACGTGTTCTCCCTTACGTGTACTCTCAGTGAATTCTTCATAAGATTTGATGTGTTCCTCTAGGTCATCAAGGTTACTCTCAGAGCCGCCACTGTGTAGCTTCTCCAGTAGATGATGAGGCATATTACCATGTGTCTGAATAAATTTTCTGTAATGGAGCACCTGAAATGCCGTTGCTAGCATTGGGTGAAGTCGTTTGCAGCGGTTGTAGTGTTTCCCTAAATATCAAAAGTTTGGAAAACATTAAATAAATCAAATAGGCCCATTAATGACATAAAACATAGAAATTATATAAAATTAATTCGATTACATGAATACATGACGTAACACAGTCATATTGTGATAGAACGTTCATGTATAGGCCTATGCGTTTATGAGTTTATTTCTACTAAAGCTGTAAGGTTTATACCTGATAAAAATCCTGAAAGTGATCCGCTTGCTATTACACCTGTGTCTACCAGTATATGGGGACCACCAGATTCATCAAGCAGATAACCAAGGGATGCGAAGTACGCCATCGTTATATGGAAGCCACCAAAACATACAAATACATTATCGTAGAGCGGAGTTTCTTCAGCTTGTATTAATAGTGCAGGCTTTGCTATCGCCAGGTCATATGTGACAATTGCATATGATTTGCCACATTCACGAGCAACTTCCTGTGATTGACGGAGAGTTTCAGCAACAACGTCAAGTCGTGTAGATGGTAGATTTATATTATTCATGTAAGCGATGACTTGTGCTGGAAGGTGATCTGTGCTTCCCTTGGCATTCCACCCCGACCACATTGGTGTATCCTTGAATAAAGCACATGACATCATCCAAGCAATATCGGAAACCACTCCGAGCCGAAAGCCTTGCGGTGTTTCAGTTTGTGTCTTTACATATGAAAATGTAGAAATGCGCGGTTTTTTTGTGTATGGTTGTATATCTTTCGAAGTGAATTGAAACGATCTTTTACGTTTTTTCCTTGGTGTAGATTCCGCCATAGACTGATTCCCTTCTGATGATCTTTCATTTTGTGATGGAGCATTGTTGGGCAAAGGTATGTTTTGATAGCAGATACCAACAGTATCGTGCAGCGTTTCGCCTCCTGACAATGTTTCAGTATTATGATCAAAATTATCCCATGCCAGCCCTGTTGCTAGACCAGGTTGTTGTGTAATGCCATCTGGAGTTCTATCATCTTTTATTGATATCGTTGTTGCTAAGTCTGTTTCTATTGACTCAGCCAGAGAGTAGCTAACGCAGTGGTCCAGACGATTCAAGATGGTGATGACTTTTTTACTTCCTGTCAAGCTTTTCATACTCAGACCGAGTGTGATGTGTTTGGCTGGTTTTATTTTGCCTCGGGTTGTACAGAATACAGCATCGTCAGCAGCAGACTCTATATATCTATCAACACGTTCACCACTTGAAATGTCACCAGGTGTTCCTGTGTAGAGGGTACGAAAAAAAAGTTTCAGATCCTCAGGTGGATCTCCTTCACCGTCGCAGACATCTTTTATCTGTAATGATTCTGGTAATGGCCTTGAGGTAGATTGTAACTTTAAGATTTGTGATCTTAAATTTAATGCGGCACCGACGATAGCTGCTTGGGGATCAACTGCCTTCAGAAGAGCATTTGTCACTGCTTCATGCTCGGTATTGCCAGTGCAGTAAAGGACTGGACCTTTGTTGGGAATGATATAAGTGGATAGCTGAGAGGAAAACTTAGCGTGCAGCTTTATTAAAAGTTTGTGTGCTCTATATTGTGACTCATATTCACCATGATCTACAAGAAGTTGCATGTACCGCTCATGTACAACGCTAAGTAGCTCAGCAGAATTATTTTCTATAACGGTGGTCCTCACATAATCACAGATAATTGCAAATGTTTTTTTATGGATGTCTCTCAGCTTTTTTTCGTCGGACATAGGCATAGTATCACTATCATCGTGTTTATCTTCACCACTCGGAAATTGTTTCAGATCCCGAGTGTATTTTCTTCTGCAAGAGTGGTGGTATTTCACTTCTTTAGCAATGAAGTCTATGCCACCCAGCTTAGGCAATAAGACTTCATCCTTATGTCTGTGTAATGCACTTTGAATTTTAGCTTGCGCTCCAAAGGCTTCGCAGCTGCCCAAAGATTCATGTTGACCGTTGTTGTGGCGCTTGGTATGCTGATTGCAGAAAACGCACACAGCTTTTAACACGCCACTGTTTGATGATGATATTGATGATGGTATATTGGACCGGAGTAATGGTTTCTGAAGCTTATGCGCATCGTCTGGTTTAACTATGTGATCAGGGTAAGATTGACTGCATCTACTTCGAGGTACAGCTGTGAAGTTACTGTAACAGGCTGAATGATAACCGAAAGTGTCATCAAAATTTGTGGATGATAAAATTGTATTGCATACGTCTGTGTACTTTGATTTTTTAGGACGATCTGCTCTTAGATTCGCTGAAAAAACCACCTTATTCCAAGTAGTAATATCAAACAGTTTAACAAAATTATCGTTTGTTTTCTCCTTAGAGACATGTAGAATGCATGATGCCATCCCTGGATTTTGTTATGTTCTTGTCAAAAAGTACGTCTAAGGGCCTTCTTTTATATTGGCGAAGTAGGCCTAGCTAATGTCAGTTTATCTGAAACAAATGGAAAAAAATCGCCGGTTTATACACTACACCTTGGCTTGACATTTTCTTTGTATTACCATTGCCACAGACCATAATTTGTGAAGTAGATATGGTCCCGTCTCTTGTCCCATCAATCGCATCATTATTTATTTTATAATATATCTAATTATGTTAAAGGGACCCCTTGAGATGAGACATTTTCAATGTTGTCAATTTTGAAAATTTAATTTATATGAAGCTATATAGCCTACTGATCTTAACTAAATGAAATGAATCGGGCTTTAGGCCACCTTTGTGCACATATAGGCTAAACTGGGCCAGGAGAACCTCCTGAGGATGGTGAGATGATTGAGATGACACTTTCCTCCAGACACAGGATTCGAAATTCGAGTCCTGGCGGTCTGAGGCCGAGCACGCTACCTCTCGGTCACGGAGGTTCCCCACAATACTAACTTTCACACGTGGATGGGGAAGAAACATTTTTGTTTCTTTCAAATCGCCGAGACAGGGAACCGAACCCCGAACTCTGGCGTGGAAGGCAGCGGTGCTAACCACTACCCTAGGGCCCCCGCCATACTGATCTTAACTAAAAATACGAAAAAGTCAAAAAAACAATTTAAAGTACTGAAAAAGAGTGATATAGTCTAGTTGTATTCCCAGGTCGTATATTGCCATGTAAACAAAACAAGTCAGCAATATTCCGTACTTTACATGACATATTCCAACGTAACAGACGGTGAGATCAGAGCAGTCGCCGCTAATTGGTGTCTTATAGTCAGGACACGAGAGGACACACCTGCAGCACTGATTGTCTACCCAACGCTGGGCCGATGCATCCAGCATGCTGGCCCAATGCTGTGAAAACATTCAATCGTCCTTCAAATAGTTTGTTTGGGTTACTTCTGGTTTCATAGAAATGTTGATTTAAAATACAGCCTCAGGCTACAGCCTGTACAGCCTCAGGCCAGGTCAGGGCTATAGTAGTGGCTTAAAAAGTTAAATAAGTTCCTACTAGTACTAGTCTATACGTATAAATATGTAGCCCTGACTTTTTTCGGTAGGGGGTCTAGTAGACTATATCATATAGCTATGCCTATATATCATATAGTCTACGATCAATATTAGCCTAACTGATATAGCTATTCTCCTCCATATAAGCCAAGCTATTATTATAAAAAAAAAAAGGTCGTACGCCCAATATCGCGAACCACGTTTTTCGCCATTTAAAAAATATTTACTGGCTGAAATTATTATTTTTTACTTCTATTCAACTCACTAACATGTCCGGCGATCTCCAGGTATAATTTTTGTTTGAAATTTATTTTATCTTGGGAAATCCTTTCTTTGTTATGTATAATGTTTTTCCCGAATTTCACTTAATATCGCTCACCGCTCTAATGATGAATGACTTGCACCTGTCATTATACATGACAAAGAAAGGATCAGACGATGTAAAGTATTTTTTGCCGAAAAAACGGCATAAATAGGCGTCGTATAACTTGGCAAGTTGAATCGAGTTGAAAAAAATAAAATTTAGTCGCCAAATATTTTTTAAGTGGCAAAAAACGTGGTTCGCGATATTGGGCGTATACTATCACATCGATCAAACAGTGAGAATTATTTTATAAATTATGATAACCCTTAATGGCCTTATAAAATCTAGATTCTAATCAGAAGTCTAGATTAATACAATCTTCAATGTCAATAGCGAGCAGGTTGGGGCTTGGGCCTAGCCCTAGGCCAGGGCCTACTGACAGTACTGTAAACAGACCAAAACTTAAGTTAAAAGGGCATGCACAATGTCAATGTGAGAGTTTATCTTGAGACACGATAATTATAAATTATCTTAAACAGCAATCATATAATAAAATATTAATTATATTCAAATACCTTTATAATGTTCCTTATTTTCTGTTATGGTGATGCTTTGCTGTTAACTCGTTGGATAACATCCTTCAGTGTCAGCGCAAACAAATTCAATCAAATTTTCTTTGAAGGGAGCGTTCCTTTGAAGATTATTATTGTTACATAATAAAGTATGACGTCATATTTCTTATATTTCAATTAAACTGTTTAACGCACCTTCTTGAAAAAACAAGGTGCGTTTGTATATCAATGCATGTTGAAAACACGTGTGACTTCGGCTACATATCGAATATTCGCTATATTTTATGAAAAATCAGTTTTACAGTTGTGGGACTATTTGTATTAAAATCCTTGACCATCAAAACATATAAATACATATATTAGTCGGTACGCTACGATCAATATTAAGTGAGATATGGCCGATAAACACATTTCTCTTAATGGCGGCTTTTTCGACGTCACCCCTGATGACGTCAGGTCAAGTGGTGTCATGACGTGACGTTTTAAATTATGACGCTATGTATTATATTAGCATAAATCATGATAATATATGATATATAAACGTATTTTCATTGAGAATATGCTTGAAATATGTTAAGTGTACTAAAAAATAAAGGTAAAGTACAAATGCATACCGATTTTAAGCATTTTGATATCATAAATGTGTATTCGTATCCATGACAACAGAATGAGCTCAATGGAAATAAACTTTAAGCGACAAAATAATTGTTCACTGAGTATTAATCTATAAATAGGTAACACCATCGGCATTCTAAAGGCTATTTATATGTGCTAAATTGACATTGAGCTGTTTCCATCATGTAAAATTGTATAGTATTTTTCAATCTGTCACCATGGCAACAATGACGTCTTATTTTAAAAACTTCCCAGGTACGGTATGTAAGACGTTGATTTTCGGATTCAGCGCAAAATTTCCAGTTAGATACAACCTTCAAACCTTTTGGCCCCGTTGGGGACAATTTTGACCCCTGAGCTCCCGGACTATACCTTGTCACCCTCATATCTACAAATCCGCTTCTCCAATTCATTCGGTGTTCCAGAGACCGATAACTAGCATGATTTTCTAAGCAGCATCAATTTTTCAGAAAGTTTTTAAAAATATCCCGGTCATGGCGGCCAACTTTAACCTTTTTTCATCAAATTAAGTCCTTGTCAACCTGATAACCTTAAAACCGCTTATCCGATACTCCATATCCAACATACTGCATAGTATATAGTATTAATTCCTAGACCGCATCAATTTTTCAGTGAGTTTGGAAAAATACCCGGGTCATGGTTGCCATCTTTAATCTTTTTTCATCAAATTAGGACCCGATTTACTCAATATTCAAAATACTGCATGGTAGTATTAATTCCTAGACCGCATTCATTTTTCAAAAAGTTCGGAAAAAATAATATGCGGGTCATGGCGGCCATCATTAATCTTTTTTTTCATCAAATTAGGACCCGAGTTATTCAATATTCAAAATACTGCATAGTAGTAATAATTCCTATACCGCATCAATTTTTCAGAAATATTCCATATCCAACATACTGCATATAGTAGTACCGGTAGTATTAATTTCTAGACCGCATCAATTTTCTGATAACTTCAAAACCACTTATCCGATATTCTTTATATCCAACATACTGCATAGTAGTACCTGGACCGCAACAACTTTTCAAAAAGTTTGGAAAAATATGCGGGTCATGGTGGCCATCTTTAATATATGTTTATCAAATTAGGACCCAATTTACTCAATATTCAAAACACTGCATAGTAGTAGTAATTCCTAGACTGCAGCAATTTTTCAGAAAGTTCGGAAAAATATCCAGGTCATGACGGCTATCTTTAATCTTTTTTCGTCAAATGATGACCTTGTCACCCTGATAACTTCAAACCGCTTATCCGATATACTCCATATCCAACATACTGCATAGTAGTATTAATTACTAGACCGCATCAATTTTTCAGAAAGTTTGGAAAAATATCCGGGTCATGGTGGCCATGCTTAATCTTTTTTCGTCAAATTAGAACCTTGTCATCCTGATAACTTCAAAGGCGCTTATCATACACACTCAATATTCAACATACTGCATGCTAGTATTAATTCCTAAACTGCATCAGTTTTTGAGAAAGTTGAGACACACCGGTTTTGGGCGGCCATCTTTAATATATTTGGATCAAAATAGCACCTTGTCCCTCTAAAGCTGCTAGCCTCTGCCTCCTAATATTACTTGATAATTACATGTACAAATTGATGATCTGGTAAAATTTTAATTAATTCAGAACTTTTATTTGAAAAGTGCGAGGGGGAGCCTTCTTGGGTGTTGACATGGTAAACACTTACTTATAGTTTATGTTTTATGATTTCCGGATGGTCAGGGGTATACTGATATAGAAAAATATTGGTGCCTTTTTGCAATACGTATTTTGGTGTGTTTTTATAGGAATTTCGAAATGACCACAATGGAGTGAAAAGAACAAATATTAATTTAAAATTAGTTTTATTATCGAAAAGAATTGTCCATCATGCAGTTTTGTGCATTGATATGCCAATAATATTAAATAATCAAACCTTGGAGCCTTACATGCTAACATTTGTTTTAGGTGCATAAATAACAGCTGCAACGAGCATCATGTTGGGCATTAAGTTAAACAGTTTATTCGTAGTCCACCAGGGTAACTATGACTATTGGTTGTCATGTTCCTCTCAAACGAATAAATACTTGTTACTTGTTGCCAGTGATAAAACTTTCTGTTAACATTGTATGATTTGCTTATTATAAGTGGACGCAACACAAATACAACAATAACTCTCTAATAATTCTTTTGCATTTATTAATAGAATGTCTCAGCTTGTTAATATGTTTTTTTTTATTCTAAAGAAGTGATCCCATTCTTCATTCCACGATGTTACGTGAATCTGTACCATCTCTGAAACAAATAAGAAGTATGCCTATGTATTATTAGATAAAGGATATATTTTATTAGTGGGGCAGATACGTGTAGAAAGCAACACGGGGGCTGATGGATTAAGGATATCATGGATATAGTGCCAAGCTGAATTTTTTTCGTGGCGCGAACAAAAATTGTGAAAATTCAAAACGGCTTCCACCAAAGTCTAAATATCCACAAAACTAGAGATGTGTTTCCTCTTAAAACATCCCCTTCTGCATTAGCTTTAAAGGGGGAATATTCGCAGGTGATAATGGTAAAATGCAATAAGCAATAATGCAATACAATTTTGTGGACGGTTAACCATTTTTATTGTTCACAATTAAAACATAAATCTAATTAGCTTTAGACAATTTAACCTGGAACAGTTTTAAAAAGGGTGAGTGGGTTATAACCTGCTTCAGTCCAATCGAAGACCGTATCGAAGCACAACTGATTATTTTTTTAAATCTAAAAATGTCAATTTCGGACACTAAACAAATACGTAAATCAGTTCGGACGCTATCGTTGGACAACTGAATTTGGCAGCCATTTTCTAAAATAGTCGCCAGGCCAGGTAACAAAATTCAACAACATTATTCCCCAGGCCTGCCTTAGCAGCATGGAATCTTTAAATAATTTGGTCAGCGCTCCTCCCAGGAAATCAGATTTTTTGTCATACTTTGGCAAGTCCACAGGTGATCAAAAAATAAATTGCATTTAAATTCGCCATCATAACCTTTTTAAAGGATATTTCTTCACATTTTCATTCAACTTGAGATGCTGAGGTAGGGAAGATTAGTGTCTGAAAAAATATTAACTCTACGACCATTATAAAGCACTTTTCTCAGAAGCAAGTACAGATGTATGGCTGTTAGGGAGACAAATGTCACTATAATAAAATGTTAAGTGCGTTTACCAGTGAATATTACTAAATAACATGTAGGTAAACTAACTTAACATGTTCTTGCAAATAATAGAATCACAAATCAGAAATGGTAAGCACCATTAACATGATTTTACAAATATCAACACTATTAATTTTAAATGTGCAAAAGTGTTCAGATAAATGGTTGTGAAGTCACTGTTTCACAGATATGTAATCGATATCCATAATTTTTGGAATAAATCGCATAAAGCAATAAAATGGTAATGTCATTTACCATAAAATATTGTGATGTTGACCTGCATGCTCTAGATTCTTCTATCAGACATTACGACACGCCACATCACATTACGTTATTTTACTTAAGTTAATTAATTAAACAAATCCGGTTCGGATGGTATCGTTGGACAGCCGCCAGGCCAGGTGAAATCATTTTAAGGTTTTTAAATGTCCACGGAAGGTTTTTTAATTTTCCGCGGAAGGTTTTTAATTCTCCGCGGACGGTTTTAATTATCCGTGGAAGGTTTTTAATTCTCCCCGGAAGGTTTTTTATTCTCCGCGGAAGGTTTTTAATTTTCCGCAGAAGGTTTTAATTATCCGAGGAAGGTTTTTCAATTCTCCCCGAAAGGTTTTTAATTCTCTGCGGAAATTTTTTTAATTTTCCGCGGAAGGTTTTCAATTCTCCGCGGAAGGTTTTAATTTTCCGTGGAACATTTTTAATTCTCCCCGGAAGGTTTTTAATTCTCAGCGGAAGGTTTTTAATAATCTGGTGAAGGTTTTTAATTCTCCGCGGAAGGTTTTTAATTCTCCGCGGAAGGTTTTGAATTCTCTGCGGAAGGTTTTAATTATCCGTGGAAGGTTTTTCTTCTGGCTTCTAAATACCTTGGCCGCTGTGTCAAGCACTATAATAGGCTTATACAGCAGCCCATTGTTACCTGACCGCTGCATAAATGCATACATGCGGTTATACAGCAGCCCAATTTTCTAGAAGGTGCATCTGGCTTCTGGACACTTTAGCCTCTGTGTAAAATATTATATAGGCTCATGTAGCAGCCCATTATTTCCTGGCCGCTTGATAAGCGCCTATGCGCTGTTATAAAGCAGCCAATTTATTCTTGAAGGTGCATCTGACTTCTAAATACTTCGGCCGCTGTATAAGGCTTTACATAGTCTTATATAGCAGCCCATTGTTTCTTGGCCACTGTATAGGCATCTACATGCTGTTATACAGCAGCCCAGTATTCTTGAAGGTGCATCTGGCTTCTAAATACTTTGCTCGCTGTATAAGGCACTGTATAGCCTTATATAGCAGCCCATTGTTTCCTGACCGTTGCATAAGTGCATATGTGCTGTTATACAGCAGTCCAGTATTCTAGAAGACGCACCTGGCTTCTATGTACTTTGGCCGCTGCATAAGCCATTATGTAGTTTTATATAGCAGCCCATTATATCCTGGCCGCTGTATTAGCATATACATGCTGCTATGCAGAAGCCCAATATTCTACAAGTTGCTTCTGGCTTCTGAATACTTTGGCCACTTTGTCAAGCATGATAATAGGCTTACATAGCATCCCATTGTTTCCTGACCGCTGCATAAGTGCATATGTGATGTTATACAGCAGCCCAGTATTCTAGAAGGTGCATCTGGCTTTGGCCGCTCTATAAGGCATTATCTAGTCTTATATAGCAGCCCATTATATCCTGGCCGCTGTCTTAGCATATACATGCTGTTATACAGAAGCCCAATACTCTACAAGTTGCTTCTGGCGTCTGAATACTTTGGCATTATAATAGGCTTATATAGCAGCCCGTTGTTTCCCGACCACTGCATAAGGGCATATGTACTGTTATAGAACAGCCCAGTATTCTAGAAGGTGCATCTGGCTTCTGAATACTTTGACCGCTGTTTAAGGCATTATATAGCCTTATATAGCAGCCCATTGTTTCCTGACCGCTGCATAAATGCATATGTGCTGTTATACAGCAGCCCAGTATTCTAGAAGACGCATCTGGCTTGTAAATACTTTGGCCGCTGTATAAGGCATTATGTAGTCTTATATAGCAGCCCATTATATCCTGGCCGCTGTCTTAGCATATACATGCTGCTATGCAGCAGCCGAGTATTGTACAAGTTGCTTCTGGCTTCTGAATACTTTGGCCGCTTTGTCAAGCATTATAATAGGCTTATATAGCAGCCCATTGTTTCCTGACCGCTGCATAAATGCATCACATGCGGTTATACAGCAGCCCAGTATTCTAGAAGGTGCATCTGGCTTCTGGCTACTTTGGCCGCAGTGTAAAGTATTATATAGGCTCATATAGCAGCCCATTATTTCCTGGCCGCTTGATAAGTGCCTATGTGCTGTTATACAGCAGCCCAGTATTATTGAAGGTACATCTGGATTCTAAATACTTTGGCCGCTGTATAAGGCTTTACATAGCCTTATATAGCAGCCCATTGTTTCCTGGCCGCTGTATAAGCATCTACATGCTGTTATACAGCAACCCAGTATTCTTGAAGTTGCATCTGGCTTCTAAATACTTAGGCCGCTGTATAAGGCAATATGTAGTCTTAGATAGCATCCCGTTATATCCTGGCCGCTGTATTAGCATATACATGCTGCTATACAGCAGCCCAGTATTCTACAAGTTGCTTCTGGCTTCTGAATACTTTGGCCGCTGTGTCAAGCATTATAATAGGCTTATATAGCAGCCCGTTGTTTCCTGACCCATGAGCCTAGTCCAATATTAGTCATGGGGAGGGGGTGCGTTGGGTACGACCCGGCACTAGGCTTAGGCTATACTATAGGCCTAGATCTAGGCCTATGAATGATTGTAGGCCTAATACTAATCTAATATAATCCATATAATCCTTTAATTTGGCCTATAAGCAACAGATAATAGTCGGATATACATAATGTTACTATAGATAGGCCTATAGCCAAGTTTATATTATGATGTATAATCATAAAAAGGCAAGATAAAACCATAAACAAGATTACTCACCTCTGATTGGGGCGGATGCCTTTCCCTGTCTTATTTGGGTGACCTTCGTGCTTGCAGTTCAATCGGATACTTGAATATACAAATTTGTCTGAATAATTAGCTTTTCCTGGCCCAATTTCTTTATTTTTAGCTGCTACCGTCTTGGCCCCACGCTTAACAAACTTAGTGCATGTCTTTTCTTCGTATGATTCAACTTCTTTAATGAAATCGGCGTAGCTGTCGAAGGTACGACCTTTCTCCAGCTGTGCCATCTTCCCTGTGTCTGACTTCGTGCGTACATCTAGCACATTGTCAAGCGCGCTGTGATTGGTCAACCTCGGCTGCTGAATAAGATGATTATTAATCTAATACCACGGCCGGCCGCTGTATAGCCGTATCCTAATCCTTTTTATCCCGATGAGGGACATGGATCCAGCTCAGGCATGCAGTCTCCCACATCAATAAGTCCTTCTTGAACAAGTAATTGCAATTCCCCCCCCCCCCCCCCATGGCCTAGCGATTGGCACGTTACGCTTTTGACCTGTATATCACTTGTAAGCATAGACTAAACAATATTATACTATCACAACGCCTCATATTATCATATGTGATAATAATTGACGGATAATTTACTTTCTACCAGTTTCGGTGCTAAAATAATATATTTTGTGTCACACAGGTAGCTGAAAATAAAGCAGTGCAAGGTTTGGCGGCAGGTCTGGAGTCAGCATGGGTGTATTATAATCACCCTAAGTAAGTTAATCTGCACATGCGATATCCATATAGCAGATAATTAAATGCCCGGTGCAATGATACATTGCAGTAGAGTAAGTAGTAGTCTCTCCACATACGCTCAAGCATGATTTTTTTCTTATAAAATAATCAAAATGAACAACAAAACAAAATATTCAACATGGTGAATGGAAACGACTTTAAAAAATGTAATTATTGAACATAATCCATATCTGGCCTACATTGTCTGCATCCAGATGTGTGTATTCTTAAATATGTGTGTTTTTTATATCTATTAATGTCATATATTTTTCTTAATTAATCATTATTGATAATTTTGTATCCACTTGTTTTTACATAAATGGTGTGCGCTGACGTCTAACCTATAGTTTATCGTAAAATCCAAAATGGGCGCCATTTTTCGTATTTACTATTAAAATAATGACATCATTTCAAATACTAAGCACACCAAAGCATGTTGGAATATACTGTGAATTTAACACAGTTTCGAATGCCTTGCAACTTAATCTGCCGTATTACGTAGTCTATTTTTTAGTTTTTCATTAATCAAATATGGTTCATGCTATTATATAGTTCACGTGCATAAAACAGTATTATTTGTGTGCTGGCGGTAAACATTTTGAATTAAAGGTCAAATATAGGTCATTTTGATCAATAAACATTTATCAACTCTAAATCATGCAGAAACCAGAAATCGTGCAATAAAATGTAACAAAAATATTGAACAGATGTTGTTTTGGCGGCTATTTCTTGTTTTACTTATTTGAAGGTGAATGAAACCAAAGATAGAGTGTTAACTGACATATTCGAATTCAGCACACCCGAATTATGTAAAAACAAGCGGAAAAATAGCGAAGTTCAATGTTTTATATTTCAGCCCATGCTAAATACACACATTTTCAAAAAAGCTGCAGTATTCTCGCATTTATAGATATATATATCATGTACAAATCTAAATACCACTCAGTTTTAGGCATATACACATCTAAGTTCAGAAAACAGAGGTCAAATATTGATATGACCAAGAATTATGTTTTAATAAGTCGTTTCTATTGACCATGTTAACAAGCTTGTTTTGTTGTTGATTTTGATTATTTTGTGATTAAAAAAACATGTTTCAACATATTTGTAGAGATAACCATTTATTCATGCAATACATCATTAGAACAGAAATTTAATTATCTTTCGGATGGTATATTGCATATATAGATTTGTATAGAGAATAGCAACGACAGAAGTTTGCGTAACCCTAACCCCTAATTTTGGACAGGTTTGGGGGTAACCCCCTATAAGGGGTCAAAATATAAAGTTTGTCCCTATTTTTTGCTGTTAACATCTCATTTCATGTTTTGGACATATCAAGGTTTAGAGAAAAAGTTGGTGTGGGTGAGTTGTGGGGAGGGGGGAGGGTAGCTGTAGCCCATGGCCTAGATTGTTTGGCGGTCGCTCACAAACCAGTTAATAAGGAACAATTCATGTGCACTTTGTGTTTTATCTACGAGCGCCATGTGTAATTTTATGTGATTTAATCGGGTGCCTGAAAAAGTCTTTTATGTACAGATAGGCCTAGTATAAAATATCATATGGTTATAATCCACAATACGGACGTTTGATCTTGTTGATATTTAACATCTAGGGGAGGTGTCACAGTGACACCGTCATGTCACTTCATGCCTAGATTTATCAACATTTTCAATATATTTTTTTTTCAGTGCAATGGTCAACTTTGACATCAGATTCTGACGTCAAACATCGATCCCCGCGCTAAAATGGTAAAATTGGGTTTGTTAAGTAAATTATTCATCGCGGTGATGTCACCCAGCCAACACGAAACATTGACTCAGTGTTGGGTTCACGTTGGGCCAAAGTCTTCGAAGCTGGCCCATCATTACCCCGACACTGGGTCAATGTTGTGTTATTAGCTGGGGAATAGCTAGTGTGAAAATTGGTACCTCTGGAAATAATCTGTTCATTCATAGAAAAAAAACATCAGGTGTCCGTCGTGCATACTAAATGAATCACCAGATGACAGTCATATTCATTTTAAAATGTTCATTGCAGTTTTCTTAACATATTCCCGTGCCATGGAACTGTCTGTCGTACAGTTCCATGGTCGTGCAAAGCCAAAAGGCTTTATGGCTTTGCATAGCTCTAAAAGCTTTTATTGTTTTTTGTTGTTGTAGATCTGTTATACTGTTCCTTGTAGAGCATATAAATATAACTATGTATGATCAGCGAATGGTGGAATATCTCATCCACGATATCAATCCAAACATTAAGATTATCAGACGAACACTCACAGAAATGCACGGGCTTATTTTGGAAGGTCCACAAAGGAAACTAATCATGTGAGATTGTCAAAAGATCACATCCTACAGTTACATTATTCATAATATATATATGTACATTATTGTATTATTAATGCCTTTTTTTGGTATATTTTTTAAATATGTCCGTTTGGGCTAGGTATGATTGATTATTGTAATATAATAAAACACAATGAAATATAAGACAATACAATACAGTGTAATGTAATGTAATGAAATGAAATGAAATGAAATGAAATGTAATGTAATGTAATGTATTGTAATGTTAATAATGCAGTGTAATGTTATATAATGTAATGTAATGCAATGTAATGTAATGTTATGTATTGTAATATAATGTAATGTAATGTAATGTAATGTAATGTAATGAAATGCAATCAGGGGTTGATTTTCCACTTACGCTGCTTACTGTTGTTTTAGAGACGGTGATGAGGTTGCTATTGTGTATTTTAGATGGGGTGGTAACCCTCAACATTTCACATGTCAGAAGGTGACGTAGTGAGAAAATATAATCAATCTTAATTTCTAATGTATTATTACTTGTAATAAGTGTCGACCATTATATCATCATTCATAAACAGCTTCAGCATCAGTTTTCCGTAATGACTTTTACTATGGGATAATTATCTTTAGCAGCCAATCTTTTCCTGGGTTTTGATTCGAATACTAATCTATAACAGTCATGTCAGCTCTAATCAAATTGCTCGTGTGAGAAACAAAAACTTTACTCCTTTATCGTGCGGTTTTGATGATACAGCCAACGTCTAATGTAAGTGCTCACACCTTCATTAGACTAGTTCTGTATTCCCCCATACCACAATTAAATTTACACCGTTTACCTACCACCATACGTATGTTCAATGATGAAATTGTACTTCAGGATTGGAAAGCCTACCTTGACATGGAGAGATCACTGGCTATGAAATGTCCTGATATAAGCTACAACCTAGCGGGAACAAAGAAGGTACAGCAGGTTCTGGCAGAACCAGGGATTCTGGAAAGATTCATCTCTGATCCCGAGGAAATCAAGCTGATCCGGAGCACGTTTACTGGGCATTATTCATTAGATAAGGTCAGTTAAAATGGCTATTGTATTGAGACACATTTACTGGGCATTATTCATTAGATAAGGTCAGTGATGGTGACTGTATGAAGACACGTTTATTGGGCATTATGTATTGGATAAGATCAGTGATGGTCACTGTATCATGTGTATAGAGACACATTTATTGGACAATATTCGCTATACTACATTAGGTCAGCGATGGAGTAATGTGTGTCGATATGATGTCTGTGGGAGTGAGAGTAGGCCTATAATTAATATAATGTCTGTCGTCACAATGTCTGTGAGAATGACTGTAATGTGTGTCATTTAGATAACAGATATGATGACTGTATAATTATTGTAATGTGTGTCGTCATATTGTCAGTGAATATGACTGCATAAATAATGTAATGTGTCTCATTATAATGGATGCGAGAATGAATATAGGTTTAAGCAATGTGTGTCGTTCTAATCTCAGTGATGATGACTGCATAAATAATGTAATGTAATTAATGTAATGTATGAGAAGGACTATTATAATAATTATTTATTAATTTATTTTGTTGCTCAAATAGCTGTGACTGTATTTTTATCCCAGTGAAGCACACCTCATTTTTTCAATATTTACAGTCACATAACGGTGATTCAGCGATACAAATGGCCAGAACAAATCCTGATAGATTTGTGATTAAACCTCAAAGAGAAGGGGGAGGTGAGTATCTGGACCTGGAAATTGCCCAATAATTTATCTAGAATGTGTTAGTGTGTTATATACATTCATGTTGATATACAAAAAATACATGAAAAATAGTTTTTTTTATGTTATTGTACGTTCGAGAAGTGTGTTTTATAGAAGAGTATGCGACAGTGCGTAAGCACATTTGTGTACATCTATGTTTATGCCCTCTCTATAATGGTATATTCGGATGGGAAATTTTATGTTTTTTTAGATAATATTAAATTTATCAATGAAAATATTATGTGTAGGTTTTTTTGGGATTGATGATGAGTTGCTTCTTAATTGCCCTTCTCTCGCGTAATTATTTCTTTATGATTATCTTTATGAGAAATAAATATATTCATATTTGAAACTTGACGCTTTAAGCTGGTAAGACTCACTATATAAACGCTGAGGAGCCAGTCATTCACTCATAATGTATGGCTGGCTTCTAGTAGGCTTTACAATGGAAATCATCTACTGTTTTTGTAGGTAATAATATATATCGTGATGACATACCTCGGCTCCTGAACAGAATAGAAAACACTGATGAGAGAAATAGATACGTCATGATGGATCTGATAAAAAGTCATGGCATCAATAATGTGGTAGTTGCGCCACACAAGCCAATAGAAAGGATGAAGGTCGTAGGTGAACTGGGCATATATGGTGTTTTCCTAGGGTAAGCTATATAATCTACTGTTAAGAAGTCTGCAATCGTTATATTGGATAATTTTAAATTGCAGGTCAAACAATAAAATATTTGAAAAAGGATTTGTGATTTCCTGTACACTAAATCATTTTATTTGTTTTGCGCAATGAAGAACCTGTCATACAATATATCACATGACGTGGCTGGCATTTTCACTCACTTGAAGTTGTGTCTCACTGACGCGAACCACAACTCCAAGCGAGTAAAATTCCAAGATCGGTTGATCAGGTGCCATGATCTATATTCCTACATGTAATGCTATTTTGTTGTAGATCAGCCGATCATGTGTTACTGAACACATATTGTGGTTACGTGGTGAGATGTAAGCCCGAGGGTTGTGACGAATGTGGTATTCTCTTTGGAAAGGGGAGTCACAGCAGTGTGATACTCGTCTGATATGTTATTTAATACTATCATCCAAACATATGCACCGGCAATCTACATAATATTTGGCTTTTAGCTTGTTTAGAATTATATAAATATAAGCGCTGAAAAGCCAGTCATTCACTCATAATGTTTGACTGGCTTCCAGCATACAATGGGAGACCCGCTCCTGTACTAATAGTACACTAATAGTAAGTACTGATATATATCGTGATGATATACGTCGGCTCTTAAACGGAATTGCACTGGATGGGTGCATATCAGAAGCTTTTAGACCACTAAGCACACAACTGAGCATGCTTAATGGTTGACTCAGCTTTTTTATTTATAGCAATGAACAATAATTTTCAAGTTATTATAATGATTATGTCATATTATATTATATTTTGCCTCACCTCACCTCACCTCACCTCACCTCACCTCACCTCACCTCACCTCACTTCACTTCACTTCACCTCACTTCACTTCACTTCACTTTACTTTACTTTACTTTACTTTACTTTACTTTACTTTACTTTACTTTACTTTACTTTACTTTACTTTACTTTACTTTACTTTACTTTACTTTACTTTACTTTACTTTAGGTTTCTTTTCTTTTCTTTTCTTTACTTTACTTTACTTTGTTTTATTTTATTATTGAGTCTGTGTCCAAAATATTCTAGTCTAAGAGTAACAGTTAAAAACTTCAAAACAGTTATTAGTTATATATGATATAAAATGAGATATGAAATGATGTATGATTAAAAATAAAAATAAAGGAAGCTGAATATTATGAGTATGATGTGTTTGCTTGGCATGATTGCAATTTATATTGATCTACAGACAATGTAGAAAAAGGTATTGACAATGAAAGTAGCTTCAGATACAATTAATGAGACATAATATTGCAACATAATTTCAGTGAAATGATGGAGGACCTGGAGAACGTAAACTAATCATACATTGATATGGCAGTGTAATTGTTTATTAAGTTTAATTGTGTTTTTTTCAAGTGTATTCGTAGGGTTGCGAATTCACATTTTATTTAATAATAAGGCTAATAATTACCATACTTGTTGAGTTAACATTACTTTGAGAGCCAAATCACAGAAAGAATATAATTTGTGTTTTTGCACTAGATAAACCTAAAACATATACATGTATCTCACAGATGGGACTATAAAGAACAGACAAAAAATCCTAATAAGAAGAAATTATGTCTTGGCAGGATTAGGCTACAGCATAGACACTGTCATCCAGGCCGACACACCTATTAAACAATGTTGCAACTTCTCACGAGATTCCTTAGCGTTTGAAACTGCAGAGACATGTACATTTGAGTATCATCGGCATAAAGATGGTGGTTTATTTCAAAACTAGAGATAATACGCTGAGTGGTGTGGTGTATAAAGTAAAAAGCACTGGTCCTAGCACAGAGCCCTGTGGAATTCCATATGAGAATATGAGAGTGTGACTTATTCTGACAGAGTGTCTTTAATTTGTACGGATTGGTGCCTATTTTTGCAAAAAAAAAGAAAACCAAATTTGAGCCAGATATTCCATACCAATAAAAAAGTCTATCTGTTAATGTAGCATGGTCAATGGTGTCGAAAGCGGCCGACAAGTCAAGCAAGGTCACCTTGAAATGACCATTTTGAGCTGATTTGACCTTGTTATGACCTTGAGATGACTTTCCCAAGACACATTCTTAAGCAACCCTAAGGGTAAATGGTGCCATACTTCGATGACCTCTGGTGCCCTTGTCCATGCATAGAAAATCTGCAGACCACCTGAAAGTAACTTGGCACGTATTAAGGTAAAAAAAATGGTACAACAATACCGAGGGGGGTGATCGACTTTCAGCCCATGGTCTATTACATGTCGCCTGGGGGCCCTCTGAATGTGTTTCCATTTACCAAACAAATATAACTGTAGTAAAAGTACAAAAGCTCAGTGGAGACTTAATTCTCATCTATAAAAGTTGAAGTTTGAATTCTGAAATCTGAAATTCCAATTCAAAATGCCTGCCCAAAAATCCAGAAGTAAAATTTCAATCAATCTGTTATTATAAAAATAACCCAACAAAATCCAGAATGGCCGTCAAAAATATCATAAAACATAAAGCCCAAACACTATTGCTACTTGAAAAGTCACAATTCACCTCTAGTTAAATTGTTCTACATAGCATAGGCACGATATCGTGGCAATTTTAAAGGTTTACAATAATGATAGTTGATATATAATAGACCTTTAATCTATGATTGCGTAATGTTATGATGAAGCTATACCCAGCAAACACGTCGAGACGCTGACCCAATGTTGATTTATTGCTATCCGCAAGGTCACCGAGTGTTTAGCCCATCTAATTCTTATGTTTCGCCACTTTATGATGTAGTGAATAATATACGCATATACGTTATACGAAATACGTTTTGATGATTTATTGATGGCCGAGGCATGTATGACATATTGCGGAATATAGGCCTACTGGGATCACAGACAATTATGAAACAAAGTAAAACAGGGATTTAGGACACACCATTCATGCCAATATGACATATTTACGACCAATCGAATTTAATAATTAGATTAAATTCATGCTGGTTAATTGACGGAGCAATAATGTACAACATTGAAATGGTAAAAAATGTAAAAAATTATAAAGATTGGTAAAGATGGAAAAATGGATAACAAAACAAAAACAGTATTAAACATGTTATAACATTTTATCTCTGTTTTTTTTTTGCAGGAAACATAGGCCTTTATTATATATAGTATGTACATGGAAATGTATGTATGTATATGGAAATTATCTTTTACACTTTAACTTGATAGTATATATAAGTGTATAATTCCCTGTCATTACTATGTTGATTTCGAATGAATGTTTTTTTCCACTAATATAGAGACAATAGGTAAAAAAATGTTTCCTTTTGTTTCCACTAGCCTGACAATACACTAGACATAAATATTGTATGTAAGGCTAAGTGTGATTTGCCTTCATGCTACTGGGTGATTTTAATGGGCACCATACAATGTAAGGCTGTAGGGACATCAACCCACGGGGGGGGGGGGATAATAATTAAGGACAACTTACTGACACCCTGCTTCTGGATCTACATCATCCATGTACCTATCCTTGCGTGATCCCGATGCTTATTTGGATTACACTTGTAGGGTCAATGATGATCTCTGTAGCAGTGATCATTTTTCGATACTGCTACTGAGCACCAACTCTGTTGCCGCAAAAACATAGGCCTAACAAAAACCTCGACAGTTTCACAAAAAACACTGGTTTGATGACAGCTGTGGAAAGGCAATTGAGAAAAGAAAATACCCTAAATTAAAAACCCCATCAAACTAGACAAAACCGAGACGAATATAAAAAGGATTACTCTAAGGATCGCTGCCCTATTGCCAAGCGTCAATCCTGGACAGTATGTCTCTACACTAAACCCCAACACATAAGTCAAGCAAGCAGGGAAAATGATACAGAAAATAAAAGTATTAAGCAACTTGCCACTGACTCCAACACAATACCAAATGAAATAGAGAGCGCAGATACACTGGCAACATTATCTGCTGCTAAGTCATCACCACGCCATTACAAAGAGATATTCCGAGGGATAAAGGACAGAGGGGAATTAACACATTGGACTTTGAGTCAGACAATAACGAAAAGTGAAATTATGGGTTTTTTTAATACGAGAACTTTACAAACGTATTGCTGATGCAACTGATTTGACAACTGGTCCTGATGAAATTCATTACCAGTTTTTAAAACACTTGTTTGGTGTACCGATCGAACTGTTGCTTCTACTCCTTAATACTCTGTGGCAATCACAATATTAGCCAGATGTATGGAGGGAAGCAACACTAATCCTTTTCCTTAAGCCCGGAAAAGATAAAACAGATCCAATAACTTTCGACCAATTGGACTCCCAATCTATCTCTGCAAAATCACAGGGCTTATGATTAATCATCGTCTGACATGGTTCTTACAGGAGAACAACATTATTACTAATATCAATGCAGTTTCCAGAAAGGCAAAAGTACCGCATATCCTGATAGTTTATCATATAATAGACCTTGTGTAATGTTATGATGAAGCTATTCCCAGCAAACACGTCGAGACGTTGACCCAATGTTGATTAATTAAGTGTTTAGCCCATTTAATTCTTATGATTCACCACTTGATGATGTGTTGATTAGCAGGACATTATACGTTATAAGAAATAAGTATCTATGATGTTTGATGACCCAGGCATGTATGACATATTGCGAGATATGCTTGGATCACAGGCAATTATAAAACAGAGTAAAACATGAATTTATGACACACCATTCATGCCAATATGAAAGATTTACGACCAATCGAATTTAATAATTAGATGGAATTCATGCTGGTTATTTGACGCAGCAATAATGTACAACATTGAAATGGTGAATATTTATTATAAAAATTGGTAAAGATGAAAAAAATGGATAACTAAAGATTAACATTATTATACATGTTATAACATTTTATTTTTGTGTGGGAAACATAGGCCTATAATATAGTATGTATATACAAATTATCCTTCACACTCTAACTTGATAGTATATATAAGTGTGTAATTCCCTGTCATGCCTATGCTGATTTCGAATGAATGTTTTTTTTTCTACTAATATAGAATCCATAGATCAACAAAAAAATGTTTTCCTTTTGTTTCCACTAGCCAGACAATACACTTAACATAATTATTGTATGTAAGGCTAAGTGAAATTTACCTTCATGCTACTGGGTGATTTCAACGGGCACCATGGAATGTCAGGCTGTAGGGACACCAACCCACGGGTGATAATAATTGACAACTTACTGATATCCTGCTTCTGGATCTACATCATCCATTTACCCATAATTGTGTGATCCCGATGTTTATTTGGATTAAAGTTGGAGGGTCGATGATTATCTCTGTAGCAGTGATCCTTTTTCGATACTGCTACTTAGCACCAACTCTGTTGCTGAAGAAAGAGTAAAACATTGGAAATTGCACAGGAAAGATTTGGAGGGTTTCCAAGAGTATTGTGGGGAGAGTCACACAACCTCTCAATTTGGGACGGGGTTGATGGCCATATAGCTCTTTTTACAACAGAATTATATAAAATAGCTGAAAAAACATACGAAAAGCCTCGACTGTTCCACAAAAACACAATAGACACTGGTTTGATGGCAGCTGTAGAAAGGCAATTGCGAAAAGGAAATGTCCTAAATTAAAAAAACTCCATCAAACTAGACAAAACCTTGACGAATATAAAAAGGGTTACGCTAAGAATCGCCGCCCTATTTCAACGCTTATATACAGCATGCTATAAAGCTGTCAGACGTATTTATAAAATTTCTCTTCGTTCACACCGTAAATTTGTATACGAGATAACTGATGATCCCCCTATTGATTTCCAGATCCATAGAAGATTTATTAAATTTGTTCATTCACTACTTGGAAATAAAAACCAAATAGTCAACATGTGTGTGAAACTTGCCATGGAAGGAAGTTGTTCCCCACTATGTAATAACATATCTCTAGTCTGTTTTAGGTACTAATTAGACCGCGATGCCATTGCCAGATCATCATACAACACATCTTTCCCCATAGTTAAACATATGCACTATAATAATTTAACGAATGACGACAAAGCTACTGTACAATTTGCTCAAGAGTTAATATCATCTCGCGATTACAGAGTAATACATTTATGTAAAGAACATTTATCATTTTGCTGGACTATATGTTATGTGATTAATATGTATAATTTTGCAGTGTGAATTTCTTTTCTTTTGTGTAGACTATGTATTATGTACTTCGAGTACGAAATAAATCTGCATTATTATTATAAGTGCTGCCAAGCGTCAATTCTGGAGAGTATGTCTCCACAATAAACCCCAACACATCAGCCAAACAAGTATGGAAAATGGTACAAAAATAAATGTATCAAACAACTTGCCATTGACTCCTACACAATACCAAATAAAACAGAGATTGCCAGACACACTCGCAACATCATTTGCTACTAAATCACCACCAGGCCATTACGAAGATATATTCCGAATGATTAGGGACAGGGAGAGCAATAATACACTGGACTTTGAGTCAGACAATAACGAAAAAAACAATTATGTTTTTTTTAATAACAATTTTACAAACCTATTGCTGAGGCAACTGATTCGACAACTGGTCCTGATGAAATGTACTTGTTTGGTGTACTAATCGAACTGTTGCTTCTACTCCTTAATAATCTGTAGCAATCACAATATAAGCCAGATGGATGGAGGGAAGCAGCAATAATCCTTGTCCTTAAAGATAGAAAAGACAAAACAGATCCCAATAACTTTCGACCAATTGGACTCGCAATCTATCTCAAGAAAATCAGGGAGCGTATGATTAATTATCGTCTGAAATGGTTCTTACAGGACAACAACATTATTACTAAATATCACTGCCGTTTCCAGAAAGGCCAGAAAGGCAAAAGTACCACATATTCTACCATTTGGAGAGATTTATCTGTCAAGGTTTAGCTGAAAAATAATATACATGCATTTGGCATAGTTTTTTCCTAGGCCTATGATGCTATCAGTCCCCTTATTATGGTATTTGGGGCACTAACTAGATATAATGAACATAGGATCGTTTATCTTACGGGAGAAGTCTAGACAAAAATGTAGTTTCAAGCTTCTTTATTGATGGCTCATATTTCACAAGTTTCCGTCTCATATATAGTTGGTCACCATGATAATAACAATCTTAATGAGAAAGCTCTGGAGGGCATGGCGGTGAAGTTCGACGCAATTAGTATTGTGTGTCCACAAGAATGCCAAACTGTCGGATCTCAGACAGAGAATCACCTTGTCCCCTTGTCTTCCTGGGATTGTTACCGTACTTCGCTTGCATATATCCGCTACACCAGAACGTGCATAGGCCTACCGACGGATCAAAGAGAGATAACAGATAGATATATGTCCTTTGTCTGTGATGATCATGAATTTAGCTGTCATATCACCAATGTGGCTCCAATCTGCACAGCATAACTATTAGCCATTGAAGCTGCTATTGAACATTGTTAAATATATCTGGGAAAGTAGTTGAGATGAATTCATGATCAGCACAGATTCTTTTTCTTCATTGCAGGCTCTAAAATGTCAAAAGTTCAACAACCCCATTTTATCCAGCATATTATAATGCATATTTGACATTACGTGGATAGACACAAGAACATTGTTTTGCTAGGTGCCCAGCCATATTGGGATACATGGCGATGAGTGGGCTGATGTTCTAGCTAATGCTGCCCTGCATAAGACAAACTTGTTTTACTATATACTTCATACTCATAAGTACAACATATAATACTTTGACGACGACATCAGAAGACACATTTTTTATTCAACTCACTATTTAACCCTTTAGGCCCTCACGATGCATTAAAGCATCATTTCGCATCTCTGAAGAATGACTTAGTTTCCAGAAACCGAGGGAGTTTAGAACGAAAATTTTCATAGATCTGTTTTTAAAATAACAGTCTATTTTTTTATTTGTCACCCACTTCAAGTTATTTTCATCCACTACAAGTCGAGAATTGCGACAGCAATTCGTGGCTTGTAGTGGATGGAGATGACAATGGTAAATTCAGGCTTGAAAGGGTTAAACTCTTTAGAGACCCACCTGTAGTAACTGTTATTCAGTTACTGGGGGAATGTAATCTCTATAATGTATTTTAATAATTACATTTTATATGTGTCATGTTTTAATACAGTTGCTCCAATTTACTGGGATGGTTGCTAGTTGTAGAACTTTTAGCCCCCACATGTGCAGGGTCATTAGAGACATGTTCCGTCTGTTGCATGCTGTACTGCATGATGTGGAAGAACTACAGTGTACATCAATTATCCAAGTGAAGCAGCAACATCCACGTGTCTAACTATAATCTTCAGGCGGATTACCAGAGATGTATCCTGGTTGCTCAGTTTACGAGCAGTGGTAATGGAGCTCCCACATCAATGCAGGCACTTCCAGTACATTGTCACTGTCAATGCAGGCACTGATGTTGGTCGTGATGATGAAGATGATGAAGATGATGATGGGGTTTATAATTAGAATTGTCACATTAAACAATTATGACACATTTGTATACATTTGCAATTAATTAGTATCAATCATGTCATTTGTAATTGTTGTAATTTTAAATGTCACTATTAGATCAGTAATCATGTTCAGTTGTCAGCATATTTACATATAAAATAATATGTAGAGTAACTTGTTCCACTGGTCATAACATGTCCTTCTAAACAACATAATACGTATTAGTATTATTCATTTATAATACAACCATCAAAATGCATTTTTACATCTACATTGTGTTTAGTTGCTGGCATCAGAATGAGAATAAGAAATGTTTTATATTGACCTTTACATATATTTCTCATACAATGTGTTTTGTTTTACAGGTGGTCAGGCAGATACTCGGTAAATGACCGCTAACAGGAGGGTCACCCTTGAGCAAACTTACAGATACAATAGTTTTGTTCTCTTTACATTTACAAAAATAATATACACTAATTAACGTTTAATTAAAAGAAATTAACGGTTAAAAATGCATTATAAAATAATGGGAGTGGTAGATGAAAAGTGTGGACATTGACCTGATTAAGAGGTGTGATAATAGACAGTTCAGGTAGTGTCAACACATTTTGCCTAGAGTTACTCCCGCAAAGTTAACAGATTCAGAGTAACAGTCAGAGTTTACTAATGGTAGTTTAGTTTTGGTATAAATATAATAAAAAATCTAATAAAAATCTAATAATTACGATTTGACTTTAAAAACACTTTTAAAAAATCAAATTTATTTGTATGTTCAAATATAAGTGCATGCGCTTATTAAGTGCATGTACGTTAATGCGCGGGGATACGGTAATCAGAAAACAATATATTGGTATTTATAATGACATATGATACGCTATACCAATACCGGTCCAATGCTGGGCCAATGTCGCAGACCGTGGACCAACACTGACCCAGCACCGACCCACGTATCATAGACAGCTAGCACTGATCCAAAACAGAGCGAACATCCCAGTGTACCGGGTGACTTAAATAGATCACCCAGCAAACATGACACATCCACCCGATGCCCGACCAAAGCTGGGCCAACGTCGAAGACGGTGGGGCAAACAATTTTCAACAGTTTTTCATGAAATTTCATATAGCGTATTTCAAAATTTAGACCATCTGACATGTAATAAATTGATATTACGACACCTCTCTATAAACATAACAAGCTAATTTTATAATTTTATCACATGTGAAATGGTCTAACTTTTAAAATATTTAATATAATTTTGCGATTTTTACCACTGTTAGGATTTTAATAGCAAGTGGCCTTTGCAAATTTGCAAAGAAATCGGTTCAGAATTGACTGAGAAATCGTCGAAAATCATGCGATCTCGGATTAATGTGACTTTGGATATAGTTGTAACATTTTCTAATAGTTCAGCTTAGTTGCAAGCGATTATGAGTGGTGGTTTTGCAATTGTATTGTTTTGGTTGAAGGGGATAATTACGCAATAATGATCTTTAGTTTTGCCGTTTAAAATAGTATTTTAATATAAATTAGTCCATAGTTCAGTAGTACAGTGTATCTATATTTCTTTCATCGAAATGTGATATTCTGGTCGTTCCCATGGAATAAACAATGGCATTGATGTTGTGTTTTTATTTTCATTATTAGTGATAATATAGCGGAAACCTGATTTTTGCTTATGTGTGGCGGCCATCTTAGATTTTACATTCTTGGGAAACGAAAAAAATGGAAACAGCGTTGCTCAGTTCGAGTCCATAGATGTGAGATATTATCATCATCAAAATCAACATGAACAATTCACACATAATTTTGATATGCTACATAATAACGGCATATGCTATAAATCGAAGTGTAATTATCGTGTATATAAATATCATGGGTGTCAAATGTAGTAAGGGTGCTGGTCACCTGTATTTGACACCCTGATGTGCACAATATGTATAATTAAATATCTGTACAATTTGATGTATCTATTTCTGTCTATGAAGCCCAATAAAAAAACTATATTTTAAAGACATTGTGGTAATATAATTATTACTTTCATTATTTACACTCAAGCTAAACATTGATTTTACGACAACAGAAACACATTGTTCATAAAGGTAATCGTAAGCATGGATTTATTTAAGTACGTACAAAATAAGGGTCACTTATTAACATCACCAGAAATTATAACATCATACATACATATAAAAGGAATTGATCAGATGGCCAGTACATGTTGCACCACGTCTATTACTGAAGTCAACAGGTAGATAACCATGCAGTTAAATAAAAAAGAGTTTTTTGTCGAAAATGTTTAAATGTGAATTTTTATAATATATAGTGGCGATGTATCGCTTTTGATTGATATTAATACACAATATAACAACGTATACTGTTGCACGGTTCTGTTCAAATAAGGATGATGACTTGACGTTGATAGCATAATTACGTTGTCTGTACTTTAAATCAGTTTCCAGAAAACACGAAAAGTTGACACATTGTATTTTTGACGCTTGTCCAATGTCCGCGACGCTGGTCCAACATGAATCGTACAATGGGTCAACTTCTCGTGTTTGCTGGCTTTTGCCTCTCATAGCCTCACACTTAGTATATTACAGAATGAACGCCTATCAAGACGTAGATGTAACAGGTTGTATGCCTGACGACATACCAGAGGACGAGATAGAAAACCTGGCCGAGAAAGCCAGAGATTATCTGCTGAGTCATGGTGAGTGATGAACAGGATTTTAGGCCTAAGCCAAATTTTGCGGATGCCTATTGTCGTCATGTTGCGTATCCGTCCGACCATCCGGCCGTCTGCCCGTCTGTCCTCCAATTTAAGCACTATAACTAGAATGCACATTATGATTAAACTTCACATACAGGTTAACTATGACTAAACCTTGATTCAGTTCATATCTGACCTTTTCGTGATCTTAATGACCTTCATATTTTTCCGATCGACAAATATTCTCGTTCCCGCGATTCCCTCAACAATTTTATATGTACCGCTTCAAAATGTATAGGCCCTACCATATGGGCGGTTCTCAATAGGTAGGCCTACGTCGTGGGACATTTTTTATCAAAATTTCAGCTGATTTACTTAACAGCTCGAATAAATCAATGATAATTGGTCATGCAATTGAATTTGGAAGCCGAAAAATGAAGGATAAATGTTTACAAATACGTGTTTTATTTTTTTGGTGTCCTGTGTGCGACCATTAATTTTGTGTTTCATGCTCGACCAAATGTTACGTCCATGTGGACACGAAATTGTTTTGCGTGACCTTACATTCTAGTATTGATTTTTAATGTTACGACCATCGGTGTCCTATGTTACGACCACTTTTGTGTCTCACAGTGTTTTGTGATCATAACTTTCCACTAATTTGTAGGTGTGATATCCATTTTTCACAAATCTATATAAATATAGATGCAGACTAGATTCAACATTGATTCGCTTATTTTATACAGTTATTGTAAAGTAAAAACACTATAATTATTTGATCGTTCGTAACGGTCGGACATTTTAACATATTTTCATCCCCTATAAAAATACCTTTTTCTTTGTGATCCACATTGTTTTGCGTACAATTATGTAAAACACATACAACCTCTGCACATATGGATGTATACATACACATGATACATGGATGTATACACACATACTTAATAACGATTTCTGTTTAAGAAAATGGCATCAAAAGAAACGCATGTAGGACACCACGAACATTTTTTGTGTTTAGTGGGAGTAGTACTTTAACCCTTTTACTTAGTTTTCATTTGTTTTCAATGATTATTTCTGTATCTGCATCATATTATTTTTTTTTTAGGTAACTTTTCAAGCAATTAGGGCACGATTTTTGAACTTCTGACATGATTTATAAGTAGCAGTCAATGTTACGACCACCATATAGCTTAATATATTTCACTAAAAAGGCTCTAATTAATATTATTTAATTGCTAGTGTATGTCTTTTATATAAAATTAGTTATCCCTCTACAGTTTTTTTCGTAATTTGCTAAGACAAAAAAAATTGGTGTCCTGTTATAAACAATTTTTCTGTGTATGGCTTATTTGCATCAAAAAATGCATGCGAAACAGTAAAATTTGTCATAACTAATAAATCAAATGATCTTATTTAGATCTGCAGCTTCTTTAGTTTGTTTAGAACTCAAAAGTCTGAAAATAGTCCCAAGGATGTTTAGATAAATTGCATTTTTGTTTATTTAAAACAAGTACCACATTTTCTACGCACCTTTTGAGAATAGCCTGTATGTCTACTTCACCAATAGCTCGGATTACTTCAAAAATGGGCTCACATTGGGCAAAAACTAGGTTATGATGGCCAAAATGGATAGATAGCTCGACCATTATCAGATTATAAAAATAAACAAAATAAATATGTGTCTGTATTAAAGCCGAGTCAATATGTGACTTCGGTTAAGAGCTGGGGCAGAAAATCCCACTGTCAATCAAAATAATAATTATACATTTAAAATTGAAAATGCGTGCAGTAAAGCAAATAAATCACGAGATACGAAAAGCTCTTGCTCCCTTTACGTGTTGAAATCAAAGTCTTGATATTTGTGATATTCTGTTACAGGTTTGCTACTAAGGACAGCAGCTAATCCCAGGTCACATGATGAGGTCACTTACGCACCCTTTACCTTATTTCCTTACCCCTTTCCCGAGGGGTGTTTTGACAAAGCATGTCGAGTTCAGCAGTGTTACAATTTACTCGTCCACAAGGTGGCGCAAGATCACGATTTTCTGGAAATGTGTTTATCAGAGTATGTAACTGCATATTGAATATTTATCACGTAAAAGCTCTCAGTTGTAGAATCTAATTTGAAAAAAATATATAGTTATACATTTGACATTTTTTACAAACAGTAACATTGGTCTACGTGAAAAGATGCGATTTCCTAATATAGGTAGGGCCTGGTCATTTGCTATTTCCATCTAGAGACACCAATTGGAAATTTACTTTCGAGAGGGGTGCACAGATACCCTATCTGTCCATTAGACTAATTTAGATATTTTCATGTTTTCAGAACTATAAAGGGAGACGATTTTATGTGTAAATTATGGAACATTTACCAGACAGTGCAGAAGGAAGGACGGACTCAGGTGAGATGCGATACCAATGCTGATTTAATGTTGGCTAACGTCTGCGACGCTGCCCCAGCATTATATCAACTTTGGTTAAGAATATAGTATTTCTGGAGTGTGTCTAACGTTTTGAGCATCTGCAGAAAATAAATTAAGGAGATGGTTAGATATTTTTTGATTTTTTGACAGGGTGATCGACGGTTGATTTTGAAAAAAGTGAACATTTAATGGTGGAATTTTTGTTTGAGAGCCTGGCTGCACACACTTCGTTAGATCACTCTGGTATTTAATTTAATTTACTTACCCCGATAATTAAAGGGGTGCTTGAGTAGCCGGGGTGTAAAAACTAGACCTGAGTGCTGGGTTCAAATTGAAACAAATAATGACAATTGTAGCAATATGATTCACAACAGAACATTTGAAAACCTTTTCTGAATCTATGGGTAGTATGAAATTACAAATTGCAAATGTTTGAACATAACTGATACTTTCAAATAGGCAATCCAGACTAAATACTTGCTGTACATTAACACCTTTGGCCTACAACTGTACAATGCGGCAAAAAAAAATGGATATCTTCGTTTCTCTATCCGCTTCAGAAATGCGCATTTTATACTTACCTGTTTTATGTGTCTATGGCATTTACGACATTTCAACCCTATACAGTGCAGGGATCACCTTTGTGTCAATTGACATCATATGTTGTCGTCAAAAATCAACCCCGAGCTGAAAGTATTCAGTGGTTGAACATATAAAAATAGTCGATCAATGTAAAATATTAGTGATAATATAACTGAACATCTTATAGTGAGTTTAAATCAAATGATTTAAGAAGTGGATTTGTAATTGATAGATATACTTGATGGAAATCAATTTCATCACACCGATGCAATTATGCCATGCCTACGACCTCATTATAATCTGGGAGCAGTAATAAGAGCAGTAGCAGTAGCAGTAGCAGTAGCAGTAGCAGTAGCAGAAGTATTAGTATTAGTAATATTAGTAGTAGTAGTAGTAGTAGTAGTAGTAGTAGTAGAGTAGTAGTAGTAGTAGTATTAGTATTAGTAGTAGTAGTAGTCGTCGTTATCATGACAACCACCCATCTACAATTAGTCCAGGAGCAGGAACACACACAAAAAAAATCGTTCAACCGGCGGACTATCTCAGATCTGAATTGACAGAAGGGTAGAATTAGTATGCAGGAACAACGCCAAGTAGTATGTACAATCAAATTGTGGTATCTGTTTTTCTTATTTCGACCGCTTTTAAACTTGTCTGTAGTTAGGGGTTACTGCTACGTAAACGACTATCGTTGTTCCTCTGTTTCACTAATCGACACATGCGATATACCATACAAAAGATAATGAAATGTCCTTTCGAATGATATATTACACACTGCAGTAATGCAAATAGTCGTCTCTCCACATACGCTCAAACATAATTTTGTTTATAAAATAATCAAAATGAACAAAAAAACAAACGAGTCAACATGGTCAAGGAAAAAACACAATAAAACTTGAATATTGGACATATCGATATCTGGCCTATATTTTCTGAACTATGCAAATAGTCGTCTCTCCACATACGCTCAAACATAATTTTGTTTATAAAATAATCAAAATGAACAAAAAAACAAACGAGTCAACATGGTCAAGGAAAAAAACACAATAAAACTTGAATATTGGACATATCGATATCTGGCCTATATCTTCTGAACTAATTGTATTTATGCTTAAAAAAGAGTGTTATTTATTATTTTAAATATCAGATGTGTTTTTTTAATGGGAGAATATTGCAGCCTTTAATGAAAATGTGTGTGTTCAGTCAGAGCGGAATTTGAAATATTGAGCATTGGTCGGGATTTTAATGTATATTTTTTATCCACTTGTTTTATGTAATTTAGATGTGCAGAATTTCAATATGTCGACTTCATTTTATTTGGTGACCTTCAAATTAGCAAAACATGAAATGGCCGCCAAAGTGTTAATAAAACCCCGTATTTTCTATGCTTTATCGCACATGAAAGCAAAATTTATGATTTCTGGAAGATTTTTATTTTATAAATATATATCGAGTGTCTTTGTAAAGAAATGACCTTTATTTGACCTTCAAATGCTATACGTCCGCCGATTTTAAATATTTACTGTTACTATAAATATACCGCGCAACATGATGAAAATAAGACGACTTATATGAAGTAACTTAGTGGACCAGGGATAAACAATATTGACAAGTAAATTTTGAAAAAAAATCCTAAACCCTCATGTCTGATGTATATTTATCATCGTCCAACCTAGATTGTATTGCAAAAGCCAAGATGGCCATCATTTTGAATATTTAGCATTAAAATAATGACGTGATTCTAAATACTGAGAACATGAAAACATGTTGTAATGTCAATAAACTTAGTTTTGAATGCCTTGTCTTTTTAGCTAGTCTATTGTTTAGATTTTCATTAAGAAATGTTGTTTTATTATATCACAGTTTAGATGCCTAAAAACGCTATAATTTTGTGCTGGTGGTAACCATTTTAAATTTGAGGGTAAAACATGAGACATACATTTCTTAACTCCAAATCATGCAGAAACCAGAAGTTGTGCTTTTATTTGTCGGGAAAAAGTAGAAGATATATGGTTTTGCAAATTTAAAGGTGAAGGACACTAAAAATAAGCAACGTTATCCGACTGATTCAAAGTTGTATGTTTCAGATTTCACTCCGGGTTGAATACAGATATTTCCATAACAGGCGCTATATTCTAATGTTGAAAAATCAACGTTTATAAATCTAAATACTACTGGGTGTTAAACAAATACATAGCTGGGTTTAGAAAACATCGGCCACATGGAGATGGACAATAATTATGTTTTATTCAGTCGCTTTCACTGAGTATGTTCACTATTTTGTTTTGCTGCTGATTTCTATTCTTGTGTAATAAAAATTATGTTTAAGCGTATGTGGAGAGATGAATATTTATTCCACTGCAACATGCAATATATCATTGTAACGGGAATTGAATTTCCATGTGTAAGTTATTAAACTAGAACAGCAGCGACAGACGTTCGCGTAACTCTACCCTCTAACTCTAAGCAGGTTTGGGTGGTCTCAATGACAACTAGAATATATCAAAAATCCCCATGACCGTAATGCAGCTTGACGTGAGCTCAGTCCCATTAAAGTTACACCCATGTAATCAAATTTGGTCTTACTTTTTTCTCGAAGCATTGTTTATTTTGGTAATACACGTATAATGCCTTTTTAGCCAATACGCGTAGTATAATTTCTGTTTCATTTTTTGTAAAGATTTAAGAAAAAATCCATAGTGTATTTACTATTGATGTAACTTGCTATATTCTCACAATACACAACCTTACCTAAGGCCAGACGGACCAAAAAGTTAGCTAATTCAATACTGAGTGTAGTGCTACCAAAAGTGTGAAAAATTATCTTATTTAAAAAATATGACTATTTTTCCGAACTTGACCTCCACGTTGACGAACATAGCGAAAAACACCCCCTATGTTAGTAAATGGGCTGTACAAAAAAACTGATCCCACAATTTGTTTGTACATACTACCTGGGGTTGTTGCCGAAGGTCAATTCTACCATTCTGTCAATTCCGATTGTGGATACTATACGCCTTTTGAACGAACTCACTAAATAGATCCCCTACGAAAACTAGCACCTGGACTAAATATTTGTATCTTTCATACAGAAGGTGAAATTGGGAATAAATAGATCTGATTATTTGATTGACGTGGATCCTGATGGCTCTCAACATATCAAACAAGTGGAGATCAACACTAGAGCAGCGGGGGCTCATATGGCATGCTGTGCATCAGCCTATCATAGGTAAGCAGCTACCTCATATGTGGTTCTCTCTGTACTACGAGTACGAATAAAAAAAAAAAAATACATTATTAGGATAGGATATGACAGGATATGATAGGATACGACAGGATATGATAGGATCGATCAGGATATGTATAACTACCTTCCTATACATATAAATCCTTGGTCGTGAGCGCCTCAAAGCCATCCACATTCAATATCATGTCCATTGCCGGTCACTAGTTCTCAAATGGAAGCTGCACTGGGTCTGATGTCCCAGGTTTAAAACATGGGACAAATAAACGTGGCCGCCAATAGCCACAGGGGAAAGAACTTTCGTGCTTTTTTGTCTAGACATATGTAAAATATCACTATTCATATTACATTGAACACGACAAACTCATTTCAGCCATTGTTTATTTAGAGGCTTTATTTATTATGATCTACTTAGCATGCTTAGAGTGCATGAATCGCCACTGATGGTCGCCACTGCTATTGGGGGAATTTACATTTTGCATCATTTGAAACATACGGCTTGCCCATCACAATATGTAATACTTAAATCATAATTCAAACACACACTGTCATGATTATACTGATGTAATATGAAGGCTGACCACTATTTTGAAGAAAAACGCTAAGGGGGTTATATCATAGTCTAGTCTATGGATACCTTTGACAACTTCACCATTTTCAGTAAGGTGTCGTCAACATGCATCAGCTTTGTAGTGGTAACTCACCGTGACATCAATATGTCTTATACTCATATATGTGAGCACTACTTGGAGGGTTGATGCTTTAAGCATTTTATTATTCATTCTGTCCCCATGTTATATTGAAATAATTAGTAATTTGTTTTTTTCAGAACATTTTTAGTAGCCAGCCTCTATCCCACTGTGATTGAGTAAAATATAATTATTTATAAATTAATCATTTCACGATAATCTAAATCTTATCGTCTCCGCTTTTTCAGATATATTCTACAGACAAACAATATGTCACACTTGGCAGACAAGGTCAGTAATCATCTATAATCAAATATTATAATTATCGATGTGTTAAATTATAATATTATAGCGTGATATGTAGCAACAAAAATATTAGTAAATAACTTTAAAATCACTTAAGTTAATCAATCACACCAAAATAGGGAAGAAACAAAATTACACACTTTGACCACAGGCCCAAGTCGTGATATTCTGAGCTTGGAGTCAAATGACTCTGGCCCACGCGCGCCTGCGATTGAGAATCGGACGGGGACACCTAGTGGCCGAGTCAACCTCGTCCGATTCTTAATCGCTGACAAACGTGTCCCGGTCTAGCTCAAATCTGACAGAGAGGACTTCAAATAAACATAACGTCCAAGGAAACACTCCCTGGTATACCACTGTTACATGCAGTAATACAATATTGTGTCATACGTATGGGTCATTAATTTTCACCCACTTGATGTTGTGGCTCGCTTCCGCGATCCACAACATCAAGTGGCTGAAAATGATGATTCAGAGTGATGATGCTAAAAAGGATGATTTGAGATACAGCCACAATCACACATACATCGAAGCCCAAGGTTGACTTAGCCAGGCTTCCTCTAAGTCCTTACTCCTTGATCCCTCACATCAAGCGGGCAAACTACAGAGCACGCCAATACATGGAAGCACACACACGGGAACTTAATTTCTACTCCATACAGCTGATCACGGCTGGGCTATTCATGAAGATTTTGGTCAACTTGTGCCTGTCTGGTCCAATTGGCATGTTCTCCCCCCTTCAATGGCTGATCTGGCCAGTTTTCAATATGGGCGCGATGATGAAGAGGGTTCTGATGAAGATGATTCATCTGGAGCAGTGTCATCAGAACATGAATATGATTTAAAATACATCGTTATATATACCGCATTAAAGCCATACTGCCGCTGGTAACGCCATCAGTTAGTCAATAGTCATAGTGTCATGTTGTTATTTTATTGCATTATTTTATTACATTTTATTTAAAAAAAATTATTTACAATGTGTATTAACTCCTTATATGTTCGCAGCTGAATAATTAGGTAAATAATTAGCTTATCGCTGATTTTGAAGAATTTTTGCAAAGGTGGCCATCTTGAAAATGGCTTAATAAGACCCTAATTAAAGAACTAACTTACTATTTTTTTCCGTTTTCGCCCTTCTGGTGACGGCGGCCATTTTGCAATTGGCTTGAGTGTCTTTCAGAGCAGGCTGTCACGCGCTTCGGCGATTTAATATCCAAGTGATACCATCCACTCGTAAATCACTCTATCATAAAACTATTTTATTAATAGAAAAATAGTGGAAGCGAGACATTCCAAATAAACCTAAATTGTTAAAATATATCACCCTTAGAGAAAAAAAAAATTCTATATCAGATTATATTTCCACCTTAATACCTAAACCTCAGAGAAGTATTATTGCTCAATTTTGTTGTGGGGTTTTACCTTTGAGAGTAGAAACATGCCGTAGACAGAGACTTAGAGATGATACAACTGGACAGGCACGCTCTCTAAGACTGGAGGGCGGGGGCCCTAGGGTAGTGGTTAGCACCGCTGCCTTTCACGCCAGAGTCCGGGGTTCGGTTCCCGGTCTCGGCGGTTTGAAAGAAACAAAATTGTTTCTTCCCCATCCACGTGTGAAAGTTAGTATTGTGGGGAGCCTCCGTGACCGAGAGGTAGCGTGCTCGGCCTCAGACCGCCAGGGCTCGAATTTCGAATCCTGTGTCTGGAGGACAGTGTCATCTCAATCATCTCACCATCCTCAGGAGGTTCTCCTGGCCCAGTTTAGCCTATATGTGCACAAAAGTGGCCTAAAGCCCGATTCATTTCATTTATTTTCTAAGACTGGAAGAGCGTGTCTGTTCAATTTGCTCATCTAGCAATGGCGAAGATGATCATTTCTTGTTAAAATGTAATGTCTGTCGAGATTATAGTTAATTATATCAACAATATTATGCACAATAACGCCGCTTTCATTAATCTAACTTTAGAACAAATATTTACTTTTTTGATCATCAAATGTTGGAGAGAAACTTTAAATTTTAATATAAAGCTTGATCAAAAATAAAGACATGTCTATACTTGTAATACTTTCCTCCTCGGCACACTGTATATGTTTTGTATGTTGTAACTTTTTGTTGAGTGACATTATAAGCCAAATTGGCCCGATATATCCTATTGGTCATGTCCATGATATTTATGTTTATGTTTTATATATATATAAGAATTTCACTATAATTAATATATACTTACTTTTATCTGCATTATATTTTGACGATTTGTTGCAAATTCACACCGCTTTTTTATTATTGTAGGCCTACTTGATTGTTTGGGATAATAATGTTGGCTTTATTCATTATACTTTTTTTATTCACATAAGTGAGTCGCAAGCTATGTGACTGTTATCGTTAATTGAAGTCCACTCTTTGCCATTAAAGCATAGACTGAACAATGGTATAATATCACCACGCCCCATTATGTGATAATAATCGATAATAATTTACAATCGACCAGTTTACGGTGCTGAATAATATATTTTGTGTCACATAGGTACCAGAGAATAAAGCAGTGCAAGGTTTGGTGGCAGGTCTGGAGGCAGCATGGGTGTATTATAATAACCCTAAGTAAGTTATTATAATTTACCAAGTGATATTCATATTGAGTTTAATCTCTACAGTGTTTGGTACATCGACCATGGTGTGTGGTGCTCCCGCCAACTACACACTTGCGTCTCAAACTCACCACACATGTGTCTGTCTTCACCCCACCCCTCCCCCTCTATGACATGTTGAGATTTCTGTGAACTTTAAAACGAGTCTGTCGCCCAGAATAATCATTGTCAGACGAAATAGCAGTACATGTGTAAGAGGGGGAATACAGGGTTGTATTTTCCGAGAAACCGACAGCCGTGCAGTATTTTTACAGTTTATTAAAACAAAAATATCGTCCCTGTAATAAAGAAAAATTTAATTAGAAAAATATCACAGATATAATTGAATGATAATGAAATTAACGCATAATATAAACAATCTATACGCCTACCGTTAACCAATATTCCTTGCTAATCAATTTATGAAAATCGTAGCTTACAAATATTACAGCCATACACAGCACTGAGGCGACGTAGCTTTAATTATTTAAATTACAAATTAACAATCATAAAATTCACTTAGCTTAGGCCTATATAACAAAATTACAATAATAACGGCGCTGTCTTAAACTGCGTAGCTAAAATGGAGAGAGTGGACACACGACGTCCACACAGCCTTAATGTATAGTAGGCCTACTTTAGTGTTGGCGTATATTGAATGACTGAGAATCAGTAATGCAGTCATGATTACTAACATTGGTAATGCCTTTCATAAATTAAATTGCTAATACAAATATTTACTTGATAATACAACAGAAAGCATAAATATAGTACATCCAAATTAAACCGTCAGTTACCACCATAATTCGCATTCACAGTCACGTGTAGGCCTTCATTATACAATACAAGTTTATTGCATTCAGCTCAAGTAACTGACCTGATCACAAGACTATGGATACTACTTTAACGAGACACTCACCCAACGCTGTTTTAATGTTAGATCAGCGTCTGCGACGCTGGCCCAACACTAAACAAGCATTGAGTCAGTGTACAATGTTTTCTGGAAAAGCCCTCCTGTCGATAGGAGGCCTACATGTGTAGGGGTCAGCTGTTTGGTGCTTCCCGCAGCAATACAATCAGTTAGCTTTCAAACCCAAAGCCCAGCTAGGAGGAATGGTAGAATTATGAATTTACTAACACAGCTCAAGTATATGGTCCTGCTACATGATTTGGGAACTTGCTCTTAATGCGGCGTTGGTTATGAAATGCATATAGTATTATTATAGTATACCCAATGGCACTATTGCATTCTGGGGGACCCATGTCCCGCGTATTTTAAGAGGTGACTATGCCATTATTATTTAAATAGTAAATGCTACACGGCGAGCTAAAATAACAGTCACCTTGCATTAGTCTCGCAGATTCAAGTAAAAATAGCTTTACACTTTATATAGAATATAATATAATAGAGTATTATCAGATTATAATTAATACATAATCTTACCACATTACAATGAAACAAGCACAGTATATGAAGTCACTACTAGCTCAGAGTTGAGCCTTCCTCTCTCGAGTACCTCTCCTGTCTGACTGACATAAGTGTTTGAACGAAATGGAGCACAGTGAAAATGAAGGACAGAAGAAGTCCCAGTCCTGAACAAGGGGTACATTTAAACCTAGGGATTTCTAGAAACATTATAAATTCTCTATATATTATTTAAATTCATTCACCAGGATGAATAGGTATTTCTAAATTGATAAATTTCCTTCCATTTTACTGACATTTGCGTGATATGTTGTCCAAGTTAACACAATCAGAGCATGGGGAACAACACAGCAAAACGCATTTGTGAAGACTTTCTTTGTCTGTCATTGAAATACTAATCCTATGAACTGTCTTTCTCAGCTGCTATGTTATGAAAACTTGAAAAAAAAAGAATGAAAATATGTGATAAATGTTGTGTTATTAGCGATCCCTCTTTATCTCTCCATCTCATCTCCCGCTCTCTCTCACTCCATCCCCCTCCTCCCCCCTCCCTTCTTTTCCACTGCTCCCTCACTCTCTTTATGTTTGGATGTGTTTCTGAGCTTACAATTTTAAATTAATTAAAATTTTGGCGGCCATTTTGGATTTTTAGCAATTTTCTAATATAAATTAAATAGCAAATTTAATAGGTCCATTCCAATCAACATGTCCCAATTAGTCAAAAAATGTATTCATGTTTTTACATTATATTTATATCAAAAGATATGCGTACTTTAATTTTTCTAATGTGCGATCGCAGCCATGGAAAATTTTCCCGATACAGCCGTTTCAGCGTATACCCCCCTTTCAACATTCCGACTGAAACTAGAAAAAGATCAGCTTCAAGTTACCTCTCCTAGTTTCAGATCACCCTCGGGGGCACATTGAAACTAATTTCAGTGCGGCGGGGGAACGTTCAGGCTAGATTCGGCGTACCGGGGGTACGCCTAAACTAGTTTTTAATTTAACCCCCATTTAGGCCTATATGATGATTTCTGACCTTCTAAGTACCGACGCTAGACCTCGAATATAGAAGATATATAGGTCGCCACGATTCGCTGAACTCGTACACATTGAAACCGACGTCAAATCAAGGTTAGGGCTTAACCGTTTAACCGCCAAAACTATAATTTGAATTTTCATCCACTTGAAGATGACGCGATCCATCACTTCAAGTGAGTGAAAATTATTCATATTTGACAAAATGGGGGTCAACGATTTTCTGAAATCTTGTTGTTTGATGTCAAGTTTTATCTAACACGTTCAAAAGCTGGTATTTAATGTGCCAATAAAAAAGAAAGAAAGGAATATAATCGGGACCGGCGGTTGAAGATATATATTAATTTTACAGTTTTTGAAATCTGCCTTTTATTTCTTATGTGCCGGCAACTTGGTTTGATGTCATAGATGACTGGCATTGCGGTATTTGGTAATATTTAGGCATGGAGGCGGTAAGGCAATCCCCCCCCCCCCCATGCGGGTTTTTGTTGTTACTTGATCACTGAAAATGATTATATAGGTATACGAAAATAGACAGCTGGTACTAGTCTTTAAAACAGCGCGGAAACATGGCCAACATTGCATCTGCAATAGATAAATAAATAATAACCATGATATTGAATTGCTAAAATTGCCAGACATCGTGCTAAAAATATTTTTCACTAGTTGCCATAGAAAGCTAATGGTTATATGGAGAATAAAATCAAAACCTCGTGCTAGCAAATTATCTCGTTAGTTGGCATAGAGGGTTAGGCCTATATCAATTTTGCTAACATATTTTTGGATTAGTTGCCCTAGAGAGCAAAGGGTTTTAATTACAGAAATTACAATTCCTCCAAAAAATGTCTCAATGCCATGTGATGAAAATATAAAATATATTAATTGCTATCAGTGAAATTGAGGAGAGGTAATTTGAAATAGTGGGGTAACTTGAAACTAGTTTCAGATTACCCCCGGGGGTAGCCTGAACAAGAGGGCAATCTGAAACTGTTAAACATACGCTTTTCAGCGGGACATAGGATATAATTTTGATCTAAAATGGCCCTACTATCTAAATCCACTGAGAAACTAAATAGAAGCAAAATGATCACCCCCATACACTACTATTAGTAGTCAAATTCATGAACATCTTGAAAAAACACAACACCCCAGCAGAACAACATGCATTCACACAAACAAGATCCTGTGATCAGTCATATTCATTTTGAAGAAACATTTTCATATCAGTCTTCCAAACTTAATTCTGCCGTACAAACTGAAAGGCAGCTACTTAGTTACTGCCTTTCGGCAGAATTAGGTTTGGACGACTTACATTAACTACTTACTTTTCAAGTGAACAATTACTGGCATTTGATGTAAGCATGATCAGTCTATATTGTTATTTTTTGTTGTAGATCTGTTATACTGTTCCTAGTAGACCCTACCAATATAACTATGTATGATCAGCGAATGGTGGAATATCTCATCCACGATATCAATCCAAACATTAAGATTATCAGACGAACACTCACAGAAATGCACGGGCTTATTCTGGAAGGTCCACAAAGGAAACTAATCATGTGAGATTTCAATAACATCCCAATGTTTCAATTACATTATCAGTGATATAATATAATGTATTTGAATCTAAAGAATGTTTTGATATTCGATGTATTAATGTTACCTTATTATGTATTAAATTATTAATGTCATATCATGGTGTATGTTTCCGTTAAAATGTTCGGGAGGGCTGGGTATAATTGATATTGTAATTTATCCATGTGATTGGGATTTATTTGTAGTTGAGATTCTACATGTTATAATGAAATATACAATGCAGCGCAATGCAGTGTAATGTGATATAATAATAATGTGATGCGATGCAATGCAATGCAATGAGATGCAATGAATGCGATGAGACGCAATGCAATACAATACAATACAATGCAATGCAATGCAATGCAATGCAATGCAATGCAATGCAATGCAATGCAATGCAATGCAATGCAATGCAATGCAATGCAATGCAATGCAATGCAATGCAATGCAATGCAATGCACGTTGTTGGAGTGAAGAACGATTGCCCTATGATTGATCATTCTATGATTGATCATTCTTTTGTTTTAGAGATGGAGACGAGGTTTCAATTGTGTATTATAGATGGGGTGGTAACCCTGACCATTTTACATGTCAGAAGGTGATGTAACCAGACAATTATTAAAAAGAATGTTTATTGTATTATTATTTGTAATCAGTATGAGCTATAATTATTTCCCTGTAGTGATGTAATATCATTATTCGTGAACACCATCACCAGCAGTTCTATGTGATGACTTTCACTATGGGATGTATATCGTTATCAGCCTGTGTTTTGGTTCAGATAATAATATATAACAGTCATGTCAGCCTTAATACATCTGATCGTGTAAGACAATATAAACTTTACTCATTTTTCGTGCGTTCTTGAAAATACAACCCACGTTTAATCATTAAAAATATTCGCCTAAAGGTTCACACCTTCTCATTACATGAGTTCTGTATTTTCCCACACCACACTTAAATAAACACCTTTGCTTACCCTACGTATGTTCATGAAAATATATTCCAGGACTGGAAAGCCTACCTTGACATGGAGAGATCATTGGCTATGAAATGTCCTGATATAAGCTACAACCTAGCAGGAACAAAGAAGGTACAGCAGGTTCTGGTAGAACCAGGAATGCTGGAAAGATTCATCTCCGATCCCGAGGAAATCAAGCAGATACGGAGCACGTTTACTGGGCATTATTCATTACATAAGGTCAGTGATAGTGATTTAAGGAGACACATTTACTGGGCTTTATTCAATAAATACAGTCAGTTATAGTGATTAAAGGGGACACATTAATTGGGCATTATTTAGATACAGTCAGTGACAGTGACTGTATAATTATGTAATGCGTGTCGTTATGATGTCAGAAATGATGACTGTGTGATTAATGAAATGTGTGTCATTATAATGCCTATGTAAATGTGCATCTTCGTAACGTCATTGATGATGCCTGTATAATTATGTAACGAGGGTCGTCATAATGTCAATGATGATGACTATATGCTTATTGCTATGGTATGGTTAATCTATATGGTATCTCATTATAACGTCTGTGAAAATGAATGTATAGTTATGTAATGTGAGTCGTCGTAATATCAGTGATGGTGAATGTATACTTATGTAATCATTTATTTTGTGGCTAAAAAGCTGTGAATCTGTGTCTCACATTCGGGTGAATCACACCAAAATTCGTGTATTTTTTACAGTCACATAACGGTGATTCAGCGATGCAAATGGCAAGAACAAATCCTGATAAATATGTGATTAAACCTCAAAGAGAAGGGGGAGGTGAGTAATTGGATTTTATTGTTGCCCACTAATTTATTTAGGGGTCTTGTCAAGTTAAAAAAATCCGAGAAAAACTCGGATTGGTCAGACACCACACACCCACCCCCATATCTATTGTGTAATTTTCCTAGAAACATGTACAAAAAACAACACTAAAAACACGAAAAAACACAATTAAGAAATCCGAGTCCACCTAACCACTTCCGAGTTTTTTCTCAGAATCAATCAATCAATCAATCAATCAATCAATAAAACTTCTATAGCGCTAATATCCTCAGCGGACCGAGCTCAGAGGCGCACAAATCCTTAGCGTGATCACGTGTCATAATCGAGGGCAGAGCAGGTTCGTCAACAGGGAGCCGGGCTGCTGAGGGACTAGGGTGGAAAAGCCAGGTCAAATAGGTGGGATTTAAGTAATTTCCGGAATGTTAAGATTGTTTTTGCATTACGTATTGGCACAGGAAGGGCGTTCCATACGGCTGGACCAGATATAGAGAAAGCTCTTGACCCAGTCGCTTCGACATTTTCACAATTGTATTAAAATCATCACACCTGATTATCTTGATTATGACTTCATATCCAATACGAAGTTCATTGATTACACTGTTTTATACCGCCATAGTTTTTCACGTTCAAAGTTGTGCATTTGTACTACAAGCTCCAAGGAGCGCATATTCTTATCACTTATCTTATATATTGTATATTGCAGGTTTTATTGTCTATGGTAGGGTTAAATCGTTCTCTTTCAAAATATGTTATGAGTATACTGTAGTACCACATGGTGGGTCACTTGCCACGCGTCAAATGGTGTATCTATTAATATATTGCTACATATGTATTTTCAACAATATTTTTCATACCGGTTATATTATGGATAATCACGATAATGACATATTAGAAGCAATCGGCGGACTTGATAAAAATTCGCTGAATAACATTTTAAACAACAAATATTCACCTTCTACTGATATGGTAGAGGGTGAAGATTTGTCAAGTTCTCTTAAACACTATTCCTACTATGATACTAAATCATTTTCTTCTTTTTTTGAAGAACAAAGTAAATTCATTTACTGTTCTTAGTTTAAATACAGCCAGTATTCGGTCAAAAAAATTTGATATTTTTCTTAATGAGTTATCTTTAACCTGTCATCCCCCCTATAAGTGCAATATGTGTTCAAGAAATAATGAAATGAATCGGGCTTTAGGCCATCTTTGTGCACATATAGGCTAAACTGGGCCAGGAGAACCTCCTGAGGATGGTGAGATGATTGAGATGACACTGTCCTCCAGACACAGGATTCGAAATTCGAGCCCTGGCGGTCTGTGGCCGAGCACGCTACCTCTCGGTCACGGAGGCTCCCCGCAATACTGACTTTTACACGTGGATGGGGAAGAAACATTTTTTGTTTCTTTCAAACCGCCGAGACCGGGAACCGAACCCCGAACTCTGGCGTGAAAGGCAGCGGTGCTAACCACTACCCTAGGGCCCCCGCCTACCAGAGATGAACATGACATCGAGGATGATGATGATATTGAGTGAATCTGAGACTGGTGATATACTATTGTCGTTGTGACATAATTATTGTGCACTTTCAAATCATAGCATGTACCTTTGTTTTTAAACAGCTTGTTGACTCTATTATGATATTTGTCAGATGCAAAATTTATGATTTTGTGTGACTTCAACGCGTGATTATGTGGCTTATTCAACTTGACGGCGGCCATTTTGAAAATAGTGTCCCAAAACGAGGTCGAGGGACGGGAAAAATTGAACCCCAATATTTCTGACTTATTTGACCCCTTAGCAAGCCAAAAAAAACAATAAAATCAATTTTGGCAAACGAAATGGCCAAACTGACATACCGCACCAGATTATATGTTTCAACCGGAAATTACTTCCACTACCACCTTCTCGACCATATTTTAAATTGGCTCACTTAAATTTATCTTACTTCTACTGGCAGGAGATGTCAGCTTAAATCCGGGTCCCTCCGACTCAAATGAAAGAATCAAAATTGCAACAATGAATGTCCGATCTATCAAACCTAAAACTGCCCCCTTCTCCGAATATGTAACATTTAAAAATCTGGACATGGTGGCAGTGACAGAAACATGGTTATAACATGATGAAACAAAATCACCGATAGCTGATATCTCACGAACCTTGTGCAGATCAGCGGGCAGCGAGAGGTGTAGGCATACTAGTGTCTGACCAATTAAAAACTGACATTCATCCTCTGCCATCATTTAAAACGTTCGAAGCGATCTCTGCACGTATCGGGAACAACTCGTTCAGTGGTGATTTCAACTTACATCTAGACAACTCAAATGGAAACACCAACAAATTCAATGAAATCCTCACATGTTTCGATCTGAAGCAGCAAGTTAATTTTCCGACTCATGTTCATGGTCATTGGCTAGATCTGCTAATGACCAAACGCATTTCTAATTCTATCAAATCAGTTTTTTCGGCAGCAGGTGTTCGGACCATCTTGCGGTCATATCAGAAATCGACTGTTGTAAGACGAAATGGAACAAAGAAAAAATATCGTTTCGAGAAATAAACAAAATTGATTATGAATTGCTTTATTCAGATATTCTCAGTTCGGATCTAATAAAGAAACCAGAGAAAGATCTCTCGGCACTTTGTCAACAGTATGATTCTGTTCTTAGCTTTATTTTAGACAAATACGCTCATGTAAGTACAAAGACTCAGAAAACCACCAACTCCATGGATGACTCCGAAAATAATGAAGGCTAAAACCCTTCGCCACAATCTCGAACGAACATGGCGCAGATCTTGCACACATCTAGATCGTTCTCGTGCCACTTGTGTAATAGAATGATGACAAAAGCTAAATCTAAATATTTAGCTGATGTTATTGCAGAAAATTCGGACAACCCCCGTCGCCTTTGAAATTCAATAAATAACATTATGCATAGAATTCCCCCTCCTGCTCTGCCAGAATTCACATCAGTAAAATCACTTTGTGATAATTTCTCTAGGTATTTTGTGGATAAAATTGAAACTATCCGTTCCAAATTTCCAGATAAAGTACAGAATATTCCACAAGTGCAAAAATCCGAAAATAGATCTAAAATGAACGTTTTTGAACGTGCGTCAGAAGATGAAATTCAAAAGCTTATTTTGAGTGCATCGTCAAAATCATGTGATCTGGATCCCATTCCTACAAGCGTGTTGAAAAATTGTCTTGACATATTAATAACTCCCATCACTGACATACTTAACATTTCAATGGATACTAGTACATTTCCTCAAAATTTCTAAGAAGCTCATGTAAGACCACTACTGAAAAAAACATCTCTCCCTAAAAACGAGCTGAAAAATTACAGGTCTGTATCTAACTTAAATTTCATTTCCAAAATCTTAGAAAAGATAGTAGCCAATAGGCTGCAAGCTCATATAAAAAATAACCATCTATCTAATCCATTACAATCGGCCTACAGGAAACATCATTCTTCAGAATCGGCTCTACTGAAGGTAACATAACGATATCATTATTAGTATGGACAAGGGTGAAGTTACGGCTCCAACCTTGCTTGACTTGTCGGCCGCTCTCGACATCATTGACCATGCCACATTAACAGATAGACTTTCTGATTGGTTTGGAATATCTGGCCAGGCTCAAATTTGGTTTTCTTCTTATTTGCAAAATACGCACCAGTTCGTAAAAATTGAAGACACTTTTTCAGATAAAGTCACACTCTCCTATGGAGTTCCATAGGGCTCTGTGCTAGAACCAGTACTTTTTACTTTATACTCTACACCATTCAGCGCTGTTATCTCTAGTTTTGACATTAACCACCACCTTTATGCCGATGATACTCAAATTTACATGTCTCTAACAGGAAGAAATCTCTTGAGAAGTTGCAACATTGTTTAATGGGTGTGTCGGCCTGGATGACAGGATCTAAGCTGAAGCTTAATCCTAGCAAGACATAATTTCTTCTAATTGGGACCAAACTTCAGCGAGAAAAATTCTTGAATAATTTCCCATGCTTACTTCTAGGTCAAGACACAAATCCATCTACATCAGCTAAAAATCTTGGTATACTATTCGACAGTAGCCTGAATTTCCGAAAACACATATCCCAAACATGTAGGGCATGCTTCAATCATATCCGTGACCTGCATCGAATTTGAAAAAAATGTGTCCTTATATCTTGCCAAGCAAATTGCAAATGGCCGCCAGAAAATGCGAAATTTTACATGTTTTTTCATCTATGAGTGCATGAATGTTTGATGGTACGTATTTGCACAGAATTATTTTTTACTAGACTCAATAACCCAATGAGGATTAGTTTCACGTTTAGTAGTTGTGATTTATATATTACCCCTTAAAGCGCTAGATTATCTTATTTAAATTTCAACGCACTTAAGACATTTGCAAAGCGTGATGTTTTAACACTCATTTCATTCCAAAAAACTGATTTACCTGATTAAACAGACTAATTTTCTCACAGTCGTTTTTAGCGTTTAAAGGGTTAACATATTCATTATTTTTAATTAAAAAATTGCCGAAAATCGTTCACAATGACAAATATCATAATAGAGTCAACAAGCTGTTTAAAAACAAAGATACATCCTATGATTTGAAAGTGCACAATAATTATGTCACAACGACAATAGTATATCACCAGTCTCAGATTCACTCAATATCATCATCATTCTCGATGTCATGTTCATCTCGGTTCCCGGTCTCAGCGGTTTGCAAAAAACAAAAAATGTTTCTTCCCCATCCACGTGTGAAAGTCAGTATTGCGGGGAGCCTCCGTGACCGAGAGGTAGCGTGCTCGGCCTCAGACCGCCAGGGCTCGAATTTCGAATTCTCTGTCTGGAGGACAGTGTCATCTCAATCATCTCACCATCCTCAGGAGGTTCTCCTGGCCCATTTTAGCCTATATGTGCACCTAAAGCCCGATTCATTTCATTTCATCTCTGGTTTGGTTCTCACACACCCCACTGTTGCATTTGCCCAGGGGTGTGCAAGGCAGAGCATTTTTATAGCAGCTACATCTGCCTCCACTGCAGTCTGACCTGCAACCACATTTTGTGAGCTCGAAGACAGCCCTTGGTGCAGGTAAGCTGATAAGCTGAAGCACCTGACAGGAATGAGCTTGTCATCCTGCACTTCCCATCCATTTTGTTCAATTGGTGGAAGGTTTGGGCGTCTCATAGGGTAAGTCTTGTGTCTCATAGCCATGTAGTTGGCTCTCATCAAGTGGGGTAGCAGGGCAGGTCGGGTAGGTGGTAGCATCTCCCCTTCCAATTTTTTAGATCTAAAGAGATGCCACCGTAAAGCTGCAATTGCTGTTAGGCCTACCGCTGAGTACACATTGCTACATTGATCTCTCTGAATTTTGCACCTCTTCCAGTCAAGAACTTCAAACCAATATTTGCCGGAGGCCTGTCATGCGCTGTCAGGTCAACTAGTAGAATAAGAACATCGGTGTCTGGTGACCACACACATATCTCTTTTACTTGGTCACTCAGACAGTCCAACACCTGGTTGGGTATTAAGGTATCGGCCTCTTCATGACAATGTTCAGCTTCAAAGTCATGACCCTTTATTCTAATTCCATACACCACTACAATATTGAAGGATGCAAAACTCTACAGCAGATTTTCAGCGAGCATGGTGGTCAATTTGGCTTTTGTAGTTGAGGATGACAGTATATCCTTCAAAGTCATGGTCAGCCTCATATGACGATGTATGTCATACTCTACTGATGTTGTTGTCCTCTTTGTCCTTGTTTTGTCCTTTAGATATTGCTCAATATATCTGTCAAACACCACACGGCATTCATTGTAGCCTTGCATCAGTTTTCCGATTTGTTGGGTGAATGCATCAATTAAGTCTACAAGGGTCTTCATACTTTCTGTTTTCTTTAGTCCTTGTAACACAGCCATGGCTTCAATAACCAATACTCTTGTCTGCGGGGGCTGTCCACCTGTTGTTCTGTTGTGACAAGACTACCAGTAGTGCCTTCGATGGCATGCATTAAACTTTACTTATCTGTAGAGATGTATAGGGAGCAATCAACAGCACAAAATGCACGGGGCACTACAGACATTTCAAAATTACCAATGGTTTCCTCTAACTTGGGCACAAGTTCAGGTCTGCGGCACTGAATGATGAGAAATCGACCGAGAAGTTCCCGTTCTTCCTTGAGTTTAATGACTTTGTCACCTTTTCCTGATTGAAATTTGTCAGCTTTAGTTTCTTCATTGGCTGCCAAATAGAAATTTGTGATGATGGTTTTAATCTCTTTTCAACAAACTCTTCAAAAGCCTTCTGGCCCTTTGATGGAAACTCAAGGATGTCATCTTTCATGTGCTTGGGAATGACAGCAGAAGATGCAAGGTTCCTCAGAGGCGTCTCAGTAGTGTATGGATTCCCCTCACAATGTAGCTCAATAGACTGGGCTATCTTCTTAGCATTGGCATGTATCCTCACTGCAACATTACCGACAATCTGGTAATGATATTCATTTCCAGAAGATGTCCCATGATTTGGAAAACCATGAAGGTATTGTTCTACCATGTGTGCCAGCTGAGGAGTGAATGTGACAAGTCTATCCAAGGCTATTTCGTCCTGACTGATTCCCACAATTCCTCCATGCCTCTTCAACACCTTGATCTGTTGTTCCAGTGCCTGATCTGTAAACAGGGATGTGAAAGGTACTCCAGACTTAGCAACTACAAACGCACCATCTTTCAGAGCTTGCCATGAAGCAGGATCATCTTGTTCCAAGCTGGTCATCTGTCGTAAATAAACTGGCATCATTCTTGCATAATTCAGCAAATCTCATGCAAAGAAGAATCTTATGTTATTTTCCAAAGCTACCAAGAAACCCTCCCAAGCTGCTGAGCGACAGGCATGTATCAGATGAAGCAGGCTATTGATCTGCTCCAGGTACTGGTCAAGAAACTTTGCCATCTGTGATGAGTGAGCATCCGATGATCGAATGTGCTGTGCTTGCCAGGTTGAAATCTCTTCATAGAGTTCCATTACATTGGGGGAACGATCATGGAGTGCATCCCGTAGAGAAGAACACTTTGCACAGATACCATCAATGGCAAGGTCATCAATGGCATCAATCGTCATCATCATGACGGCCAAGAACATTGAAATGTGGAATTATATTCCTCTTTTGTAGGCCTTTCCTCCAAATATTCTTCGCAGACTTGCTGAGGTGTATATCACGGCCTCAATGGTGCATATGTCAAGTCCGCTGCCATCAATTGTTTTCCCAAGGGCATGCAGCAGGGCAAACACAATGTGCAGGGCCCTAGTACACAGAATCCAGTTCTGGTTCCCAACTGACTGTTGAATTCGTAGAGCTCTCTGATACAGATCAAGGTCTAAGGTAATCAATGTCCTACTTTCGGGCCCAACAACATATGCTAAAATGTCAGAGTAATGCGGTATATAATGTACTGTAGTCTGTAGGTGATGATCTGAATAATGGCGCGATGACCTCAGTGTTGACACGCTTGCATCTTGTCTGCTACATAAGTATTGACCAAAGATATGTGTGCACTCATCAGCCAGGCTGTACACCAGCTACTTGAGTACATACATACTAGGCAGAGTGCATGATGGCTAATACCTGTTAAAAAATTAAATTGGTCTAATACAGTTGTACACATCTAGACTGGATGCAACAGTGCTCACAGACCACTCATCTGTAATTTACCCTCCGAACTTTCAGCATTCTTCGTGTAGACACATTTAAATAAACCTGTCTCTTTTTTAATCATCACAATTTAGATTTTCTCAGACAGAAACATCAACAATGTATTTTTTATCATAATAATTATAGACTAAATAACCCCGCAACAAATAGTTACTTGAGTTTGATTGATTTCATCTTCGTGAGAAAAAAATGACCGAGAACGCATAAAAAAATGTGTTTTATGTTTTTTTTTAAATATCTGTAGTCTAGGACATAAATATTTTTGCTATGCACCATTGGACTCTTCATACCCAGAACCATGGGTATAGACATAAAAATCGTGTATCTAGCTGTGCTAGAACCCAAGTTATTGCTAAATACGTAATTTCATATATTTCGATGGCGGCCATGTTTAAAGTGTCATAAAACGAGGTTGAGGGGCGGGAAAAATTGAAACCCTATATTTCTAGCTTCTTAGATCCCTAAGGAAGCCAAAAAAGCAATAAAATCAATTTTGGCAAGAACTTTTAGTTTTTGCCATATTTCTGACATACTTCACCAGACTAATACATTTAAAAGAGGTAATTTTGTTTTGACCAAATTAGAAAACATGATGTTTGTTAATGATGAAGGTTGGTGACAATTTGTTTCAAATATGGTTGGGCCACAGGAGGCCAATTCATCGTTCTTATGTATAAATGACACTGCTGTTATGAAAAGAGTGAATATGAAAAAAGGAGACATGATTTTAGAGATGGGTCGATGTTTGAAAAAATGTGCTGATTGACGGCGGCCGCAATGCAGCACTCCTACGATATCTAGGATACCTGCGGAGAGGATGGTTGTGCCTATTAAATGTCTTTTTTGATCGTCAGCAGCTTGTAGGCCGCCTAAGATTACTATGGGTAATGTTTCGCCAATAGGATGCCTATAGTTTGATCGTCAGCCTGTATGCCGCCTACGATATCTAAGATTACTATGGGTAATGTTGGGCCAATATGATGCCTATAATTTGATCGTCAGCAGCTTGTAGGCCGCCTACGATATCTACAATTCCTATCGGTAGTGTTGGGCCAATGTTGGTGAAGATAACTAGGCTTATAATTGTTTATGAATATTATACTGGTCACCTACGGTTCTACATATTATGACACTACGTTTATTTCTTTACTTTAAATTGTCTCCGCACACTATATCTAAGTTTTCCATGGATTATGTTGGGCCAATGTTGGGCCAATGTTAGCGAAAATAACTAGGCTTATTAGTGTTTATAGATTATTCTGACCACCTAAGATTCTACATATTATGATACTGATGCTAATTCCTTCATACTATTTAGAAAATTATGCAATAATTTGTATAGAAATGGTGACTTATCCGTTTAATCCAACTGAGTGTCGCCGCATTGAGTGTCCATTGAGTGTTCCTTGTTGATTTTCTGACAGTCTCCTAATCCGTTTTAATCTTGTGTTCTGTTTTTCATCCATTGTTTAATTACACGTTTTTGAATTCTGCATACTATATACGTGATGTTTAGCTAATTATTTTCTATTTTTTAAGTCTAATTATGGTAGAAATGTGTGATTTAATCTTTTGTCGGAAAGAATTTTTGCATATGGCGTCTAGTCCTCAAGCTATCCAGCACAATCTGAATTTTTTTAACTTGACAAAACCTCTTAGAAGATGTTAAGAAAATAGGTGACATAACATTCATGTTGGATCTTCTAAAATGTTCTCTTAATATGCACTGTAATAAATGTACATTGCATAACGAGTACAAGTAAAACAAATACATTATTGTACAGCATACGTTTGAGATTGTGTTTTGTAAAATAGTATAGGGCAGTGTTTAAGCACATATGTGTATGTTTATGCTCTCTGTATGATAGTAGTATCTTCAGAGGAATGTTTTTCCCAGATAATACTATATTTAGAAATGAATATACATATTATGTGTAGTTTTTCAATGGGAGTTGATACGGAGTTGATCCTTATTTTTCTCATTTATTTGCAGCCATAACTAGGGAAGCAATTTCCAGCTTCAAATAACGACAAAATCTATATTTAATTATTTTTATAAAAAAAAAGTTTCTTAAAAAAAACAAGTTGAAACATATTTAAGGGTTGAGAAGCTACTCAATCACTCATAATGTTTGACTGGCTTCCAGTATACAACGGAAATCATCTCCTGTTTTTGTAGGTAATAATATATATCGTGATGATATACCTCGGTTCCTGAACAGAATAGAAAACACTGATGAGAGAAATAGTTACGTCATGATGGATCTGATAAAAAGTCATGGCACCAAAAATGTGGTGGTTGCGCCACACAAGCCAATAGAAAGGATGAAGGTCGTAGGTGAATTGGGCATATATGGTGTTTTCCTAGGGTAAGCTATATAATATAATATATATGTATATTACAATACTACAATACCCAAGTCTTTAATGGGTATATTTAAAAATGAGTTGTGATTTCCTGTAAACTAAAGCATTTACACACAGTGAACATAAGTTTGTTCACCCGCACACAATTCACGCAGAAACCATTGTTTAATCACTACTGAGCGACCAGCTCGTATACGGTATCAACATTATTTTAAAGCTTTTAAATTGTATCACCTGCTATCCACATATGTTTCACAAATTCTCATGAAAAAGTATGTCTGTGCATTGTAATTATGGGTTCCAGCTGAGACATTGGTAAGGAAAATCGAGTTCAAATTATAAGGCTCAAACGTAATGGGAACTAGAAAAGGAGTTCCCGAACACCGAGGCCCAGCTTTAGTCTGTTCGGGTGTTTTATGGCCTAATTATTATTAAACATAGCTGTATTGGTTTTCCTCATGGGCCAAAATCCTAAATGTCCAGGATATAATTATTGAAAGAATCAAAGAGACCCAGTACAGGTTCGACATTGGGTCAGCGTCGCAGCCCATTACTGGTTCAATGCCGGTCAATCGTATTCGACACTGGCCCAACATTGAAACAGAATTGAAGGGGTCAGAACAAAAACAAGGCTAAGTCATTTCGATTTTTTTCAGATGTTTGATTTTTGGGGTACCATAGAACTAAAATGGTTAACTTAGTTAGCATCAATTTTGTCCAGAACAAAATGGCCGCTTTGTCATCAAAATTGATTATTTTCATGATATGTTGTGGTAGACACATGGCACACCGATTTTTTTGTCCTATGGTAGCCCATAGTCAAATTTAAAAAAAACTGACTTAGCCTTGGTTTTGTTCTGACCCCTTCAATTGGGTCATTGTCCGGAGTTTGCTCCGACTGCCATACGGGTGACGCTTTATGCCCCGAAATGCCACTACCCGGATAACACGATACATTCGCCCAATTGCAAAATAATGTTGGGACACCGACTGCAACGCTGTGCCAACATTATTCCAACCAAAACCCTCTAAGCTGTTAACCCCGAATATAATCGTGAATATCTTTTTTTCTGAAGACTTTTTAAACACGAAAGTACTTAACCTGGGGACCCCAAACGTTATGTTGCACATGTTCATAAGGACTTGTGTACAGAAATGTCAGCAGTTTCCCGAGGATGGTGAGATAATTGAGATGACACTGTCCTCCAGAAACAGGATTCGAAATTTGAGCCCTGGCGGTCTGCGGTCGAGCACGCTACCTCTCGGTCACGGAGGCTCCCCACAATACTGACTTTCACACGTGGATGGGGAAGAAACATTTTTTGTTTCTTTCAAACCGCCGAGACCGGGAACCTAACCCCGAACTCTGTCGTGAAGGGCAGCGGTGCTAACCACTACCCTAGGGCCCCCGCCCAATAAACCTAATAAGATTCCAACCGGCGGAACCACATCGGGTGGGACAAGATAATTCAGCACAGTAGCACCACTGGTAAATGATCTGATGAGTGTAAGTTTATTTTTCGAACTGATGATGGACGTGAAGGATGTTGGATAAAAATAAATGGAGTATGAATCCAGACGCAATGCGATCTCGGCTCACATAAACGCTTCTGTCATGGTTTTAGGATGCATCAGCATCCATGCCTTGGGCAATTTGGTAGTAATTGATGAAAATCGCACCCAGCATTCACACATTGACCCCAAGGATAGAAATTTGCTGGAGCCATTGAAATAAATGTTTAGAGACCAGCAACACCCATTTATGTTCCAGTAAGATCATGTTATTTGCCACAGAGCCATGGCGGTGTTGACATGCTTTGAAAACAACGATAGACGCAATATGATATATCCGTCTGAGTCTCCAGATGTTAATCTCATCAAAAAGATCAGGAGTTGGATGAAAAAGGACACAGAAGAGGTCAAACCAACCACATGTGACGATTTTAAAGCAGCATTATTTAGAAGTTATGACATAATTCCTCCTGCAAAGATCGGAACAGTGTTTTTGTATTTGCTCGGGAGAGCAGCGGCCATTATGGCCACATGGCTACCCTACTAAATATTAATTGTGACACTATTTATGTTTCTTATAGCATCATAAATATATTTGCGTCCATATTCCTTAAAGAAAGTGAAATAAAGTATCCGAGTTTGAGTTTATATTCTATGATTCAATTAAGGTATTGAGCATCAGTGTAATATGCATCACTTTGGGGGTGAACAAAATTTTGTCCAATGTGTGTAGTTTGTTTTGTGTGATGAAGAACATTTCATACAATATTATGACATGGCTTGTTTTTTTAGCAGATCGGCTTACATGATATTTATTCCGTGTAATATGTAATATTGTGTTGTAGATCAGCTGATGATGTGTTATTGAACACATATTGTGGTCACGCGATCAGATGTAAGCCTGAGGGTTGTGACGAAGGTGGTATTCTCCATGGAAAGGGCAGTGTCAGCAGTGTGTTACTCGTCTGATGTGGGAATGACTACTATAGTATCTAACCATAGCTCTGAAAACACAAGCTGTTCAACCAATATTGTTATGATATTGGGCCGACGTCAAAGATATTTTATTTTATTTTACTATTGAGCCTTGTGTTCAAAATATGTTACAGCAACAGTGAAATGTATCCATATTGGTTACTTAAAAACATTCACAATCTATATCATATAAGATGAAATATGAAAAAAACTTGATGTATGATGAAAAATAAAGTAAGCTAAATATTACGAATGTTTTATGTTTGCTTGGTATGATTGCAATTTCCATTGATCAACAGACTGTTAAAAGTCATGGGGACTCACAATGCCTTTCGGAGTTTAGCAGAGACGCAAGTCAAGAGTCCACAACACTTGAAGCTGGATACAAATTTATTAAGACACAGAGACAGACAGCTGTTTTACAATATGTACAGAAAATAAAAACGACCCTCTCAACTGGGGTTTGACTGAAGCAGTGTCTCCAAACCCCTCAGCCTCACACTATAAGCTGAAATAATTTGTTGACTCTCTCTCAGCGAATCAATGGCCTGCGTCCACTCACATGGTCATCCACAAAGCCAACCATCGCTCAGAGAGAGTCTCCACTATCACCAGGCAAAAAGCGGTAACTAGCTACGACTTAGTAACCAGTTACCGCGCTTAAGCCAAGTCATAATCACTGTGATAGGTGAGAAGTGAATGAGAAGTATCGCACCCAAACCTAGTGGCTTTATATCCTCTTTCACCTCTCATCAGTAAATGTCACATTGCCATCTGAACCAGGCGTTGGCACGATGCTGGTCCACCACCTTAGGATTCTGAACCGGCATCGCGCCAACTACAACAAGCAAGACACAGTGTTGGCCCAGTTATTGTACCATCTGAATACAGCCCACATCAATGCTTCGGTGTCCCATGTTGGTACAACGCTGATCCACCATCTCCAAATGCTGGCGCAGCGTCGTACCAACGATTGTGCGGAAGACCCGCTATGCTACCTGTAATTTGACCCATCTCCAACAATCACTGACCGCTCCGTCCTGCGATAGGACCACAGCGCTGGTTCAATGCCGGGCCAACGTTATTAGTTCGCATTATGAATAAGACGTTGGCCCAACTCTGGGTGAATGCTTACAACTCGTTCCATTTATATAAATATGTTATTTTTCCGGTTGACCTCTCGGATTTATCCGAGATGTCAAGCAGACGCTGTCTTGATTACAGCAAACAAATTAAAATGTGATGACAGCCGTGCATGGTTTTGACACAGACAAAGTAGAATAAAGTATTGACAATGTGAATAGCTTCAGATACAATTGATGAGACATAATATTACAACATAGTTTCAGTGACATGGAGATGGCCTGGAGAACATAAACTAACGAGCCTTATAGTCCAAGCTTAGTAGGCACTGTTCTCAGTCATATATACCATTTTATGACGGGTTTTACATAATTCGACTATGTCGATGAGTGCCAGATTGTAAACTTAGAGCATTATTCGCAAAATTCAAAATTAATTTGTTTTGATTTTTCACATAGGTATTTGTAATTAAGGGTTTATCTGTGATTTGGTATCGAGAAAACTTATTTATTTGCTTTTTGAGATATTTTTTTGAATAATTTGACCTATATGTCATGTACAAATTCAAGATGGCCGCGATTTTTTTATATCTGAAAAATAATCTTGATCTACTACTTAGAAATTTGTAATATATGATATCTAGGTGATTTATTGTGTATTTAGGTAAATTTACCTAGATTTCATCCATAAATCCAAGATGGCCACGTTTTTCCATTTATTTGTTTCAATATTATTGGTTTATCACCTAGATCATATGTGTGATTGGTTTATCACCTAGATCATTTGTGTGATATATCGTTTCTATTTAAGATGGCCGTCGGTTTTTTTAGCCCCCACCCGTAGGGGAAGGGGGATTTTAGTCGGCCAGGATTTTGTCCCGCGGCTGGCGTCAGGCATCACGTTTTCATGTGGGCACAAAAACTCAAAAACCACTGGTTAATTTTTTTTGATATTTTAACATGACATTCCAAGTAACATGGGGATGTGCAAGTGACTTTTTAAAGATGATACCAAAATTCAAAATGGCAACCAGAGGTCAACTCAAAAAAAAAAATTGTTGGCGCAAAAACGCTAAAACTTAAATAAGGAAATTATTCAAATTTTACTATCACATTCCTCACCATATGGAGATGTGCAGGTGACATTTTCAAGGTTTTACTGGTAATGGCCGCCACGGACCAACTTCAATTTGTGGGTGGGCGCAAAAATTATTCTGGTCAATTTTATTTGAATTTTAACATCACATTTCTAGCAACATGTGATTGTGCAATTAATTTTTTAAAGATGCTACCAGAATTCAAAATGGCCGCCAGAAGTCAACTCCAATTTTTTTTGTGGGCGCAAAAACTTTAAAACTTAACGTCAGAAATTATTCAAAATTCACAATCACACTCCCCACAATATAAAAATATTTGGAGATTGTCACCGTGAATCATAGTTGTGTCCGCTGTCGGCATGACAGCATGATCAAGTCCAAAAGCTACCGGACGGTCTGTCACAGCTGATGTTGAGCATTCAGATTTTTTTAATTAGGTCTACATCTATACAAACAATGTAATGGCTTGCAAAGTGGAATTTTAGTCAATTTCATGGAATATTATAGGGGAGTCATATAAAAAGTTTTATGACGGTTTTTCCACCATATCTATTCCAAATGTGATGAGTGCCAGACTGTAGACCTTGAGCATTCCAATGAAACATGAAAAATTAAAAATGTATGCCACATTTTTGTGTGTACTTACAGCTGTAGCTTACAGCTTGTTCTTGGAAGTAGATGTGCATATAAACAAACGTTTGATTAATTTAATCAAGATATTTAAGCATCCGGATTCAATAATCTGGGCATGTTACCTGGTGATAAAAACTTCTTAATTTCTATCACATAAAGAGCCAGCAATATCACCTCCAATACTTCACCACCACGTATGGAGTCAAATTGGCAATGCCTTTTCAGTTGCGCTACTGATCTCAGTGTTCCTACCTGTATTTATGTATAATGATATAAATATGACTTCTGTAAAAATACACCTATGGCATATCAATTTTTAGTTTATTTTAGGTCTTCCAATGCCAGTTGAATTATATTGTGATTTACAATATAGACGATATTTGAAAACTTGGTAGTCATTTATTATACATATCAATACATAAATGCATAAAGCGATCTCTCAATCAATCAAATAATTATTCAATCAATCAACCAATCCATCAGTAAACAATCACTCACTAAACCAATCAATCAAACAATCAATAACTCAATAAATCAACCAACAAATCAACCAGATCGCGGGTTCGTCCCTCGCTTTCAGGTTTCGAAGAAATAATGTTTATTCTCTGCTTACTCATAAAAATGTAATATTGTGGGGAAACTGTGTGACTGAGAAGTAGCATGCTCGGCCCCAGACCGCCACAGACCGAATTTTGAAACCCGTGTTTGTAAAAAATATTGTTTTTTTTTAGAAATATTTTCTAATGTCAACTAAAATCATATAACGTGTTACAATATAAACGAAATTTGAAAATTTGTTTACCCTATTTTGTACATATCAATAAATAAATCCTTGGGTCAATATATCAATCAATCAACTAATTAATCAATCAATCAGCCAATCAATAAAAAAATCGATCAATCAATCAAACAATCAATCAATCGCGGGCTCGTCCCTCGCTCTGGCATTTAGGTTAAAAAGAAACAAATGGGGAGCCTCCGTGACTGAGAAGTAGCGTGCTCGGCCTCAGACTGACAGGGTTCGAATTTCAAAACCTGTGTCTGTAGGGCAGTGCCATCTGCTTTAGTACACCATCCTCAAGAGGTTATACAGGTCGAGTTTAACATATACATGCACAAAGGTGGCCTGAAATCCCAGTCATGCATTCATTCATTCATTTGTTGTTATTCAATGATAAGGCTGCGGATATGATCAATGATATAAAAATAACAAAGAATGTGCAACATTAAAATCGCTGAATGCCTGGACACACTGACACTGCGAGTGAAATACAACCAATTTGCGACCAAAATCGCATGCGAATGTTCTGCAATTTCCGACATTGAGCCTTTACAGGTTCAATGTTGTTTGTTCACTGGATATTTGAGGCAGAATTCACCCCCATTGGAAAGAGGGTGTTACAATAATCTAACATGCTACTGACGAGCCCTGAGTGCCAATGCAATTTGTTTGATAAGAGCTAAGGATAGATTTGCTCAAATTCAGATATATGATATAAACATGATCTACATATTTTTGTGAGCTAACACTTTAAGGTAGTGGATATGATTTAGATGCAATAATATACATAATGGTAAGGCGAGGTAATGTTCATAATGTGTCATTATTCGCTGAGTACACATTGTGGGGCCAAATGCATGCGCAGCAAGGTCAATGTCCACTGGGTGGGTTCCGCCGCAATGTAAATATTATGGTTCAGTGGAGCGAAACGACCCAATTGCTTAAAATAACTGCTTTGCGAAGAAAATATTCCCAGTAAATGTTCCTCAAATAGCCCGGTAGTTACTGCTGATACGGCATAATTATGAAGGATATCAAGATAAGGTCTACTGTTATGACGCCATACCACAGTCACAGTCACTTACTGTACGTTTTACCTAACAATTAGTAAACCCCACAATCCATGACCCCACCGAGTATAATTGATTTCCGACGGCAGCCCGTTGTGTTAGTTACGCAGTGATCATGGAGTGGTCAAGTTATCTGGTGCTGTGGGTGCTTCACATTCAGCTGGGGGATATGGCAGTCACTCCTGGTCAGTGCTCATGTTTATCTGTTTTTTAAATGTATATTCTACGCCTTTAACCCTTAAAGCGCTGTTTTTTTTTATAAAAACCTTGGAGGCCAAAAAAGTTTATTTCAATTTGAAATCATCATAAATGTCTTATTCGGCTCTTTCTGATTCATTTGAATACCTCAAATGATGCATTTATGATGCATTAATGATGCAGTGGATTAAAGGGTTTTTCTACAAATACGTTGAAACATGTTTTTTTATTACAAAATAATCAAAATCGACAAAAAAACAAGCTAGTTAACATGGTCAATGGTGGAAACGACTTTATAGAACATAATTATTGGCCATATTTATATTTAACTTTTGTTTTCTGAACCCAGATGTGTATTTGCTTTAAACTGAGTGTCATTTAGATTTTTTACATGGCATGTATATTTTTAAATGAGAGAATATTGCAGCCTTTTTATGAAAATGTGTGTATTTAGGTGGGCTGAAATATAAAACATTGAACTTTGCTCGACATTTGAGTGCTAAGTATTTTTGCGCTTGTTTTTACATAATTTGGGTGTGCTGAATTCAAATATGTCGGTTAACATTCTATCTTTGGTGTCATTCAACTTCAAATAAGCAAAACAAAAAAATGGCCACCAAAACCACATCTGTCCTATATTTTTGTTACATATTATTGCATGATTTCTGGTTCATGCATGATTTAGGGTTGATAAATTTATGTCTCATGTTTTTCGATCAAAATGACCTTTGTTTGATCTTCAAGTTCAAAATGGTTACCACCAACACACACATAAAAGCTGTTTTTATGCATGTGAACTTTAATGTCATAAACAACATTTGTTTAATGGAAACCATAAAATAGACTACGTAATACGGCTGATAAGGTTGCAAGGCATTCGAAATTGTATTTAATCACAGTATATTATAAAATGCTTTGATTTGCTTAGTATTTAAAACGACGTTATTATTTTTATAGTAAATATGTAAAAATTTAAAAATTTAATTGCACATCCACATGTTGCTAGGAATGTGATGTTAAAATTCAAATAAAATTGACCAGACTAATTTTTGCGCCCACCAACAAATTGGAAATTGCAATCATGCCAAGCAAACATAGAACATTCGTAATATTCAGCTTACTTTATTTTTCATCATACATCACGTTTTTTTTCATATTTTATCTTATATCATATAGAATGTGAATGTTTTCAAGTAATCAATATGGGTACATCTCACTGTTGCTGTTACATATTTTGAACACAAGGCTCAATAATAAAATCAAATAAAATATCTTTGACGTCGGCCCAATGGTAAAACAATATTGGTAGAACAGCTTGTGTTTTCAGAGCTATGTTTAGATAATATAGTAGTCATTCCCACATCAGACGAGTAACACACTGCTGACACTGCCTTTTCCACAAAGAATACCACCTTCTTCACAACCCTCAGGCTTACATCTGATCGCGTGACCACAATATGTGTTTAATAACACATCATCAGCTGATCTACAACACAATATTACATATTAAACGTAGAGAATAAAAGTCATGTCAGCCGATCTGCTAAAAACATGAGATGTCATGATATTGTATGAAATGTTCTTCATCACACAAAACAAACTACACACAGTGGACAAAAGTTTGTTCACCCCCAAAGTGATGCATATTACACTTAATTGAATCATAGCATATAAACTCAAACACGGATACTTTATTTCATTTTCTTTACAGAATATGGACGCAAATATATTTGTGATGCTATATGAAACATAAATAGTGTCACAATTAATATTTAGTAGGGTAGCCATGTGATCTTATAATGGCCGCTGCTCTCTCGAGCAGAGACAAAAACAGTGTCCTGATCTTTGCAGGAGGAATTATGTCATAACTTCTGAATAAAGCTGCTTTAATTTCTTCACATGTGGTTGGTTTGACCTCTTCTGTGTCCTTTTTCATCCAACTCCAGATCTTTTTGATAGAATTTACATCTGGAGACTCAGGCGGACATATCATATTGCGTCTATCGTTGTTTTCAAAGCATGTCAACACCGCCATGGCTCTGTGGCAAAGACAATTCTCTTCCTGGAACATAAATGGGTGTTGCTGGTCCCTGAACATTTATTTTAATGGCTCCAGCAAATTTCTATCCTTGGGGTCAATGTGGGAATGCTGGTTGCGATTTTCATCAATTACCACCAAATTGCCCAAGGCATGGATGCTGATGCATCCTAAAACCATAACAGAAACGTTTCTACGTAGCCGAAATCGCATTGCGTCTGGATTCATACTCTATCCATTATCTCCAACATCCTGCACGTCCATCATCAGTTTGAAAAATAAATTAACACTCATCAGAGAGCACCACAAAGGATCATTTACCATTGCCGCTCCTGAATTATCTTGCCCCACCTGATGTGGTTCTGTCGGTTTTGGTAAGAGCCATGAGGGTTTTTTTCTTGTCAAAAGTCTAAATATGTGACCTGCATGTATGTATGACAATCTGTACCAAAAACGCGCTCCAGTCAAAGGACAACTCCGAGGTAATCTGTAAACGTTGTAAGCTTGACAACATATTTAGACGTCTGCCTTCACGAGCTGACGTCTGTTTTGGACGACCATGCCGGCGTCTTTTTCACATCTTCCTGATAGTCTGTACCTCGCCCAAATATTTTGTACTGTTTTTTATTGCAGCTGAACAGCGCTGCAGTTACATGATTTTAATTAAGACCGGCCTTAGGCCGGTATCCTATTAAGTTTATTTTGTCCTATTTAGGGAAGAGGGGTGCTCTGTGCGGGAAATGGTTGACATTTCTGTACACCAGTCCTTATCAACATGTGCAACATAACGCTTGGGGTCCCTAGGTTAAGTACGGTACTTTTGTGTTTAAAAAATATATTCACGATTATATACGTGGTCAAGAGCTTAAAGGGTTTTGGTTGGAATAATGTTGGCCCAGCGTTGCAGACGGTGGCCCAACATTATTTCATAATTTGGCCAATGTATCGTGTTATCTGAGCAGTGGCCTTACGGGGCATAAAGCGTCACCCGTATTGCAGTCGGAGCAAACACGGGAGAATTACCCAGTTCTGTTTCAATGTTGGGCCAGCTACGAATTCGATTGACCGGCATTGAACCAGCAATGGGCTGTGACGCTGGCCTAATATTGATCCTGTACTGGGTGGGTGGGCCTACATTGTGTGTACCAGGTACATCGTATAGACGCGTACACTAACTCATCAGCGATGGTGGTGGAAGGAAAAGGTCTACACGTTGAAGATATACTTGTCTCCTTGGTTCTTTCAATACAATAATTATATCTTGGACATTTAGGATTCTGGCCCATGAGGAAAACCAATACAGCTATGTTTAAAAATAATTATACAATTTTTTGTCTAAAGCACTCAAACAGACTAAAGCTGGGCCTCGGTGTTCGGGAACTCCTTTTCTAGTTCCCATTACGTTTGAGCCTTATAATTTGAACTCGATTTTCCTTACCAATGTCTCAACTGGAAACCATAATTACAATGCACAGACATACTTTGCCATGAGAATGTGTGAAACATATGTGGATAGCATGTGATACAGTTTGAAAGCTTTAAAATAATGTTGACACAGTATACGAGCTGGTCGCTCAGTAGTGATTAAACAATGGTTTCTGTGTTAATTGTGTGGGGGTGAACAAACTTATGTTCACTGTGTGTAAATGATTTAGTGTACATGAAATCACAAATCATTTTTCAATATACCCAATAAAGACTTGGGTATTGTAGTATTGTAATATGCATATATATTATATTATATAACTTACCCTAGGAAAACACCATATATGCCCAGTTCATCTACGACCTTCATCCTTTCTATTGCCTTGTGTGGCGCAACCACCACATTTTTGGTGCCATGACTTTTTATCAGATCCATCATGACGTAGCTATTTCTCTCATCAGTGTTTTCTATTCTGTCCAGCAGCCGAGGTATATCATCACCATAGATATTATTACCTACAAAAACAGGAGCGGATTTCCATTGTATACTGGAAGCCAGTCAAACATTATGAGTGAATGAGTAGCTTCTCAACCCTTAAATATGTTTCACCTCATTTGTTTTTTGAAGAAATTTATTTTTTGTAAAAATAGCTAAATATAGATTTTGTCGTTATTTAAAGCTGGAAATTGCTTCCCTAGTTCTGGCTGCAAATAAATCAGAAAGATAGGGATCAACTCCGTATCAACTCCCATTGAAAAACTACACATAATATGTATATTCATTTCTGAATATAGTATTATCTGGGAAAAAACATAACATATTTCCTCTGAAGATACTATCATACAGAGAGCATAAACATACACATATGTGCTTAAACACTGCCACATACTATTTTACAATACACAATCTCAAACGTATGTTATACAATAATGTATTTGTTCTACTTGTACTCGTTATACAATGTACATCTAGTACAGTGAATATTAAGAGAACATTTTAAAAGATCCAACATGAATGTTATGTCATCTATTTTCTTAACATCTTCTAAGAGGTTTTGTCAAGTTAAAAAAATTCAGATTGTGCTAGATAGCTTGAGGACTAGACGCCATATGCAATAATTATTTCCGACAAAGGATTAAATCACACATTTCTACCATAATTAGACTTCACAATTAGAAACTAATTAGCTAAACATCACGTATATAGTATGCAAAATTCAAAAACGTGTGATTAAACAACGGATGGAAAACAGAACACAAGATTAAAACCGATTAGGAGACTGTCAGGAAATCAACATGGAACACTGAATGGACACTCAATGCGGCGACACTCAGTTGGATTAAACGGATAAGTCACCATTTCTATACAAATTATTGCATACTTTTCTGAATAGTATGAAGAAATTAGCATTAGTATCATAATATGTAGAATCGTAGGTGGTCAGAATAATTTATAAACACTAATAAGCCTTTTTATTTTCGCTAACATTGGCCCAACATTAGCCCAACATAATCCATAGAAAACTCAGATATAGTATGCGGAGACAATTTAAAGTAAATAAATAAACGTAGTGTCATAATATGTAGAACCGTAGGTGACCAGTATAATATTCATAAACAATTATAAGCCTAGTTATCTTCACCAACATTGGCCCAACACTACCGATAGGAATTGTAGATATTGTAGGCGGCCTACAAGCTGCTGACGATCAAACTATAGGCATCATATTGGCCCAACATTACCCATAGGAATCTTAGGCGGCCTACAAGCTGCTGACGATCAAACCATAGACATTCAATAGGCACAACCATCCTCTCCGCAGTTATCCTAGATATCGTAGGCGGGCTGCATTGCGGCCGCCGTCAATCAGTACATTTTTTTAAACATCGACCCATCTCTAAAATCATGTCTCCTTTTTTCATATTCACTCTTTTCATAACAGCAGTGTCATTTATACATAAGGACGATGAATTGGCCCACTGTGGCACCAACCATATTTGAAACAAACCTTCATCATTAACAAACATCATGTTTTATAATTTGGTCAAAGCAAAGCTACCTCTTTTAAATGTATGTTTCAACCGGAAAATACTTCCACTACCACCTTCTCGACCATCTTTTAAATTGGCTTACTTCTACTTCTTACTTCTACTGGCAGGAGATGTCAGCTTAAATCCGGGTCCCTCCGGCTCAAATGAAAGAATCAAAATTGCAACAATGAATGTCCGATCTATCAGACCTAAAACTGCCCCCTTCTCCGAATATGTAACATCTAAAAATTTGGACAGAAACATGGTTAAACATGATGAAACGAAATCAACGATAGCTGATATCTCACCTCCTGGCTATTCGTTTTTTCACCAACCTCGCGCAGATCAGCGGGCATGAGGAGGTGTAGGCATACTAGTGTCTGACCAATTAAAAACTGACATTCATCATCCTCTGCCACCATTTAAAACGTTCGAAGCGATCTCTGCACGTATCGGGAACAATTCGTTCCGTGGTTTCGCTGTTTGCCTGTACAGGCTTCAAGATTTGTATATTGGGAGATTTCAACTTACATCTAGACAACTCAAATGGAAACACCAACAAATTCAATGAAATCCTCACATGTTTCGATCTGAAGCAGCATGTTAATTTTTCGACTCATGTTCATGGTCATTGGCTAGATCTGCTAATCACCAAACGCATTTCTAATTCTATCAAATCAGTTTTTTCGGCAGCAGGTATCTCGGACCATCTTGCGGTCTTGCGGTCATATCAGAAATTGACTGTTGTAAGACGAAATGAAACAAAGAAAAAATATCGTTTCGAAAAATAAACAAAATTGATTATGAATCGTTTCATTCAGATATTCTCAGTTCGGATCTAATAAAGAAACCCGAGAAAGATCTCTCGGCACTTTGTCAACAGTATGATTCTGTTCTTAGCTCTATTTTAGGCAAACACGTTCATGTAAGTACAAAGACTCGTTACAAACATCAATGCCACCTGTGTGATAGAATGATGACAAAAACTAAATCGAAATATTTAGCTGATGTTATTGCAGAAAATTCGGACAACCCCCGTCGCCTTTGGAATTCAAAAAATATCCTGCTCTGCCAGAATTCACATCATTAAAATCACTTTGTGATAATTTCTCTAGGTATTTTGTGGATAAAATTGAAACTATCCGTTCCAAATTTCCAGATAAAGTACAGAATGTTCCACAAGTGCAAAAACCAGAAATTTGATCTAAAATGAACGTTTTTGTACGTGCGTCAGAAGATGAAATTAAAAAGCTTATTTTGAGTTCATCGTCAAAATCATGTGATCTGGATCCCATTCCTACCTGCGTGTTGAAAAATTGTCTTGACATATTAATAACTCCCATCACTGACATAATTAACATTTTAATGGAAACTAGTACATTTCCTCAAAATTTCAAAGAAGTTCATGTGAGACCACTACTGAAAAAAACATCTCTTCCTAAAAACGTGCTGAAAAATTACAGGCCTGTATCCAACTTAAGTTTCATTTCCAAAATCTTAGAAAAGATAGTAGCCAATAGGCTGCAAGCTCATATAAAAAATAACCATCTATCTAATCCATTACAATCGGCCTACAGGAAACACCATTCTACAGAATCGGCTCTACTTAAAGTACATAACGATATCATTATTAGTATGGACAAGGGTGAAGTTACGGCTCCAACCTTGCTTGACTTGCCGGCCGCTTTCGACACCATTGACCATGCCACATTAACAGGTGGACTTTCTGATTAGTATGGAATATCTGGCCAGGCTCAAAATTGGTATTCTTCTTTTGCAAAATAGGCATCAGTCCGTAAAAATTTAAGACACTTTTTCAGATAAAGTCCCACTCTCCTGTGGAGTTACACAGGGCTCTGTGCTAGGACCAGTGCTTTTTACTTTATACACTACACCACTCAGCGCTATAGTCTCTAGTTTTGACATAAACCACCACCTTTATGCCGATGATACTCAAATTTACATGTATCAGTTTCCAACGCGAAGGAATCTCTTGAGAAGTTGCAACATTGTTTAATGGATGTGTCGGCCTGGATGACGGGATCTAAGCTGAAGCTTAATCCTAGCAAGACAGAATTTCTTCTTATTGGGACCAAACTTCAGCTAGAAAAATTCTTGAATAATTTCCCATGCTTACTTCCTAGTGAAGACACAAATCCATCTACATCAGCTAAACATCTTGGTGTACTATTCGACAGTAGCCTGAATTTCCGAAAACACATATCCCAAACATGTAGGGCATGCTTCTATGATATCCATGACCTCCGTCGAATTCGAAAATGTCTGTCCTTAGATCTTGCCAAGCAAATTGCAGTGGCACTCGTCAGTAGTAAGTTAGATTATTGTAACTCACTTTTTCACAATATGCCAGAAAAGGATATCGCTAGATTACAACGGTTCAAAACTACCCTGCAAGAGTAGTAACCAAGGCCCCACGATTTAGTCGTTCTGTTCCAATTCTAAAACGATTACTTCGGCTTCCTGTCAAGTTTCGCATTTATTTTAAAATATGCGTAATAACTTTCCGAAACCTAAAAGAAGACCAACCTGCATATCTGGCTGATTTACTTGTTCGGCCGCAATGCTCAAAATATCTACGCTCCTCTAACTCGAATAGATTTGTTGTTCCTCGTATAAAGACTAAGACTGGGTCAAGAGCTGTCTCTATATCTGGTCCAGCCTTATGGAACGCCCTGCCTGTGCCAATACGTAATGCCAAAACAATCTTAACATTCCGGAAATTACTTAAATTCCACCTATTTGACCTGGCTTTCCCACCCTAGTACCTCAGCAGCCCGGCTCCCTGTTGACAAACCTGCTTTGGCCTCGATTATGACACATGATCACGCTAAGGATTTGTGCGCCTCTGAGCTCGGTCCGCTGAGGATATTGGCGCTATAAAAGTTTTATTGATTGATTGATTGGTTGATTTATTCTGAGAAAAACTCGGATGGACTCGGATTTCTAAATTTTGTTTTTTTCGCGTTTTTAGTGTTGTTTTTTGTACATGTGTAGGATCCTGACATCGCTCAGTCAATGTGGCGCTTATCCCCAGATTCCCGGACGCGGGCGGACGGGGATGACCGCCTCGTTTTCATACCGTGGTGATGTGCGCACACAGAGCAGTGTGGTGCGGCCTTGGTATTATTCCCGCACTCCAAGCATAATACTCAGCGACTGCGGACGTAGCGCAGCTCTCTCTCGCTAAGTCCATAGAGACGTGCCATGCGCGGATGGTTGTGCTTTGCTGTTATCGCATGTTAATCAAATAAGCATGACAAGAGAGAAGACAGTTTCCTGGTTTGTTTAATACCGTCGACCAGACGGATGAGGAGGATATTTGAGTTTTGATGGCGAGATTGGGCGGAGTCCTTCGTCGGCCGTTGTGACCCCATAACGGAACTCCCGGTGTAGGTTTACCACGACATATTGGTTACCCCGACCTTCAACTCGCCATATTGGTGACCCCTGATGACTGATCGTTTACGCAACAGTGTTTTCACCTAGACGCCAGTTGAAAACCGCTGTTTTCAAGGATAGTTTCAATAATTTTAGGGGATTTTTTGAAAAAAATCAATAGCATTTTTTTTCACAAGGTACGTGAAAGCTGCAGGTCAAAATATATATATGCCAGTTTAAATTAGTCAGAAAGAGTTACCAGACGAGAAGCACGTTTCTTTGCGTCGAAAACGGCGTAAATTTCTAAACTTTTGGTCGAAATCCCACGTGTTTGGCGCCTTTTCAAGATGGCGGCCTTGCCGGTTCTCTAGAAGAATCCAGAAAAGTATTCTTATAGACATAGTCTATCTTTTTTTTATCGTAAGAGTTTGTTTAATGCCTTCATCCTACTAATGCCACTGTAGGCGAGTAGGAAGTGGGTATTTTCTGTAACTCATTTTTATCGTTGATTACCATAATTGGGTAACTCAATCTTAAAGTCCACAGACGAAATCTCGTCATTTTTTCACGATTTTCGACTCGGGTAACCTTTAATAGGTTTAGGGCCAAAATAAATTGTTTTCCTAAATGAATGTCAATAAACGGTCTTATTTTGTCTGTTTAATAAAAAAAAATTCACAGGACCGTAGGTCAATATTTTGTACTATTATCATATGTTATTTCAGAGAATGCTGAATATTGTATTTGTATTTGGTAGGTGTGCGCCATCTTGGTCGCTGGTTTCCCTAACTTAGCTCAAAGCCCGCCGTGGGCACCCACGTGTTCCCCCCTAACCGGCATGCATCGGGACAGTGAACCTGTGTCGCCGCATCACATTAGCATAAAGTAAGCCGCCATTTTGATTTGGTGAAGATTATTAGTCACGTGTTCCAAATTTTACACGGACAGATTGTAATAAAAAAATTTTAATTGTTTGTAAATTTTCTTTTTCAACACGATTGAGGGAGAAAATGTGTAAATAAGTCGTTTCGAAAACGAAATTCTGTCACTAATTGTGCGAGATTTTTTTGTTCACTTTGAAACGCTTTTTGGTGTTTGTAATCGTGCTAGGCTATTCAGCGCCTTATTTGGGCACGCAGTAGCTGATGAATATGCTAATGTGAGGCGAGACGGGGATGCTGACTGTATACTATGTACGCACCGCTCAAAGCTTACCGTCACAGACTATAAGCCACATGCTGCTTGCCGCACAGGCTGTGAGCGCCGACAATACACCACACACACACACACCACAGACGACATAAACCAACCGACCGAACACAGGCGGTCTATACGTCAACCAATGAATCGATGCGAGCGATTGATTCGGACGTTTATGAAATGATTCGGTGATGAACGTACCATTATATAAAAAAAAAAACGTGGAATGTTCATCACAGATATCATTTTTCAGCGAAATGATATACTTTATCATTTATCAGCATAGACTACTGTCAGTCACGTTTTAGATATTATTCTTAAGTCACAAATGTCACTGTTTTTCTTCGCAGTCACATTTAGTCTATCAGTTTGAGAACGAAATTTTCTCACGATAGTTATTTCTAAAGTTTAAATTTTTTATAAATACAGAAATATTTGATTTGACAGTTGCGCTATTGCGAAACATTGCAAATATTTGAATGTGTTTTTCGACTTGTGTGAAATTTTTTTTTTTCACCCAGGTCGATTTACAAAATACTATTATCATAGCTTAGCATAGCTTATCACATTTATATCTGGCATATTGTTTTTATGTACCACTGCGACCTACGGTTTTCACGGTACCATTTTGCATGTTTGTGACTCAGTGAAAACGTTCTATGTCTCATATAGACCTCCAGTTTTCACTTTAATCAATACATACCTTTTGTGAATTTGTGAACAGCACTTAGGTGAAACTTCAACGACGCATATTCCTGCAACTAATCTGCAACCCCCATTGCACAACCTGTCCGCGCACGGCGAATCAAAAATAGTTGGCATGTGTTAATACGACATGCCATTTTAAACACATTTGGGATAGGCACAGAGCCAATAGGCCAGCTATCCCGGATGCTTCATTAATTAAATAATTTTACAAACACTACTTCATCATGTCAAAGCAGTACGACAGCGAAGGATTCATGTCAACGCCTCTAGAAGGTGCGGGTGCTAGACCCAAAGATAGCTATCATCCCGACAGTGAAGACAATGAGGTTCGATTCCGAGCAGCGAACGAGGAATATCAACGCCTCAAAGCCGATTTCGCTCGGATTGCTCGGGATAAACGTCTGAATTCCCACTCGAGGAGTGACTCATCAAGGAGTTCTTCACCGCTTGGTAGACAGCCGCAGAACCGCGCTACGAACTTGCACAAGTTTAGAATCGCAACTTTCTACGCCTCTGATGTGGAGCTCTGGTTTAATCAAATCGAGACGCAATTCGCCCTCCACCAGATCGATGATGATGATGAGAGGTATAGCCTAACCTGCGCTGCACTTTCTGGCGAGATTGCATCAGACGTGAGAGACGTGCTGCTGCAGCCTTTCAGGTCAAACAAATATGACAGCCTGAAAGCAATACTAATTGAGAGGCGAGGATTGACAACACCTGAAAGAGTCAATAAAGTTATCTCTGGCGAGAAGATTGGAAGTGATATTCCCTCGCGTTTCCTGAGGCGTCTGCAGAAGACTGCAGGTTTCGGCACCAAAGCTGTTGCGAGAAAGGCTGTAATTCGGCAAGCGTTCATACGACAGATGCCCGCTTCCATCAGAGCCCATTTGGTGATTCAACCCGACAGTGTCTCCCTCGAAAGTTTGGCCGTTTTGGCTGACAGGGCACTGGCTGCAGAAGAAGACGTTGAAGAGAGTAAGCCGGGGGTCGCAGAGATCAAAGTCGACGAGACCAGCAAATTAGTTGGTTTGTTAGAAGATCTATCCAAACGCATCAAGAGATTAGAAACAGTAACAACATCTAAGAGGAAACGAAATAAAGGACGTGGACGAGCAAATAACTACGCTCACGCGCCTGCATTTGCCCCTAATGTACAGGCCTCAGGTTTCGTTAGTAACCAACATAGTCAATATAGAGACGTTAAAGATAATGCTCGACCTTTCGTTCCGCCGCCGAATACACAGGCCACTGAGTTTGTTGATAAATCAAATAATTGTACTAATGCACAACATAATGTCCGACCCTTCGCACCGCCGCCGCAAACGCCGCAAAATAATGTCGCACAACCGACCGACACAGCCACTGCACAGGTTTGCTATTACAACCACACTTACGGTGAAAAGGCGCGCTTGTGCAGTGAACCCTGTTCATACTATGTCTCATTAGGTCAGCGCGAAGTAGCAAATATCGCGTTATCACACTCTAAATTATTATATGTCACAGATAAAGGACATAAATGCAGATATATAATCGACACGGGCGCAGCTGTCAGTGTTTTGCCGAAATCTTGCGCTAACGGGATTTCGGGCGCTGACAGTCTCCCCCTGGTGGCAGCTAATAACAGCACTATAAAGACTTACGGCAATTGTAAACGCGTCGTCGATGTCAGTTTAAAGCGTGAATATCCGTGGACGTTCATAGTGGCAGATGTACAGCAACCCATAATCGGGGCTGATTTTTTAATCCACTACAATTTGCTCGTAGACTTGAGAAGCAGATGTGTTCGAGACATGCGTACAGGCTTAGCCATTGCCGCTTCATTATCTTCGATTAAACCTCTGTCATTGAACAGAGTTGATACAGTTCAAAATGAATATACTAAACTCCTCGGCCAGTTCCCGGAACTGACACGCCCTACGACAAAGGGTGAGCCCGTCAAACACGGCATAACTCACAAGATCGTGACTAAAGGTCACCCGGTTTTTGCTCGACCACGACGTTTGGCTCCCGATAAGCTGGTTACCGCCAAACGCGAATTTGACGATATGATTAAATTAGGGGTCATTGAACCCAGCGACAGCGAGTGGTCCTCAGCGCTTCACATGGTGCCAAAGAAAAACGGCGATTGGAGACCATGCGGGGACTACCGTAGTTTGAATGCACAGACCGTACCGGACCGTTATCCGATTCCGCATATTCAAGATTTTACGCAGCGGTTAGCCGGATCGAATTTTTTTTCGAAGATAGACTTAGTCAGGGCTTATTACCAAATTCCGGTGGAACCGTCCGACGTACACAAGACTGCTGTTACCACACCTTTTGGCTTGTTTAATTTCACTAGAACCCCATTTGGTCTGAGAAATTCCGGTCAAACGTTTCAGCGATTTATAGACCACGTGACACGCGGTAACCAGCCCAGATCATAAAACGCATAAGAAACATCTACGAATTCTTTTTGCTCGACTATCGGAGTACGGGATCATCATTGGTCCTGAAAAGTGTCAGTTCGGAACATCTGAATTAAGTTTCTTAGGTCATCACGTTTGCGCCAAAGGCATTTCGCCGTTACCTAGCGCCGTTGACGTGATCGTTAATTTCAATAAACCCGAAAAGCAACGAGCATTGCGTAGGTATCTGGGAATGGTAAATTATTACCACCGTTTCATACCGCATTGCGCCGCGAAGCTGACGCCACTCAAAAATCTACTGACTTCTGCCAACGAAGGCCATACCAGATTGTCACCGAAATCAAATTTCGATTTGAAGTGGAATAAAGAAGCAGAGTCAGCATTTTCCGAGTCCAAACAGATACTGGCAAAGGCTACGCTTCTGGTGCATCCAGATTCTACGGCCCAGCTTAACATCACGTGTGACGCTAGTGATGTCGCCGTCGGTGGCGTTTTGCAGCTATTTTTAAACGGTATGTGGCAGCCGCTTTCGTTTTTCAGCAAGAAGCTGAACCCAGCAGAGACACGCTATAGCGCGTTCGATCGTGAACTTTTGGCAGTATACGCTACAATTAAACATTTCAGACACAATTTAGAAGGACGAATTTTTTTCGTTAATACTGATCACAAACCGTTAACATTCGTAATGTCATCCGTGACTGAGCGCGCATCCCTACGACAAACACGTCATTTAGCGTTCATCGCTGAATTCACCACCGATATTAGATATGTAAAAGGAGAGACAAATTTCGTCGCTGATGCGCTGTCACGACCATCAGTGTCAGCGATACACGATGGCCCAGTGATAGACTAAAAAGCGTTAAGTCTCGATCAAGCTAATGACGCGGAATTCACACGTTTGAGACATTCAACTACATCAACTAATAATTTCAAACTATTGAAATCGTTTGATAATCAATTGATCTGGTGTGATGTGTCCACGGGACACAACCGGCCGTACCTTAACGCGAAATTTCGCCGAAAAGTTTTTTCAAACTTACACGGTTTAGGCCATCCATCGCATAGAGCCACCAGACCTTTGATTAATACCCGATTTGTATGGCACGGCATGAATATAGATATTGCTAGATGGTGTCGTACCTGTAAGGGTTGCCAGACCGCTAAAGTTTTACGTCATAACACTCCTGTTTTCGGAAAGTTCACTGAACCTACCGAGCGATTCGATCATGTCCACGTGGACATAGTCGGACCTTTACCTTATGCCGATGGTTTTAGATATCTACTGACTTGCGTCGACCGTTCTACACGTTGGCCCGAAGCTATACCTATGGTAGATATTAGAGCCGAAACGGTCGCCGATGCCTTCTTCAGCGGGTGGATAGCACGTTATGGTACCCCTGCCACTATCACCACTGATAGGGGCGCTCAATTCGAGTCCAAATTGTGGGATAGTTTATGTAACCAATTCGGGATTATTCGGAATCGTACCACGAGTTATCACCCTCAGTCGAATGGCATGGTCGAGCGTTTCCACCGTCAATTGAAAGCCGCCATTATGGCGCACGAGTCACCGAATCCGTGGACTATCACGTTACCTGCCGTACTGTTAGGAGTTCGTTCAGCCGTGAAAGAGAGACTGGGCAGGTCAGCTGCTGAGATGATTTACGGGACAACCCTTAGACTCCCAGGAGAGTTTACTAAACAGTACAACGTTGACGCTAACACTGATTTGGAGAATTATTCAGGCAAGCTACGCATAGCCATGTCGCGTCTCCGTCTATGTCCGCCACGTGACACACAACAACACAACATTTTCCAATTCAAGGAAATCGCTACATGTACTCATGTATTCTTGCGCCAAATCGCAATTGCACCGCCTCTGACCGCCCCTTACGATGGACCATACAAGGTCGTCGCGAGGAGTGGCAGAGTAATGAAAATCCTAGTTAAAGGCAAGGTTGAGACGGTCTCCTTAGATCGCGTTAAACCCGCTCACATGGAGTGCGAGCCTACGACAGGTACGACAACACAGCGTAAACCGCCAAGCAAACCACGGAAGTCGACGGCTACCAGGACATCTAGTAGGAATCCACAGGGTCCACCTAGACCTGGTAGTGCGGACACTCCAACGTCCAATGGGACGAGAGTCAACACAAAAAAGTCGACGGCAGTCAGAAGCAATAAAAAATCGGCCACAGTCCCAAAGCAAAGAGATGTTAAAGTCAACTTGTCCAACAGAGACAATACTTACGTAGCGCCGCATTCGCGAGCCCCTGCCGCGTCCCACGCTAACGGGAACGGCGGTGGTTTACGAACGTATTCCCGCATACCTTTACATCTACGGGGTAAAACCCCGGGTGCTGCCGACGCCGTAATCGACTCGACAAAAAGCAAACATGCGAATATCGCTAATCGCGAAAAAATTTCGACCGACCAAACAGTGCGAAAAACTAGAGTGGGACGCACAATCCAGACTCCTGCTCGATTTGTGCAGATGGTTCACGCCATAGTCGCGCCCAATGACGTCTATGGCAGGCCCAACCGCATACCTCGTAATCACAATGTTGTTAAAGTGTAAATGAATATGCCAGGCCTGGCAGAATTGTGTACACATATATAAATGTAAAGACATTTTCTTTTAGCAAGTTCATTGCTAAAGCATTAATAGCAATTCTGTTAATTAAATGAATGGGTTGATCGCAGCTTGCAGCACATGAATAATATATAAAGGACAGTTGGTGTTAAGAGGATCGGACAATTCACGTATAATGCTGTGCTTTCAACCGCCCACAATGTAACCACACTCGCTATATATATTTTTTTTTTAAGAACACTATGCTTAGTATAAGAGTTTACATATTTGACAACCCTGCTACTTGCACGAAGCAGTCTCCTACACGTCAGTTTGGTCCTACGTTGTCACTCAGCCGGGGGTAATGTAGGATCCTGACATCGCTCAGTCAATGTGGCGCTTATCCCCAGATTCCCGGACGCGGGCGGACGGGGATGACCGCCTCGTTTTCATACCGTGGTGACGTGCGCACACAGAGCAGTGTGGTGCGGCCTTGGTATTATTCCCGCACTTCAAGCGTAATACTCAGCGACTGCGGACGTGCCGCAGCTCGCTCTCGCTAAGTCCATAGAGACGTGCCATGCGCGGATGGTTGTGCTTTGCTGTTATCGCATGTTAATCAAATAAACATGACAAGAGAGAAGACAGTTTCCTGGTTTGTTTAATACCGCCGACCAGACGGATGAGGAGGATATTTGAGTTTTGATGGCGAGATTGGGCGGAGTCCTTCGTCGGCCGTTGTGACCCCATAACGAAACTCCCGGTGTAGGTTTACCACGACATATTGGTTACCCCGACCTTCAACTCGCCATACATGTTTTCAGGAAAATTACACAATGGATATGGGGGTGGGTGGGTGGTGTCTGACCAATCCGAGTTTTTCTCAGATTTTTTTAACTTGACAAGACCCCTAAAAAAATTAGTGGGCAATAATAAAATCCAATTACTCACCTCCCCCTTCTCTTTGAGGTTTAATCACATATTTATCAGGATTTGTTCTTGCCATTTGCATCACTGAATCACTGTTATGTGACTGTAAAAAATACACAAATTTTGGTGTGATTCACCCGAATGTGAGACACAGATTCACAGCTTTTTAACCACAAAATAAATGATTACATAAGTATACATTCACCATCACTGATATCACGACGACTCACATTACATAACTATACATTCATTTTCACAGATGTTATAATGAGATACCATAGATTAACCATAACATAGCAATAATCATACAGTCATTATCATTGACATTATGACGACCCACATTACATAATTATACAGGCATCATCAATGACGTTACGAAGATACACATTTCCATAGGCACTATAATGACACACATTTTTATTAATCATACAGTCATCATTTCTGATTTCATAACGACACATAATTATGCAGTCACTGTCACTGACTGTATCTGAAGAGTGCCCAATTAATGTCTCCCCTTTAATCACTATCACTGACTGTATTTATCGAATAAAGCCAAGTAAATGTGTCCCCTTAAATCACTATCACTGACCTTATCTAATAAATAATGCCCAGTAAACCTGCTGTACCTTCTTTGTTCCCGCTAGGTTGTAGCTTATATCAGGACATTTCATAGCCAGTGATCTCTCCATGTCAAGGTAGGCTTTGCAGTCCTGGAATATATTTTCATGAACATACGTAGGGTAAGCAAAGGTGTTCATTTAAGTGTGGTGTGGGAAAATACAGAACTCATATAATGAAGAGGTGTGAGCCTTTAGGCGAATATTTTTAATGATTAGACGTGGGTTGTATTTTCAAGAACGCACAAAAAATGATTAAAGTTTATATTTTCTTGCACGGTCAGATGTATTAAGACTGACATGACTGTTATAGATTATTATCTTAATCAAAACCCAGGCTGATAACGATATACATCCCATAGTGAAAGTCATCACATAGAACTGTTGGTGATGGTGTTCACGAATAATGATAATACATCACTACAGGGAAATAATTATAGCTCATACTGATTACAAATGATACTACAATAAACATTCTTTTTAATAATTGTCTGGTTACATCATTTTCTGACATGTAAAATGTTCAGGGTTACCACCCCATCTATAATACACAATTGAAACCTCGTATCCATCTCTAAAACAAAAGAATGATCAATCATAGAATGATCAATCATAGGGCAATCGTTCTTCACTCCAACAACGTGTATTGTATTGCATTACATTGCATCGCATTGCATTGGATTGCATTGCCTTGCATTGCATTGCATTGCATTGCATTGCATTGCGTCTCATCGCATTGATTGCATCTCATCGCATTGCATTGCATCGCATCACATTATTATTATATAACATTACATTGCATTGCGCTGCATTGTATATTTTATTATAACATGTAGAATCTCAACTACAAATAAATCCCAATCACATGGATAAATCCCAATATCAATTATATCCAGCCCTCTCGAACATTTTAACGGAAACATACACCATGATATGACATTAATAATTGAATACATAATAAGACAACATTAATACATCAAATATCAAAACATTCTTTAGATTCAAATACATTATATATTATCACTGATAATGTAATTATAACATTGGGATGTTATTGAAATCTCACATGACTAGTTTCCTTTGTTGACCTTCCAGAATCAGCCCGTGCATATATGTGAGTGTTCGTCTGATAATCTTAATGTTTGGATTGATATCGTGGATGAGATATTCCACCATTCGCTGATCATACATAGTTATATTGGTAGGGTCTACTAGGAACAGTATATAACAGATCTACAACAAAAAATAACAATATAAACTGATAATGCTTACATCAAATGCCAGTAATTGTTCACTTGAAAAGTAAGTAGTTAATGTAAGTCGTCCAAACCTAATTCTGCCGAAAGGCAGTAACTAAGTAACTGCCTTTCAGTTTGTACGGCAGAATTAAGTTTGGAAAAATATGAGAATGTTTCTTCAAAATGAATATGACTGATCACAGTATCTTGTTTGTGTGAATGCATGTTGTTCTGCTGGGGTGTTGTGTTTTTTCAAGATGCTCATGAATTTGACCACTAATAGTAGTGTATGGGGGTTCTGTGATCATTTTGCTCCTATTTAGTTTCTCAGTGCATTTAGATAGTAGGGCCATTTTAGATCGAAATGATATCCTATGTCCCGCTCAAAAGCGTCGGTTTAACAGTTTCAGATTGCCCTCTTGTTCAGGTTACCCCCGGGGGGTAATCTGAAACTAGTTTCAAGTTACCCCTCTATTTCAAATTACCTCTCTTCAATTTCACTGAATAACTTCCAATGATTGCGATTGATATATTTTCTATTTTTAACCCCATGGCATTGAGACATTTTTTGGAGGATCTGTAATTTCTGTAATTAAAACCCTTTGCTCTCTAGGGCAACTAATCTAAAAATATGTTAGCAAAATGTATATAGGCCTAACCCTCTATGCCAACTAACAAGATAATTTGCTAGCACGAGGTTTTGATTTTAATCTCCATATAACCATTGGCTTTCTATGGCAACTAGTGAAAAATATTTTTAGCACGATGTCTGGCAATTTTAGCAAATCAAAATCATGGTTATTATTTATTTATCTATTGCAGATGCAATGTTGGCCATGTTTCCGCGCCTGTTTAGAAGACTAGTACCAGCTGTCTATTTTCGTATACCTATATAATCATTTTCAGTGATCAAGTAACAACAAATACCCGCATGGGGGGGGGGGGGGTTGCCTTACCGCCTCCATGCCTAAATATTACCAAATACCACAATGCCAGTCATCTATGACATCAAACCAAAATTGCCGGCACATAAGAAATAAAATGCAGATTTCAAAAACTGTAAAATTTATATATATCTTCAACCGCCGGTCCCGATTATATTCCTTTCTTTCTTTTTTATTGCCACATTAAATACCAGCTATTGAACGTGTTAGATAAAACTTGACATCAAACAACAAGATTTCAGAAAATCGTTGACCCCCATTTTGTCAAATATGAATAATTTTCACTCACTTGAAGTTATGGATCGCGTCATCTTCAAGTGGATGAAAATTCAAATTATAGCTTTGGCGGTTAAACGGTTAAGCCCTAACCTTGATTTGACGTCGGTTTTAATGTGTACGAGTTCAGCGAATCGTGGCGACCAATATATCTTCTATTTTCGAGGTCTAGCGTCGGTACTTAAAAGGTCAAAAATCATAATATAGGCCTAAATGGGGATTAAATTAAGAACTAGTTTAGGCATACCCCCGGTACGCCGAATCTAGCCTAAACGTACCCCCGGCACACTGAAATTAGTTTCAATGTGCCCCCGTGGGTGATCTGAAACTAGGGGAGGTAACTTGAAGCTGGTCTTTTTCTAGTTTCAGTCGGAATGTTGAAAGGGGGTATACGCTGAAACGGATGTATCGGGAAAATTTTCAATGGCTGCCATCGCACATTAGGAAAATGTAAGTACGCATATCTTTTGATATATATATAATGTAAAAACATGAATACAATTTTTGACTAATTGGGACATGTTGATTGGAATGGACCTATTAAAGTTGATATTTAATTTATATTAGAAAATTGCTAAAAATGCAAAGTGGTCGCCAAAATTTTAATTATTTTAAAATTGTAAGTTCAGAAACACACCCACACATAAAGAGAGTGAGGGAGCAGGGGAGAAGAAGGGAGGGGAGAGGAGGGGGGGGTGGAGTGAGAGAGAGCGGGAGAGGAGATCGAGAGATAAAGAGGGATCGTTGATAAAACAACATTTATGTTTATCACATATTTTCATTCTTTTTTTCAAGTTTTCATAACATTGCAGCTTAGCAAGACAGTTCATAGGAATAGTATTTCAATCACAGACAAAGAAAGTCTTCACAAGTGCGTTTTTGCTGTGTTGTTCCCCATGCTCTAATTGTGTTAACTTGGACAACATATCACGCAAATGTCAGTAAAATGGAAGGAAATTTAGAAATTTAGAAATACCTATTCATCCTGGTAAATGAATTTAAAAATAGAAAATGTATAATGTTTCTAGACATTCCTAGGTTTAAATGTACCCTTTGTTCAGGACTGGGATTTCTTCTGTATTATTTTCACTGTCCTTCATTTCGTTCAAACACTTATGTCAGTCAGACAGGACGTCCGTACACGAGAGAGGAAGGCTCAACCCTGAGCTAGTGATGACTTCATATACTGTGCTTGTTTCATTGTAATGTAGTAAGATTATGTATTAATTATAATCTGATATTACTCTATTATATTATATTCTATATAAAGTGTAAAGCTAGTTTTACTTGAATCTGCGAGACTAATGCAAGGTGACTGTTATTTTAGCTCGCCGTTGCCATGTAGCATTTACTATTTAAATATTAAAGGTATAGTCACCTCTTAAAATACGTGGGACATGGGTCCCCCAGAATGCAATAGTGCCATTGGGTATACTATAATAATACTATATGCATTTCATACCCAACGCCGCATTAAGAGCAAGTTCCCAAATCATATAGCAAGTCCATATACTTGAGCTGTGTTAATAAATTTATAATTCTACCATTGCTCTTAGCTGGGCTTTGGGTTTGAAAGCTAACTGATTGTATTGCTGCGGGAAGCACCAAACAGCTGACCCCTACACATGTAGGCCTCCTATCGGAAGGAGGGCTTTTCCAGAAAACATTGTACACTCACTCAATGCTGGCTAAGTGTTTGGCCAGCGTCACAGACGCTGATCTAACATCAAAACAGCGTTGGGTGAGTGTCTCGTTGAAGTAGTATCCATAGTCTTGTGATCAGGTCAGTTACTTGAGCTGAATGCAATAAACCTGTATTGTATACTGAAGGCCTACACGTGACCGTGAATGCGAATTATGGAGGTGACTGACGGTTTAATTTGGTCGTACTATATTTATGCTTTCTGTTGTATTAAACATTCAATAAGAATATCAAGTAAATATTTGTATTAGCAATTTAATTTATGAAAAGCATAACCAATGTTAGTAATCATGACTGCATTACTGATTCTCAGTCATTCAATATACGCCAACACTAAAGTAGGCCTACTGTACATTAAGGCTACGTAGACGTCGTGTGTCCACTTTCTCCATTTTAGCTACGCAGTTTAAGACAGCGCCGTTATTGTAGTAATTTTGTCATATAGGCCTAGGTTAAGTGAATTTTATGATTGTTAATTTGTAATTTAAATAGTTAAAGCTACGTCGCCTCAGTGCTGTGTATGGCTGTAATATTTGTAAGCTACGATATTCATAAATTGATTAGCAAGGAATATTGGTTAATGGTAGGCGTATAGATTGCTTATATGCATTAATTTCATTATCATTCAATTATATCTGTGATATTTTTCTAATATAATTTTTCTTTATTACAGGGACGATATTTTTGTTTTAACCCGTTTGTGACGAGGCCCGGAGATCTCCGTGATTTAGGGAGACCATTCAGATACGAGGCCCGGAGATCTCCGGGTTTGATCGCATAGGATAACTATGACGTCATAAAATAATCTCGTTTCAGAAAGAGCGCAGTAGCATAATAATCTCGTGTTCAAAGGGTTAATAAACTGTGAAAATACTGCACAGCTGTCGGTTTCTTCGAAAATACAACTCTGTATCCCCCCTCTTACGCATGCACTGCTATCTCGTTTGACGATGATTATTCTGGGCGACAGACTCGTTTTTCAGTTCACAGAAATCTCAACATGTCATAGAGAGGAGGGGTGAGGTGAAGACAGATACATGTGTGGTGAGTTTGGGACGCATGTGTTCGCGGTGTGTAGTTGGCGGGGGCACCACACACCATGTTTGAAGTACCAAACACTGTAGAGATTAAACTCAATATGAATATCACATGGTAAATTATAATAACTTACTTAGGGTTATTATAATACACCCATGCGGTCTCAAGACCTGCCGCCAAGCCTTGCACTGCTTTATTCTCAGCTACCTGTGTGACACAAAATATATTATTTAGCACAGTAGTCGAATGTAAATTATTATCGATTATTATCACATAATGGGGCGTAGTGGTAGTATAACATTGTTCAGTCTATGCTTTAATGGCAAAGAGTGGACTTCAAATAACGATAACAGTCACATGCCTTGCAACTCACTGATGTGAATAAAATAAGTATAATGAATAAAGTCATCATAATTATCCCAAACAATCAAGTAGGCCTACATTATGAATGAAAATTGTTGTGAATTTGCAACAGATCGTCAAATTATTATGCAGATAAAAGTAAGTATTTATTAATAAGAGTGACATGCTTATACATATACAACATAAACATAAATATCATGGTCATTAACAATAGGATATATCGGGCCAATTTTTCGCTTAAAAAAGGTTACAACAAACAAAACATATACAGTGTGCCGAGGAGGAAAGTATTACAAGTATAGACATGTCTTTATCTTTGATCAAGCTTATACAGTATATACAATTTAAAGTTTCTCTCCAACATTTGATGATCAAAAAATTAAATATTTGTTCTAATGTTAGATCGATGAAACCGGCGTTATTGCGCATATTATCAAAAGTAGTTTTATTTGAAATGTCTCGCTTCCACTATTGCTCTATTAATAAAATAGTTTTATGAGAGTGACTTTACGAGTGGGTTGTATCACTTGGATATTAAATTGCAGAAGCGCGTGACAGCGTACTCTGAAAGAAAAAACTTCTTAATCATGTAATGTATTTGAAGCCCGCAAATTGAGTGCAGCGGGCTCTAATGAAGAAAACGTCTTTATCATGTAGTGCATTTGAAGCCTGCGAATCGAGTGGCCATACACGATATTCAGCTCAGTCAGTAGTATATTGAGGACCATGACACATGTAATATATCTTACATGTAATACAGTGTCTTAGACCTCAATAAGGTATACTGGGGCATGTACGGGGGCCCTACCTGCACCCCCACAAGACTCCTTAACTTAATTTGTTAGGTTTTGTGGGGCTCTTGCAGAAACAAAAAGTTCCTCATAAAAATGTCATGGCTTTGAAGCCATTTCAAGCCAATTTCCAAATGGCCGCCGTCGCCAGAAGGGCGAAAACAGAAAAAAATACTTAACTTTGCCAAAATTAGAGTAAGAAGCAGAAATGACGGGTCTAAACACATTAAAATTTAATTTCCTATCAAAGTGGTTGAGCTCTTAAAGTTCGTCAAGTTAGTTTTTTTAGTTGGGTCTTATTATGCCATTTTCAAGATGGCCACCATAGCAAAAATTCTTCAAAATCAGCGATAAGCTAATTATTTACCTAATTATTCAGCTGCGAACATATAAGGGAGTTAATACACATTGTAAATAATGCAATAATGCAATAAAATAACAACATGAAACTATTACTATTGACTAACTGATGACGTTACCAGTGGCAGTATGGCTATAAGGCAGTATCTATAACGATGTCTTCTAAATGATATGTACGATCTGATGACATTGCTCCATATGGATCATCTTTATCAGAAGACATGTCCACCATAGAATATACAGCCTCTTCATCATTGCGACCATATTTAAAGAGGAAGCCTGGCTAAGTCAAACTTAGGCTACAATGTAGGTGTGATTGTGGCTGCATTTCAAATAAATAACCTTTTTAGCATAATCACCCTGAATCATTATCACCCTAAATCACCCATAATGATGACACAATATTGTACTACTGTACATCTAACAGTGGCATACCAGAGAGTGTTTCCTTTGGCCTTATGGTTATTTGAAGTCCTCTCTGTCGGATATGAGCTGGACCAGGGCACGCTCGCCTGCGATTGAGAATCGGACGGGGACACCTAGTGGCCGATTCAACCAGCTCTCGAGTCAATTTACAGACGAGAGTTGGTTGACTAGGCCACTAGGTGTCCCCGTCCGATTCTCAATCGCAGGCGAGCGTGGGCCAGAGTCATTTGACTCAAAGCTCAAATATCACGACTTGGGCCTTTGCTCAAAGTGTGTAATTTTGTTTCTCCCTATTTTGGTGTGATTGATTAACTTAAGTGATTTTGAAATTATTTGCTAATATTTCTGTTGCTTCATATCACGCTATAATATTATAATTTACCACATCGATAATTATAATATATGATTATAGATGATTACTGACCCTGTCTGCCAAGTGTGACATATTGTTTGACTGTGGAATATATCTGAAAAATTGGAGACGATAAGAGTTAGATTATCGTATACATATATGTGAAAGATTAATTTATAAATAATTATATTTTACTCAATCACAGTAGGATAGAGGCTGGCTACAAAAAAGTTCTGAAAATAACTAATTACTAATTATTTTAATATAACATGAGGGCAGAATAAATAATCAAATTCTTAAAGCATCGACCCTTCAAGTAGTGCTCACATTATGAGTATTAAGAAATGTTGATGTCACTTAGTTGCCACTACAAAGCTGATGCATGTTGCTGATGCATGTTTACTGAAAATGTTCAAGTTGTCAAAGATATCCATAGATTAGACTGTGATATAACCCCTTTAGCGTTTTTTCTTCAAAATGGTGGTAAGTCTTCATATGTCATCAGTTCCAATCAGGACAATGTTTGTTTGAATTATGAATTAATTATTACATAATCTGATGGGAAAGCCGTATGTTTCAAATGATGCAAAATGTAAATTCCCCAAATAGCAGTGGCGACCATCTTGGATTGATACACTCTAAGTAAATCCCCATACAAAAAGCCTCTAAACAAAACAATGGCTGAAATGAGTTTGTCGTGTTCAATGTATTATGAAAAGTGATATTATACATATGTCTAGACAAACACAACAGTTGTTTCGACTGTGGGTATTGGCGGCCACGTTTATTTGTCTCATGCTTTACCCTTTCAAGCCTGAATTTACCATTGTCATCTTCATCCACTACCAGCCGCGAATTGCTGTCGCAATTATCGACCTGTAGTGAATGAAGATGATTTGAAGTGGTTTAAAAATTAAAGAAAATTACCATGTATTGGCAAATCAGTTTCATGGAATTTTTATTCTAAAACCCCTAGTTGTAGGGAAATCAAGTATGTTTTCAGGGATGTAAGATGATGCTTTAATGCAGCGTGAGGGCTTAAAAGGTTAAACCTTGAACATCAGACACAATGCAGCTTCCATAATGAGGATTAGTGACCGGCAATGGACATGATATTGAATGTGGATGGCTTTGAGGCGCTCACGACCAAGGATTTATGTGTATAAGAAGGTATTTATACATGTGCTATATCCTGTCCTATCCTATCCTAATGAGCATGAGGAGGTAGCTATACTTACCTATGATAGGCTGATGCACAGGATGCCATATGAGACCCTGCTGATCTGGTGTTGATCTCCACTTGTTTGATATGTTGACAGCCATCAGGATCCACGTCAATCAAATAATCAGATATATTTATTCCCAATTTTACCTTCTGTAAGAAAGATACAAAAATGTAGTCCAGGAGCTAGTTTTTGTCGGGGTTCTATCTAGTGAATTCGTTCAACCGGCGTAGTATCCACAATCGGAATTGACAGAATGGTAGCATGGACCTTCAGCAACAACCCCATGTAGTATGTACAAACAAATTGTGGTATCAGTTATTTGTACAGCCCATTTTCTAACATAGGGGGTGTTTTTCGCTTTGTTCGTCACAGTGGAGGTCAAGTTCGGAAAATAGCCATATCTAAATAAATGAATCAATTCTTACACTTTTGGTATCACTACAATCACTATTAAATTAGCTATTTTTTGGGTCCGTCTGGCCTTATGTAAGATTGTGTATTGAGATAATATACCAACTTACATCAATAGTAAATACACTATGGATTAATTAGAAATTATACTGCGCGTATTTGCTAAAAAACATTCTATTAACAAAATAAACAATGCCTCGCTGGGACTGAGCTCACTTCAAGCTGCATTATGGTCCGGGAGATTATTGATTTATTTTAGTGGTCATTGAGACCACCCAAACTCGTTTAGAGTTAGGGGGTAGAGTTACGTAAACGTCTGTCGCTGCTGTTCTATACACATGGAAATTCAATTCCCGTTACAATGAAATATTGCATGTTGCAGTGGAATAAATATAATATATTGTAATATATCTCTCCACAGACGCTGGAACAAAATTTTTATTACACAAAAATAGAAATCAGCAACAATACAAAATAGTCAACATAGTCAATTAAAGCGATTAAATAAAACATAATTATCGTCCATCTCCATGTGGAAGATGTTTTCTGAACCCAGATATGTATTTGTTTAACACCCAGTGGTATTTAGATTTATTAATGTTGATGTATTTTTAATATAAGAATATAGCAGCCTATTGGGAAAATATCTGTATTCAACCTGGGCTGAAATCTGAAACATTGAACTTTGCTCGGCATATAAGTATATAATTTGTTTTGCACTTGTTTTTACATAATATGGGTGTGCTGAATTTGAATCAGTCGGATAATGTTCTATATTTAGTGTCCTTCACCTTCAAATTTGTTAAACAAACAATGTCCGCAAAAAACATATATCTTCAATTTTTTTCCGACAAATAAATGCACAACTTCTTGTTTCTGCATGATTTGGAGTTGAGAAATGTATGTCTCATGTTTTTTTACCTTTAAATTCAAGATGGTTACCACCAGCACACATTATAGTTTTTTTATGCATATAAATTGTAATATAATAAAACAACATTTTTTAATGAAAATTAAAAAAAATGACTAGTTAATTCGACAAATTAACTCACAAGGCATTCAAAACTAAGTTTAATGACATTACATTCTAACCTGCTTTCATGTGCTCAGTATTTAGAATCACGTTATTATGTTAATGTAAATATGCGAAATGACGGCTATCTTGGATTTTAGGATACAATCTAGGTCAGACTTGAGTGTTTCGGTCCCAAAGTTATGCAAAAACTTTTGGATTTTGGAAATAAAACTTAAGTTGGATACAGGCCTGAAATTTTCAGCTCATTTTTAGGAGATGTTTTTTTCAGTAGTGGTCTTACATGAGCTTCTTTAAAATTTCGAGGAAATGTACTAGTTTCCATTGAAATGTTAATTATGTCAGTGATGGGAGTTATTATCATGTCAAGACAATTTTTCAACACGCTTGTAGGAATGGGATCCAGATTACATGATTTTGATACTCAAATTTACATGTCTCTATCAGTATCAAACGCGAAGGAATCTCTTAGGAAGTTGCAACATTGTTTAATGGGTGTGTCAGCCTGGATGACAGAATCTAAATTGAAGCTTAATCCTAGCAAGACAGAATTTCTTCTTATTGGGACCAAACCTCGGTTGCTACATGGCCGTTATAATGGGGTTTGGTGGCCAATTTGGAAAATGGCCGTTAAGCCTTTTTAGCCTGGGTTATGAAAATTCCACCTGGTAAAATATAAAACCTATAGATATGTATTACTCAAATCAACAATCAAACAATTCTTAAGACTCATTGTATATATGGTTATATGGCAGGGCCAGGACTAGCAGTAGCACCTGGCATTGATACTAGCAGCTTAGTAGGTGCAACCTTAAAATGATCATTTTAGTTGGCCTACAAGGCTACAAGACCAACGTCATAGTCTATATTGTTATAGTCTAGATTAAATTATTATAATTTTGTCATATTAAATTGAAAAGGTATAGGCCTACACGTAGGCGTACCTTCAAGTTTTTATTTCGGAGAAAATCTCTTTCAAATAACTAGTATGACACAAAATTTTAAGTCAAATATAGAACATTTTTCTCATTTTTTCTCATTTATATCTTTTAAATGTATCTGGTATGGTGTTATTATTATGAAGAGGCAAAACATGGGCTTAGTGACAAAAATTGTGTCTTCAATGACCACTAGTTGATTTGCTGTAAATGTAAAATGACACTGAAAATACGAAAAACGACACCTTTCTTAGTCCCTCAAAAAATATATTTCCCATTCCTCCATCGGAGTAAAGTTTTGATATGTCATTTTAGGGATACTAATGAGACGTTTTGCAGTGAAAAAAACTTTTGTTGCAATTATTTTGAAGTATATTGACAAAATGACTGGACTAATAGTTAACCTGTATGTGAAGTGATGGGCATTCAAGTTATAGTGCTTAAATTGGAGGACAGACGGGCAGACGGCCGGATGGTCGGACGGACACGCAACATGACGACAATAGGCATCCGCAAAATTTGGCTTAGGCCTAAAAACCTGTTCATCACTCACCATGACTCAGCAGATAATCTCTGGCTTTCTCGGCCAGGTTTTCTATCTCGTCCTCTGTTATGTCGTCAGGCATACAACCTGTTACATCTACGTCTTGATAGGCGTTCATTCTGTAATATAGCCTACTAATGAGTGTGAGGCTATGAGAGGCAAAAGCCAGCAAACACGAGAAGTTGACCCATTGTACGATTCATGTTGGACCAGCGTCGCGGACATTGGACCAGCGTCAAAAATACAATGTGTCAACTTTTCGTGTTTTCTGGAAACTGATCTAAAGTACAGACAACGTAATTAAGCTATGAACGTCAAGTCATCATCCTTATTTGAACAGAACCGTGCAACAGTATACGTTGTTATATTGTGTATTAATATCAATCAAAAGTGATACATCGCCACTATATATTATAATAATTCACATTCAACCATTTTCGACCAAAAACTGCATGGTTATCTACCTGTTGACTTCAGTAATAGACGTGGTGCAACATGTACTGGCCATCTGATCAATTCCTTTTATATGTATGTATGATGTTATAATTTCTGGTAATGTTAATAAGTGACCCTTATTTTGTACGTACTTAAATAAATCAATGCTCACGATTACCTTTATGATCTATTGTCATAAAAAATCAATGTTTAGCTTGAGTGCAAATAATGAAAGTGATAATTATATTACCACAATGTCTTCAATATACTGGAGTACTCGTGATTAGATATATGCATATTTTGATATAGCTTTTTTATTGGGCTTCATAGACAGGAGTAGATACAAATTGTACAAATATTTAATTATACATATTGTGCACATCAGGGTGTCAAATACGGGTGACCAGCTATTTGATAAAAAGGCTTAACGGCCATTTTCCAAAATGGCCACCAAAACCCATTATAACGGCCATGTAGCAACCGAGAAAAAACAAAACAATCAGATCACGTGGTGGTTTTCAATTATGTATTTCCACACCCTGAATGAAGTATTAACTATTTAGGAAAACAATCAACGATGTCCGAGATATAGGTCACGTAAAATCCAAGATGGGCGCCCAAAGCGATAAAAATAAATGTGCAGATACTATAGTCCCCCAAAATAGTCAGCTTACCCGTTGGATTTTGATGCCCAAATTGATTTTATTATTGATTTAGATCATCAAGATTCCTGGGAACACGAATCCACATGGGCACATTTTTTTCGATGAACCAAAGGGGGTTATAAAAGTTTTTTTTGAAGGGGGGTCCAATTTTTTTATTAGGTAAATATTTATTATTCAACCATGATTACATTTTTTTGACAGGTATTTTCACAGATTTATGTGTCGAAATACTCAATTTTACTCTAGGCTGATAATCGGATTCACATTAACCGTCGAGAATGATCATTAGCCGATTTTTCAGTTAATTCTCAGCCAGTAATCATGACCTTTTGATTGCAAGGCCTAGTTAGGTATTCAGATATATTGAGACAATTTGACATAGCATCTCTTTGGATATGAAAGGGTGTGTTTGCCACTTTACAAAGTGGCAGATACACACTTTAATATCCAAAGGAGTATTGTTAATAACAGGGGAAACAGCATTGGAGGGCCAGAGAGCTGTTAAGCTACAGTCACACTGGGACGCGGATTAACACGCTGCCCGCGGATTGAGCATAATAGCCGAAATCGGCCATCTGCGCCAGACCGTCCCCAATCGCGTGTTCTAATCCGCGAGATGTGTCTACACACCCAGACGGACGAAAAATGGCGTACGCATACCGTAGAAATCGTCTGTGAGCGTCTGAATAGTGTATGAGCGTGGATGAGTGCACACGTACGTGTACACTAACGCATGCTTCCTACGGTGTCTCTACACTTACGGACGTTCACTCACGGGAACCGACGATTGGGGACGGTCTGACGCGATGTCGACGTTGACCGCACGTCCAGACGGAATGCCTACACGACGCGACGGCCTAAGACGGTGTGTGTACACAAAAGTGCGACAATCCACGCACCTGAACGTGCGCGCGCACATGATTTCTTCAATTGGGTTTGTACATGCTGGTCCGTGCGCTTGTCCGCATGTTTCATACTGGCTTGCCCAATATCCAATTTCAATTTGAATTTATATATATTATTATTTATTTTATTGCTACTTTATTTCTCGTTGTGTAACAAATGCACATTGTAGAATATCGTTTTCCTATATAAAATATATATTCATAGAGTCAATTTATATTTATTGTAAAGGCCCAGTCACACTGGGGTACAATTTGACACGGTCCGTAAGCGACCGTAAGCGTTGGCAAGCGTCCGTGATTGTACATTTCCAGGCGGTCACCGCGTCACTTTTCGCGGCAACCGCGTCCATCCGTCGGCTGCCGCGAATTAAGTTCTTGTTAAAAAATTCGTGGCCAAGCGTGGCTGTCCGCGGGAGCCCAATCATCCGTGAATCAGCGTAGAGACACAGCAAAATGGTGTACAAACACCGTGGACATCGTACATACACCGTAGGTATCGTGGGCGTGCGCGACGGATTGTAGACAAGAAATGGCTCACTCTGCACCCCTCTCCAAGGCGGAGCCCCTACATCGGCACACGCTGTCCCTACGCTATTCTACACTGTTATACAATAGCCTACGCTACCCTACGCACAGCGCAAAATATTTTTGGTGTTGCACCGTGAGACGGTCAGCGTAGGGGATCCGTAGCTACTGGCTGCGTTTAGTCACGCTTAGTCACGCTGCCTACGGTTTCTGTACTCCATGTACGGTTTCTGTACACCGTTTGCCGACATATCACGCTTACTCACGCTATGTCACGGTATGTCACGCTACCTCACGCTGTCTACGGTGTATGTACGCCATCTCGCTGTGTCTGTACACAATTTGTCCGCCACCCAAATGTGTCAATTTCCGAACCGCGTATGAAAAGGTCGTGGATCGGAGTATTTTTCATTCTTCTCTGTTGACCTTCCCCAAGTTCCATCTGCTCTGTTGCTCCTCTGTTGCTCCATCATTGTCGTCGTCCTCTCTGGGTAGTGCTGTATAGATTGTTTCTCCAACATGGATGTGGTACAATAACACGCACGTCAAATGCAGTTTGAGGGCTTGGCAGCTGCATGCAGTTGGCAGAGCATTGACGAATTACTACTGTGAAACTTGGTATCATGGCTAAAGAGAAGGAAAAGCTAAAAAGGAGTAGCCACAAAGAAGCAGTTATATGAAGGAGAAATTCTCGATTTTTTATTTGCTGAGGGCTTAGAAAAGAAAAGGCAAAGCAAGAAAAAAAGCCGCAAAGAAGCAGATATAAAGACGAAATTCCCAATTTCTTATTTCGGACATGCATGTCCAAAGTAAGAAATACGGGAATTTTGTCTTTATATCTCGCTTAACTGCATGGTATATAATGCGCAACACTAAAATTAACGTATACGCAGCTCTAGTCAATGGACATATTTACATCATAATGGTCATGTTAAGAAGCCGAGATAAAAATACTGATTTTTTGATGATTTTAGCCGGATTGTCGCTTTAATTATGTTCGCGAGAATACTGTGGAGCATATAATGTTTCCAGACGTGCAGTAGGTCCCGTATACACTTTTTAAAGCTACATGGTCGCAAGATAATTATAGGCTAGAGCCCTTTTATTTACGCTGTTTAAGCTATTTTTGTCTCTCATTTAAGCTTGAATTATATTTATATCCGTGTTTGTAATTCCCTGATTATTTTAAATGAACAAAAATCTAAAATGAACTCGGACCTCCTGGGACCATTGGCGGCCGTTTACGCAATGCTTGGCGCCGTCAGTAACAGTAACAGTGGCTAGTGGAGTGTGTCGCACCATTTCAAGCCTACGGGCTTGGTAGTTAGGCTATCATATGAATAATATAACATCAGTGATATGCTGTTTTATTACACGATTTGGAAAAACATAATATTTGTGTTGTAGTGATTTATTGCACGATATAAAAAATTGCAAAGACATCGTGTTCGTGTTGTAACGTTTTATTACACGATTTAAATAGAAAAATGTAAGGGAACATCATGCTCGTGTTGTGATGCTTTACTGCCCGATTTAAAAAGATTATTATTTCGTGTTATAATGCTTTATTACACGATTTGAATAAACATGTTACTTTGTTAAATAATTTATAAATTATATTAGCGTAATAGATTTAAAGCTGTCGCATAAATATTGGTATATGCTGACACGGATCACTGTCATTATTGATAGTTAGCCGACAGGGCTGATTGACAGGCATGTTCAAACTCCTCCCATCTCACTAGACCTTGTCTCGTATGACCTTGCGTCGAGAGTGATATTTCCCGAGGTTTGAGAAGCACACTGGCTTTTCCTAAAAAATACAATTTTTTTAGATATACCATGCGCAATTTTTTTAATAGGCATTAGTCATGTGAATATCTCATTCATGACATTAATCCAAACATAACGATTATTACCCTGGAAGGTCAACTAAGGAAACTGATCATGTGAGTGGGGGGTTTTTTATGTGACAGTTATTAATACGTGGACAATCCGTGCATAGGAACAAAATAATCTCCTCAAAATAATAATGTAATGTTGAACACAACTGTATACAGATCAAGGATAGAACATTTCTGATGAAGCTGTTTTTTTTCGATCAGGACTATTGAATCAATTTTATTTCAGAATATATATTGTGCCATCTTATACATATTCTAGGCCTAACTGTTTGCGACTGCTATACACTGCGTAGAACTTTGAAAAAGATTCACAGTCTACTCCATCGATCTCAACTCTCCCAAGAAGTGGGGGGGGGGGGCTTTCTTTTCAAAGTACGAAGAAGAAAACAAGACCTACTTTATGTAATAATAGAGTTGAGTCATCACATTAGTTGATCTATGACCTAAACCTGAGTGCCAACTTTCCCATTTATAACATATTCCTATCCCATCTCACCTGATCAACCTTCTTTCTTTAATGCATAATTTTTATGTTCATATAATTTAACATAACTTATTTCGTAATAGTCCCTGACTGAAGGACAAGTATCATCTATCAAAGTATGATCTACACTGGATATGGAAAATAGCCAATTTATTTTAAAGTTTTGACTTTTATGACCATTTTTATAAAATCGATTATCTGGGAGCACATCTTCAGTAACACCAGACGTCTGAAGTTACTTAAATCATCCGAAAAAAATGTATTGAACACCTAACAGATGTCAATAGATACTGAATAATGCATTGAACAGCATCATGGAGGGAGGGGCCCAACGTGTTGATATATTTCTGTTTCAATGACTGTCATGAGGTAGCTGTTTATATATTTCACTTTAAGTGATGGTCATAAGGTAGCTGCTGATAGATCTATGTTTAATTAATGGTCATGAGGTAGTTCTTAATATATATTTTTTATTGATGGTCATGATGAGGCAGCTGTTAATATCTAAGCTTCAGTGATTGTCGTGAGGTAGCTATTAAAATATCTATGTTTTAGTGATGGTCATGAAGTGGCTGTTGTGTACCAGAGGTGGGGTGGTAGCCCACACCAGTTCACATGTCAGAAAGTAACAGTTAATTATTATCAATGTAATTTGTATTGAAAGTATCGATGATGAGAATAATATGTTTATTTATCATTGATGTCTGATATCAGCTGATATCCTGATATTTTAAATTGTATTGGTCCATTTGATAAGTATAAAAAGTGTTTATATAAACTTGCCAAATCCCGAGTTAGTGAGTGGGGACAGTCGTCCCTTACTGTTCAGAGAACAATCTCCTAAGAACGATAAAGTATCTAGGACAGCAGGACTAATGCAAATAAGGTCAAGGCTGATAACAAGCGTTTTATTCCATTCTCACATTTCCATTCATACATATGCGATGTAACTCGCTGTAAATTATATCTCAGAGTGGTTTGTCAAGTTAAAAAAAATCCAAAAATCCGAGGAAAACTCGGAAGTGGGTGGGTGGGTCAAGCCCCAACTCGGATATGTATTTTTTTTGAAAATTTTTGTTTTTTCGTGTTTTTAGTATTGTTTTCATGTTTACATATGTTTCAAAAAATATGAATAGGGGGGTGTGTAGGTGGGGTCTGACCAATCCGAGTTTTTCTCGGATTTTGGGAATTTTTTTAACTTGACAAAACCCCTAGCAAATGTATTTCTCATGATATATTTTTTGTGTGGCCTGAATCCCCATAGGTAATGGGATTCTATTGAATCACGACAACTAGTTCGGCGAAATACCAAGAAACTCCCCATAAGCCACAGCAAGGTATTCTGACAAATAGCTAAATGCTATTTTTACAATAATTAAATTTCCCATCAAATTTATACCCCAACTGTTCATCAGTGCCGGCCACTAAAAGTGTAGGACCAGGGATTACAGAGAGTATTTCGTCGGCCAACACATCAAAGTACACTCTGCTGAGAGCCCATCCCCGGTCAACACCTCTAGGCACCTGCCACGGCACCACTTCCTTAAACTTGCTCACACACAAAACCGGTTCAGTCGATTTCAGGACACGTATAGGCTCGGTTAACAATATAATAGGTTGCCAAGCCAAACTCGCCTGTCTCTCATTGACAAACTCCAGCAGAGCGTACAGCAAAATACTAAAACAGGGCTATATATCAGCGCCGGGAAAGACCAAAACACACACTTACTAATCAATTTGCTGCAGGTACTTATGAGGATAATAATAAACTCACTGGGTTCAATTTGCCCTGATCATCATCACTTTAGTTTAAAAAAAAATACTTGATTCCACTTAACATGCTTAAGAGAATGACAGACCAAGGAATAATTGATTTCTACACTTGGGCCCCAGTTCCACAATTTCTGTGCTTAACGTTTAGTTCACCACACACTTTGACAGCCACCTAGCTAGCATGAGACATTGACCCAGTGCTGGTATGATATTGGGCCACTGTCTACGATGCTGGCTCAACATTATACCTGCACTGGTTCAATGTCTCGTGTTTGTTTTTTCATTTACTACACTCTGAGGCAGCTACGTATGTACACTTGCGTGATTACAGTTGTGTATAGTGTAGGACTGGACAGCTCGACTTGAGATGGAGAGATCCTTGGCTATAAAGTGTCCAGATATCAGAACCCATCCAGCAGGAATGAAGAAGGTACAGCAGGTTCTGGCAGGACCAGGAATGCTGGAAAAGTTCTTCTGATACAGAAGAAATCAAGCTCCAGGACCGGTATTCTCGTACAAGTTACGATAAATCGTAGGCTTCTGATTGGTCGAGATGGCCATCTCGACCAATCAGAAGCCTACGATTTATCGTAACTTGTACGAGCTGGATTCTGAACACGTTTACTGGGCATTATTCACTTAATCATTTGTGTGAGTAAAGCGGTAAATAATATGAATTATTCAAGAAATATGGTGACTGTACCAGAGGTGGCTCTTTTATATTAATTTTGTTGTGGACGAGATATTCTGTAACATGCTATGCAGGATTCAACAAACGGAACAACTCCCTGGTGAGCTACCAAAGAGGATTTTACACGTACTACCACAATTTACCATCACAGTAGCCCATGTTAATATAATATAATCATCTAATAATGGAATAATACAAGCAGATCCAAAATGTTTTGGTTCAGATAAGAAATAGTAGTGTTGGATCCAGTAAAGGGGTGCCGGGGTTTTGTATGGCGAAAAATAAGAGGCCATGTATATGCCCGTGCAATGGTGAGCTTTCAATAGAATACAAATAGTTATCTGACAAACATCTACAACCTATCATTCATAAGAATAATATATTTCTTAAGTTTACAATATATGCCTATTGCTGGTTATATGGATTGTGGCTTAACAAAGCATGCTCGACACTGTCACACAATTCACCTTCACAAACTGTAAACATTTTCATGCATGAACAAAATTTACATGTTATCACTATGTTACTTCTCTAATGCATACCAGCAACACAAGAGTTTCAAATATACCCATATGTATCACATTAGACAAATCTTTTTTTTTTCATTTCAATACAGTCATCCAGCGGTGATCTGTCGATCCAGATGGCAAGAAAGAATCCTGATAGATATGTGGTTAAACCCCAAAGAGAAGGTGGAGGTGAGGACATTAGTAACCGGCTAAACTTGCATAACCCTTACAGTACTGAAAAACAATGACTAAAAATATGGAGACCAAATGGGTATTTACTTTAAAAAATGACATGAATTTCTTCGCTAATTATTTCTGTTTGGTTTGAACCACGCTCGCCTGCGATTGAGAATCGGATGGGGACACCTAGTGGACGGGGACTCAAACAGATCTCATCTATGACGGCTTCAAAAGTCTTTTTCCAAGCTGTCATAGATGAGACATGGTGATGTGGAATTTTGAATGTCAAGAAAAAAGTCAGGAACAAGTCAGTAATTGTTTCTTAGAAGTTCCCTAAATCGGATCCTGGATTTGCTTCTGATTTTTTCCAACTTCGCGCGTGATATGGGTCATGAATACTGTCCATTTTGGTCATGAAAAGTCAGTAAAAAGCCAGGAATATGTTAATTTAGAATTCTGGGTGGCAAGAATGAATATATTTCTCACAAACCAGCACTTTTATCTTTTTTTGACCCTTACTTTCAAAACGTTTGACTTCCCTACTGATAGAGATAAAGCTACATCGTTGTATTCAGCAGTGCTGTGTCTAGTTACTGTCCTGATTAGACAACTAGCTAGCCCTGCAAACACAATACGTTAAAACAATGCCGATTTAATGTTGGCCTGACGTCCAAAACAGCAGGCCAACATTAAATCGGCATTTGTTCATCGTGTTGTGCTGGCTGGGTATGCCTGTTGTCATACTCTGGCTTCTGCTGTGTTGTTACTATTCGAAACGCTGTTCAAAGAGGTCAGCTGGTCTCTTACATAGTATTTGTAATTTTAATCTATATGTCTACGTCAAAGCGACTTTTCCCATCATATGTCAAAGCGGGGATATGTCAAAGATTATATGCTTATAATGTTGACAAACAGACTTTTTGCACCAGGCAAATAAAAGGTGAAGGAGGTCCCCCCCCCCCCTGATCTGACGCCACTCTATTACAAATCTGAAAATAATCCAGTCCCTTGAATCTGTGGATCACAGTATCAAGACACAGCTTCAGGTTACTGAATATTGTAATTGTTCACATCGAAATACATGCAAAGCTGGCAAATTTTAATTATTGATATTTCTTTTTGCAACGAAAGAGATTGAAAACGGCTGTAGACATTATTAGCAGTTTGCAATGATAATATGTGTGTGTTTTGTTGTAGGTAACAATATATATGGTGATGATATACCTCGGCTCCTGAACGGAATAGAAAACACTCAGATGAGAGAAATAGCCACGTCATGATGGATCTGATAAAAAGTCATGGCACCAAAAATGTGGTGGTTGCGCCACACAAGCCAATAGAAAGGATGAAGGTCGTGAGTGAATTGGGTATTTTTGGAGCTTTTCTGGGGTAAGCCATTATAACAGCATAGTCCCCAAGTCTAAACCATTTAAAAATAGGTATTAAGAGAACGCTAAATAGAAAAATAATGCTGAGGATAATATTTTAAAAAGATGAAAATGAAAAGGTCTTTAGTAAATGTATGAAGCTATGTATTGTCTGGTTTCGGGTTGCCTGTCAAATTGCAAGACTAATCGAGAAAATATAGAAAATAATGGCTGACACGGATGTATGAGAACCAAGAGCGTAGTTTTTAAAATCAATAATGTAGGCGGGTCGTCACGCTTCGCAGAGGACACATTGTATGCCCACATACATTCAGAGCATGGTCAGCGATCCGGGGATGGGGTTATTGATCCGTGAAGCGAAACCTTATTGATTAAAATCTGAAAAATCCAGCACATGGTGTGTCAATTTGTAAGGCATAGACACACTGATCCTGACTTACAGTGTGAACCGGTCACAACATGCTATTTGCCACATGATATATCGTCCCCTTGGCGATGAAAGGGTGTATCTGCCACTTTGTAAAGTGACATATACACCCTTTCATATTCAAGGTGATTATATGTTCCATTTCAACCCTTTAATCCCTCATGATGCACCAAATCATCATTTTACATCCCTGAAACGCACTTGCTCCTATAACTAAGGTCATTAAGGGGTTTTACAAATAAAACAAAAATAAATATGATTTACCAATACATGTCAATTTTCTTAAATTTTTCACCAAATTCAAGTGATGTTTATCCATTACAAGCTGAGAATTGAGAAAGCAAATTCACGGCGTGTAGTGGAAGAAGATTATAATGATAAAGCCTTTGACAAACTTCTGCGTTAGAAAACATAATTTGAGATTGTCATGCTTGCAAAAAACCGTATGTAATCCCTATGCTTTGCTCTTACAGATCAGCTGACCAGGTGTTACTCAATACGTATTGTGGCCACACAGTGAGATGTAAACCTGAGGGGGCGGATGAAGGAGGCATTTTCTGTGGGAAGGGACATCACAGCAGTGTATTACTCATCTGATGTCTGCTTCATTGAAAGAATGATAATATCAGTAGTGTCGCATGCTCCAATATATAGTATAATTTGATGTTGAATCAATGCCGGAGCAGCGTCGCAGACGGTGGTTGAGCATTCATCCAAATCTAATACAACACTTGTATTATTCAGATGTGACAGTAAACAATATCTTATTTCATCTTCCATATCTTCTTCCATATATACACTGTAGATACCTGCCTTTTCATATTCGTAGTAGAACACAAATAGCTTACATGCATAAAGTCAAGCTCATTGAACCACACACTTTGCTCTGTGCTAGAAATGTCATGAACAACACATCTGAAACAATGCCTCCTTAATGTTGTATGACAACGGTGTATATAATTATCAGATCAGCATAATTTATTATGATCCATCTGTTTTTGTGGGTGGGGCGAGAGCCCCACTGACATTATTGTATTGTTCAGAACAAAGATTTGGGACAAAAAGTGACGTCACCCCATTCATAAAACCTGTATACAGGCACAGTTCATTCATTATTTGAGCCTTTCCGGGGCTCGCGTCAAATTTTCCTGATACAATACAGAGCAACTTCACACGGTTTCACATCTTACTGTATGGACTTTTGAAATGGTCCCTTATTATCCATAGTAGACCCTTGCCATATCCCAGCAGACACGAGGCGTTGATCTAATGATGTTTTAATGTTAGCCGCTGCTGAAGATGCTGTGCCAACATTTAAACAGCAATTGGGTCAATCTCTTGTCAACAGGTCCTCATGTTAAGGAACTCAACAGTCAATGTATGTGTGTGTGTGGGGAGGGGGGGTGATGGTATTCTTGTCGTACACACAACACTGAATACATACACAGCAACTACGATGCGTTGACCCGATGCTGATACAATGTTAGACCAATGTCACAGACAATGGGCCAACATTAAATCACGTTGCGAGTCTGGTAGAAACGTCTTAGCAAGTACGGGACATTGGCGCAATGCTGTTTTAATGTTGGCCTACTGTATGCGATGCTGGGGCAACCTTAAGCCAGCATTGGTTCAATTTCTCTATCAGCTGGGATGTAGACTACATTATTATAGGCCACACCCGCTCCAAGCAGTCTCTACTGCTAGACTGCTGTACATAGGCCCAGGTTTAATGTTGGGCCAGCGTTGTAGACGCTGGGCCAGCGTTCACACAGCACGGGGATAACCCAGCAGACACGAGACGTTGAACCAATGTTGTTTTAATGTTGGCCCAACGTCGAAGGAATGTGCTGTGTTTGCTATGTAATAGCAGACTCAATGTTGCTATAGGCCTGATACTGGGCCAGCGTCGCAGACGTTGGACCCACATTAAGCCAGTATCAAAATAATTGCTGGGGTCAATGGACAGTAACTCACTCAATTCACTCAATTTGTTGATCAACTACACAGAAGGAAAAGTAATGTAAAGTAAAGTAAAGTCACATATATTGTCCCCAAGGCCAATCAAATTCGTGATATTTTATTTTCCTGATGTTTTGGGTGTCTGTTTTGTAATTCGGGATGAGCCCCATGGTGTAAACACTACCCTAACAGTAGGGCCTACTATTCGGCTAATTTCAATATTGATCCACTGTGTACAACACAGGCCCGTCACTGAGCCAACATTGGCTCAAGGTCTCGTCTTTGTATTGAAATGGTTACATAGGCGAATCCCTCAGCCCTAAAAACATGAGGCCTTTGGCCCTAGTTAGTGCTGTATGCTCCAAAAAGGGAGTTGAAATGGTACATGAATGAACAGGTCCAGTGACCAGGGGTAATATGTGTGAAGCGCACAGAGCATTGTATGTGCGCTATATAAGAACTCACCATTATTATTATTATATATAAAAAAAATGGTTCCCAAATATGATTTTTTGGCAGCCAAACAGTCAGTATTAAAGAGATACACACAGTGAACAAAAGTTTGTTCACCGCCAAAGTGATGCATATTGCACTGATGCTTAACACCTTAAAATTGCATAACTGTTTTGTTTATTTCGACAGAAATAACCTAAAATGTTCAAAACAATCATTCATATATTTTTAAAGGCCTTATAAATGTACAAAATCGATTTAAATGTAGCTGGATTAGATCACGACGCGATGTACCATCAAGTTATATGGTGTGCTAAATCTATGTACAATTTGTACTAGACTAATGGTGGTTACTTAAGGGCCAATTTTATGTTACATTAGACCAACATCAAACCCCTTAATAACAAACACGAGACGTTGAGCCGCATTGGCCTAACGTTGGGCCAGAGCCGTAGACGATGGGCCCGAAGTAGTCCGACATCAGATCAATGCCTCATGTTGGCTGCGATGCCAAGCCCTAACAAACCACGATTGGTGTCCTAAGACTAGGTCAGCCCCTATTATAGCCCAGCAAGCACGAGGAGTTACTACTGACCCATTGATGTTTAAATTTTGGCCCAGCTTCTATGACGCTGGACCAACATTGACCCATCAAAGGGTGAATGTCTCTCGCTTGCTGGGAACTCAGTTACCGGTACCGTAAAGGTTGCTTTTTTACATCTATTTTACCGCATTTCGTAATGTATATCACTGCATGTGATGACTAACGATGAAATTAAATAGTCTGATATTTTCAAATAGCATTGTCACTATATTTTGAAATGCCCGTGAGATATTAAATAAAAAACTGCAAATGTTCTTCAAGAAAATCACGCAAAATCAAAAAAGTGAAAAATATTGTTCACGTCAGATGAGAGCAGTTGATCAGTGGCTGGCCAAAGGCTCTAGATGCTGGCCCACACTTTAAAGCACTATACAAAGATGACACTCCTATTTTTAAATATACTGACACTCTCCACACAGGGTCCGAAAATAAACATGACATTATATGCATGTTTCACCCATATCGCACAAAGCAACAAATCATAGATATGCCTAAATGACATGACAAAATAAACTGTAATAATATATATAAATAATAAGGAAGTGTCTATTTACCCCGTCACGGGGTGTGCAAGAAGATTAAAACCCTTATTTAACCCGACAATGACAACCAATCAAAATTGTTCTTTCAATGCCCTGCTGTCAATGTTTGTTTTTTGGCGCTCCTTCACGGAACTGAATAGCCTACACCAAAACCTTATCAAAATGAGCAGGTAAGTTATGCCGCGTAAAATAAACTTGTACAAATGTAAATATATCCCTGACTCCTGACAACTATTATCGCTTGCAACATTTACAAAAGATATGAAAGCTGGATTACTACCAAATATTATGTGAATTGGCAAGTACACGTATTATCGTCCGTGGCCGCATTTGATTTATGCTAAATTTCCATACAAACAGTAGTCGCAACAGGTTTGATTACGACGCCCGCTTTGCATTTTACATTGCTTAGTATCTGAGACATTTACCCAAGGTTAATTTATTGTTGGTCCACCGTCTACGACACTGGGCCAACATTAAACAAACATTGGGTAAATCTATAGTCAACTTAATGACGGGGAATGTCGGCCCAGGTCCAGGCGGGGGAGGGGGGACGGCCCCGTTTTTTTCGACACATTATTTTAAAAAGCCACCTAAATAGGCCTTAGCATATCAACAAAAACTTGAGGGCCGGCACCAAGCCCCCCCCCCCCACGTTTTTTATTAAATCCTGAAAAACAACCTGGGCTAAATAACAATACAAACTTTCTTATATAACCCACATAAAAACAAGTGGGTCATAAAGCTATTTCATTCTTCGTCTTCAACCCACATAAAATCACCCGGAATAATATGTGGCCTACTTATTTAACCCACAACAAAGCATCCAGGCTAAATAACTATTTCCACATCAAACAACCCGGGCTAAATAACAATTCCAACCTTCTTATTTAACCCGCAATTAAGAATCCAGACTATATACCTATTTCAACCTTCGTATTTAGCCCACAACAAAGCATCTGGGTTATAAACGTTTACAGCCTTCTTATTTAACCCACAGAAAAGCAGCTGGGGAATAGAGAACTATCTCAACCTTCATATTTCATCCACACAAAATCCACCGGGCTAGATAATTATCCAAACCTTCTTATTTAGCCCACAGAAAATCACATACTGGGCTATTTACCTATTTGAACCTTGTATTTAACCCAAATAAAAGGTAGTAGGTTTTATATCTTTTCAACCGACATATTTAACCCACAGAAACATCCCGGGCTAAGTAACAATACAAACCTTCTTATATAACCCACATAAAACAAGTCGGTTATAGAGCTATTTCAATCTTCGTCTTCAACCCACATCAAATCACCGTGAATAAATAACTATGGCAACCTATGTACCTATGTACTTATTTAACACACAACAAAGCATACAGGCTAAATAACTATTTTCACACCAAACAACCCGGGCTAAATAAAAATTCCAAACTTCTTATTTAACCCGCAATTAATAACCCAGATTATATACCTATTTCAACCTTCGTATTTAGCCCACAACAAAGCATCTGGGTTATAAACATTTACAACATTCCCATTCAACCCACAGAAAAGCAGCTGGGTAATATAAAACTATCTCAACCTTGATATTTTATCCACACCAAATCCACCGGGTTAGATAACTATCCCAACCTTCTTATTTAGCCCACAGAAAATCACCTACTAGGCTATTTAACTATTTGAACCTTCTATTCACCCCAAATAAAAGCAAGTAGGTTTTAGGCCTATAACTTTTCAATCGACATATTTAAAGGTACCCAGATTGAAAAAAATAATATGTTCTATTTGTGTTACTCTACATAATAAAATTGTTAAAATTTGATTTTTTTAGTTTTAAACATGTTCAAATTATTTTTTTATTTGATATATTTCTATTTCTCGCTAAATAGGGATAACAATTGTGTAAATGGGGCCTTTCTGTGATGAACGTCACAGATTTCGTCACATTATATTTACACAAATGTTCATTTATGGTAACATTAAGAGTACCAGTTCACATGTACACCCCATTTTCAATAATAATTTGCTATCCTGAAATTTTTGTTCCCATGATAACCAGATAAAAACATTTCTCACAATGTTATAAACGAAAATGTTTGTAAACGAAAAGCAGCTGGGTAATATGGAACTATCTCAACTTTGATATTTTATCCACACCAAATCCACCGGGTTAGATAACTATCCCAACCTTCTTATTTAGCCCACAGAAAATCACCTACTGGGCTATTTAACTATTTGAACCTTCTATTCACCCCAAATAAAAAGAAATAGGTTTTATATATTTCCAACCGACATATTTAACCCACAGAAACATCCCGTGCTAAATAACAATACAAACCTTCTTATTATAACCCACATAAAACAAGTGGGTTATAGAGCTATTTCAATCTTCGTCTTCAACCCACATCAAATCACAGTGAATAAATAACTATGTCAACTTATGTACTTATTTAACACACAACAAAGCATACAGGCTAAATAACAATTTTCACACCAAACAACCCGGGCTAAATAACAATTCCAACCTTCTTATTTAACCCGCAATTAATAACCCAGGTTATATACCTATTTCAACCTTCGTATTTAGCCCACAACAAAGCATCTGGGTTATAAACATTTACAACATTCCCATTTAACCCACCGAAAAGCAGCTGGGTAATATAGAACTATCTCAACCTTGATATTTTATCCACACCAAATCAACCGGGTTAGATAACTATCCCAACCTTCTTATTTTACCCACAGAAAACATCCCGGGCTAAATAACAATACAAACCTTCTAAAACCCATATAAAACAAGTGGGTTAAAGAACTATTTCAATCTTTGTCTTCAACCCACATCAAATCACCGTTAATAAATAACTATGTCAACCTATGTCCTTATTTAACCACAACAAAGCATCCAAGCTAAAAAAAACTATTTCCACATCAAACAACCCAGGCTAAATAACAATTCTAACCTTCTTATTTAACCCGCAATTAATAACCCAGACTACATGGTATATACTTATTTCAACCTTTGTAGCTTCCAGACCACAGAAAATCTATTTAACCCAAACAAAAGCAAGTAGGTTTTATAGCTTTTCAACCGACATATTTATTTAGCCCACAGAAAACAACCCGGGCTAAACAACAATTCCACTCTTCTTTATGCCTACACATAATAAAGCATCCAGACATATTTTAACCTTATTTAGCCCACTACAATGCACCTGGGTTTTATAATATTACAACCTTCTTATTTAACACACAGAAAAACAGCTGGGTTTCAGAATGATTTTCCAATCTTCATATTTAATCCCCAACAAATACACCGGGCTAGATAACTATCCCAACCTTCTTATTTAACCCACAGAAAATCACCTGGGCTATTAAACTATTTAAACCTTATTTAACCTACAGGAAAAACAGCTGGTTATAGAAATATTTTCGTATTTAATCCACACCAATTCTATTGGGTTAAATAACTATTCCAACCTTTCTTATTTAAACCACAGAAAAGCAGCATTTCAACATGTCTGAGCAAGTTAATCTACAGTATATCTGATGCAAAATGCTCGCTATGAGCGCTAGAACATAAATCGTTGTTGCTACACAGTACACCTACGTAGCAGAATTGCTTTCTCGTGATGATTGAATTGTGCTATAGTGATATTTGTTTTTGTTTTCTTTGTACAGGATAAAGGTACAGCGATACAATTTTTAGATCATTCTCCTGGAGACACGATTGCCCCGTGTACAGATGCTACAGTAGTGTATGAGAGATAAATGTAGGTATGACTATGTACCTAATTTATGTGTTACCCAATACATATTTAAGTTCTTGTAGTTATTATATTGAATTTTTTTATCAAAATAATAAATGCAAATTTCAAATTTAATCACCACGAATAGAACATATTAAAAAAATAATTATGTTTCATTGATCCACTCATTATTTTATTTACAGCGAGACGCCAGTGGTTTTAGAAGAATATATATGGAGACTCTATATGAACACTCAAAGTCACCGGCTATTTTTGTTTTATCTGTGTAAGAAACATAAACAAGATCTACATTATCTTATATATAATATGATTTTCTTCGTGTTTAAAATTTAATAAATGCAATTGCAACATTTGTAATTATTATTATCTCATCATTAACTTTATAATTGAATGTGTTCACATGGTCGCAGAGTGACACAAAAGTTATCCACAAAAAGATTACCTACTTCTTGTTTGTACATTATCAAATTCTCTAGTAGCTATACCGACTACCATAATATCGTTCCGGGACAATTGTAGACAAAACACTAAATTCTAAAACTTCCATTTGTATCAATTAAATAGGATAGTAGGCCTACCCTCTACACTTTTCGCCACCCAATAGAATACTAGTAAATGTACACAGTAGTAAAATACAGAAAATATGTGCCCCTGAGCCCTTGTTGAAAGGACAATAAGATGTGTTTTCGCTATGAGGCGAAAATGAATGCATCTCTGCCAAGTATTTTAATTGACAATCACTACAAATCATTACGCTATGACCAAAACCTTTTCATTTCGTACTCAGGCAGGTAAGTGCCTACATACAAAAGTATGAGGAATACGGACTAGCGGTACTTGGGATTACGCGTTCACAAAGTATTTTTGACTTTTTGTAAAAAAACAAATTCGCCATACATTCTATAGTTCCTCAAATATTATTATAAATAAGTCTAATTAACATAATGCTCTTTAAAACTTTTCGGTTAATCATAAATGGTACTTTGGATAAAGGCAATAATATTTTAATTTAAACAACCTATGATAATAGTGTTCACTTTGCCTTAATCAGTCTTAATACAAGGACAATTTGAACAGATTGTTACTACTTCCAGAAACAATAGTCGTCACAGACAGGAGGAGGATAAACCATGGGCCTACTCATAAAACAGAAGGCGAATAATATAAATTAATTCACAAATATGTGTTTTTGTGTTTATAACTAAATGTAATAATGATAACAGTAATTTGAAACATGTATTGCAGTTATATCGTGCGCTCACTATGTGACCTCAGGAAAAAGTCATCGCCATGGAGTGGTATAAAAAAAAATATACTTTAGGACTAAAATCTGATTTAACCCATCATCATTGCCTAGTTGAAAACAGGTCAGACGTTTCACTAACTGATTAAAAATATTCACTTTTGATGGCCCACATACCTTAGAACGTTGGCAAAATAAATATGAATTCATTAATGTCTAGATGCTTTAACACTTACAATGCTGAAATATTTGCGTATCAATCATGGAGACCAAAGAGTTGTTCCAATTTGAAATCATCACAAATAGCTCAGTTAGCTTTTTCTGCTTCATTTGAATATATATGTTATGGGTCTATGGTCATTACAATTTGATAATTCCTTCAGCGCGGGGGTCGTTCACGTCTATAGACGGTCCCCGCAGTGAAAGGGTTGAGAATAATTTAGGGAAAATATCACGGTAAAATATAAGCTCCGAGCGTCCCCACCATAGCGGTATAGTGGCCAAAATTAGACAGTATGTCAAAGCTAGTAGGCTATAGACTAAACCAACTGTAAAGTTTCGCTCACTTATCAATAATATTTACCTTGACGACCCCAACCTTAGAACCATACTGCGCATGCGGGTGGTCCTACGACATGTGTTCAGTAAATAGTGACGACTCGCCTACTTTAATATTGGGTGGTCGGCGTTGCAGATGCTGAAATGCCTACTGGTCGTGTTCGCTGGGAAGAGACGGATGGAGGGAATAATGTAGCTGGGTCGTTGTGATTCGCTGAGTAAACATTTAGGGCGCCTAATACAAAGACAGGCATGCGCAATGAGGTCAACTTCGACAAGAGTGGGTCTATCGCAACGTAAATATTTTGATTCAGTGAAGTATAGCAACCCATCAACTTTAAATCATAACTGACATGTGAGTAGACTGAATAATAATCGGATAGGATAGATTATTTTATAGGCCTACACACATACTTTACCTCGCTTAGTATTGGTTAGTTTTGATAATATTATGTAATATAACATAAAAAACACTTAATCATCATATTCCTGGTTATTATCAGAAGAGTGGACAGGCATGTACATCGATCGAGAGATCATCCACAGTCACTCGTCATACGGACCCTCGGGCCAATGCACAGGCCCACGTCTTAGTGCAGAAGCATTTATTATTTATTTCGAAATAAACATATTCAGTGTGTAACAAGCCCCGTCTTCTCATCCCTGAGAGATGAGGTTTACCCAGTGTGCAGTGGGCCCCTCTTCCCAAACTGGGCCTAAAATATGAGGTTTACCCAGTGTGCAACCAGCTTCTCATCCATCCTAATTATCGTATCCCTGCGCATGCACTTATATTCGAAAATGCACTTAGTTTTCGAAAATAAGTGCATGCACTTATATTCGAACATAAAGATAAATTTTAAATTTATTCCAATTCGTTAAAATCGTAATTATTTGATTTCTTCCAATCCAAGGTAAACTAAGTTAACGCTAGTAATCACTGGGACAGTTACTTTGAAGTTACCTTGCAGGAGTGACTCCGGGAAATAGATGTTGACACTACCTGAACTGTTATATCACACCTCATTTGTCCCCACTTTTCAGCTATCATACCCATACCCTATCGCTTTGACGCCTTGAACTGTTGGCGCATATCTGTATTATGGGGCAATTCTCTCCTAATATCTACCCGTTAATGAATAATACAAAATAATATTGTAGTTTGTGTTTACGATAAACATTTTTTTTAAATTATTATGGGCATTAACTAGTAATAGTCTATAAGTCAATGTACTCATATTATTATTATTCTCACCTGATGTCTTGAGTTACACCGTGGTACGCGTAGTAATTTTCGAATATAAGTGCATGCACGTAGTATTCGAATATAGTTGCATGCACTTATAAACGAACAAGGATATTTTTGGAGAAATGGCATTCGAATTTCACTTATAAGTGAATGCACGTTTATGCGCGGGGATACAGTAAGGATGAGGTTTAGCCAGTGTGGAATGGGCACCTCACCCCTTCTAATATATGAGGTCTACATAGTGTGCAGTCAGCCCCTCATTCTTGACGCTGCATCAGAGATGATGTTTACCCAGTGTGCAGTGGGCCCCTCATCCCTGAGAGATGAAGTTTACCAGTGTGCAACCAGCCCCTTCTAAGGATTAGGCTTAGCCAGTGTACAATGAGCCCCCCCCCCCCCCCCTCCCCCCTGAGAGATGAAGTTTACCTTCTGTGCAGTGGGCCCCCAATCCCTTCCGAGAGATAATGTTTACAAATCCTAGTGTGGAGTTGGCCCCTCATACCCACCTGAGTGTTGAGGTTTACCTAGTGTGCATTGGCCCCTCATCCCTCCTGAGAGATGAGGTTTACCTAGTGTGCAGTGGGCACCTCATCCCTGACTCTGCCTGAGAGATGAAGTCCACCCAATCTGCAACCAGCCTACCCTACAGCCCCTACTTCTCCCTGAGATGAAGCTCACCAGTGTGCGACCAGCCTCTCATCCCTCCTAAGAGATAAGGTTTTTCCAGTGTGCAATAATAACACAATAATAAAACAATGATTTTTAAAACTTTGATTACTATCAAAGTATTTTGCTAATTTTCTCTCTAACTCCCATTTATCCACCTAGCTTTTCTAGCGTAGATAGCGTTGGGCCTAAGTTTTGTAAAATATTTCAATTTGTAGCAGTTGCTGTGTCTAACTACAGAAGAAAATATATCATACACATGTGTGGCACCAGATGGTTAACATGGTTAATATGGGAGCAGGTTCATACTCCACCAGAAGATTATTATATGAGACAACACTTCATACTCCAGCCTCCAGACAGTAAAAGCGACGCAATCAGGCTAAAATCATAAAAAATCCTTAATTTTATTTTGGCTTCTTAATATGGCCATAATATGTGAACATGTCCATAGACTAGTATTGAGTATGTTTTTTTAAATTTTGTGTTGCGCAATTACCAGTTAAGCGAGAAATAAATACGCAATTTAATTTCAGACATGCATGTTTAAAATAAGAAATACAGAAATAACTGATAAACGGGGTTTTCCGCAACCTTGCTACGTTGCCACAGCAACCCAAAATTTAAAAGACTTACGTAATTCTAGTCTATGGACATCTTCACATATGAAGGAAGTATATTAAGAAGCCAAAATAAAATTATTGATTATTGATGATTTTAGTCTGATTGTGTCGGCTTTAATACAGAGGACATGTAATACGCTAGGCAACAGAGGGTTAACATTAGATAAATATAATAGTCTAGTCGCAGAAGATTAATAGTTGAGACACGTGATACCAGAGACGCCAGAGGATTAATACATGTGTTACTCTATTCCGGAAGAATTAATTATTAAAACATATGATACTCTAGGTATGACAAGGTTAATATAGAAGAAATATGGTAATCTAGTCCACATCGCAGTAATACACGAGACACACGTGATACTATCGACCCTCTGGACCTCAGAGGGGTAATACATGTCAAACTCTAGCCTATAGAGGGTTCAGAAATAACATCTATGGAGCTCTAGGCATGAGTAGGTTAAAAGAGATAAACATGATAAGACATAAGAAACGTGATACTCAAGAGGGTTTATACTTGCGAAAGTCAACAAAGGGTTAATAAATAAGACATGTGATACCCAAACACCAAAAGGTGAATATAGAAGCAATTTGATAGTCTAGTCTACAGAGGGTTAGTATTTGAGACACGTGATACTATCGACTTTCTGGCCCTCAGAGGGTTATTACACGCAATACTCCAGCCTATAGAGGGTTAATAAATAACATATGTGATGAACTAGGTATCAGTAGGTTAAAATAAGCTAAACATGATAGTGTAGTCCACATAGGGTTAATATTTTAGAAACGTAATACACTAGACCACAGAGGGTTAATACTTGAGATAGTCTAGTTAACAGAGGGTTGACAAATAAGAAATGGAATACTCCAGATATCAAAAGGTTAATATGGAAGAAATTTATTAATCTAGTCCACATAGGGTTAATATTAGAGAAATGTGGTCCTATCTACTCTCTGGGCCTCAGAGGGTTAATACATGTCAAGTTATAGCCTATAGAAGGTTAATCAATAACATTTATGATGCTCTAGGCATCAGTAGGTTAAAATAAGATCAACATGATAGTGTAGTCCACAGAGGGTTAACACATTAGAAACGTGATACTCTAGACCAAAGAGGGTTAATACGTGTGATACTCTAGTCCACAGAGGCCTAATAAATAAGATATGTGAACCTCTAGGCATCAGAAGGTTAACGCAGAGAAAATATGGTAGTCTAGTCCACAGAGGGTTGACACATGAGACATGTCATACTCTAGACCACAGAGAGCTAATACATGCGATACTCTAGAATGGAGAGTGCTAATACATAAGATATGTGATATTCTAGACATTAGAATGTTAATATAGGGAAAATCTGATAATCTCATCTCTTGGGGATGAGGGGCTCACTACACACTGTGTAAACTTCACCCTGAGAGAGTGAAAGGCTCGCTACACACTGGGTGAACCTCATCTTTCAGGCCCAGTTATGGATGAGGGGCTCACTGCACACTGCCGGCTAAATCTCATCTTCAGGGTGAATGAGGGCTCGCTGCACACTGACTAAACCCTTATCTCTCAGAAGGGATGAGGGGCCCACTACACGCTAGGTACCCCTCATCTATTAGGAAGAATGAGAGGACCACTGCACACGCTAAACCTCATCCTTAGGATGGATGAGGGGCTGGTTGCACACTGGGTAAACCTCATCTTTCAGGGCCAGTCAGGGATCAGGGGCCCACTGCACACTGGGTAAACCTCATCTCTCAGGCAGTGTTAGGGATGAGCGGCTCACTGCACACTGGGTAAACCTCATCTCTCAGGAGTGATAAGGGGCTCACTGGACACCAGGTAAACTTTATCTATCAGGCAGAGTCAGGGATGAGGGGCTCATTGCACAATCGATAAACCTCATCTCTCAGTAGGGATGAGAGGTCCAATGCACACTAGGTAAACCTAATCCCTCAGGAGGGATGAGGGGCCCACTGCACACTAGGTAAACCTCATTTCTCAGGAGGGATGAGGGGCTGGTTGCACACTGGGTGAACCTCATCTTTCAGGACAAGTTAGGGATGAGGGGCCCACTGCACACTGGGTTATCTTTGAAGCAGAGGCAGGGATGAGAGGCCCACTGCACATTTGGTAAATCTCATCTATCAGGCAGAGTCAGGGATGAGGGGCTCACTGCATCATTGATAAACCTCATCTCTCAGGAGGGATGAGGGGCCCACTATGCACTTGGTAAACCTCATCTCTTAGGAGGAATGAGGGGCCTACTACACACTTGGTAAACCTCATCTTAGTATCAGGCGGAGTCAGGGATGAGTGGCACACTGCAAAATCGATAAACTTCATCTCTCAGGAGGGATGACGGGTCCACTGCACACTTGGTAAACCTCATCTCTTAGTACAGATGAGGGGCCCACTGCACACTAGGTAAACCTCATCTCTGAAGAGGGATGAGGGGCCCACTGCACACTGGGTAAACCTCATCTCTCAGGAGGGATGAGGGCCCACTGCACACTAGGTAAACCTCATCTCTGAAGCGGGATGAGGGGCCCACTGCACACTGGGTAAACCTCCTTTCTAAAGAGGGATGAAGGGCCCATTGCACACTGGGTAAACCTCCTGTCTGAAGAGGGATGAAGGGCCCACTGCACAGTAGGTATAAGCCTCCTCTCTCAAAAGGAATGAAGGGCCCACTACACACTAAGTATAAGCCTCCTCTCTCAAGAGGGAGGAAGGGCCCACTGCACACTAGGTATAAGCCTCCTCTCTCAAGAGGGAGGAAGGGCCCATTGCACACTGGGTAAACCTCTTTTCGCAAAAGGGATGAAGGGCCCACTGCTCAGTAGGTATAAGCCTCCTCTCTCAAGAGGGATAAAGGGCCTACTGCACACCGGGTAAACCTCCTCTTCCAGGAGGGATAAGGGGCCCACTGCACACCGGGCAAACCTCCTCTCTCAAGAGGGATGAAGGGCGCACTGCACACTGAGTAAACCTCCTCTCTCAAGAGGGATGAGGGGCCCGCTGCAAACTGGGTAAATCTCCGCTCTCAAGAGGGACGAAGGGCCCATTGCACACCGGGTAAACCTCCTTTCCCAAGAGGGATGAAGGGCCCACTGCACAGTAGGTATAAACCTCCTCTCTCAAGAGGGAGGAGGGGCCCACTGCACACTGGGTAAACCTTCTCTCAAAACAGGTATGAAGAGTCCATTGCACACTGGGTAAACCTCCTTTCTCAAGAGGGATGAAGGGCCCACTGCACACTGGGTAAACCTTCTCTCTCAAGAGGGATGAAGGGCCCGCTGCACACTAGGTAAACCTCCTCTCTCCAGTAGGATGAAGGGCCCACTGCACACTAGGTAAACCTCCTCTCTCAAGAGGGATGAAGGGCCCGCTGCACACTAGGTAAACATCCTCTCTCAAGAGGGATGAAGGGCCCACTGCACACTAGGTAAACCTCCTCTCTCAGGAGTGATGAAGGGCCCACTTCACACTATGTAAACCTCCTCTCTCAGGAGTGATGAAGGGCCCACTGCACACTAGATAAACCTCCTCTCTCAAGTAGGATGAAGGGCCCACTGCACACTAGGTAAACCTCCTCTCTCAGGAGTGATGAAGGGCCCACTGCACACTAGGTAAACCTCCTCTCTCAAGAGGGATGAAGGGCCCACTGCACAGTAGGTATAAACCTCCTCTCTCAAGAGGGAGGAGGGGCCCACTGCACACTGGGTAAACCTTCTCTCACAAGAGGTATGAAGGGCCCATTGCACACTGGGTAAACCTCCTTTCTCAAGAGGGACGAAGGGCCCACTGCACAGTAGGTATAAGCCTCCTCTCTCAAGAGGGATGAAGAGCCTACTGCACACCGGGTAAACCTCCTCTTTCAGGAGGGATAAGGGGCCCACTGCACACCGGGCAAACCTCCTCTCTCAAGAGGGACGAAGGGCCCATTGCACACTGGGTAAACCTCCTTTCCCAAGAGGGATGAAGGGCCCACTGCACACTAGGTAAACCTCCTTTCTCAGGAGGGATGAGGGGCTCACTGCACACTGGGTAAACCTCCTCTCTCGAGAGGGATGAAGGGCCCACTGCACACTGGGAAAACCTCCTCTCTCAAGAGGGTTGAAGGGCCCACTTCACACTAGGTAAACCTCCTCTCTCAGGAGGGATGAGGGGCTCACTGCACACTGGGTAAACCTCCTCTCTCGAGAGGGATGAAGGGCCCACTGCACACTGGGAAAACCTCCTCTCTCAAGAGGGTTGAAGGGCCCACTTCACACTAGGTAAACCTCCTCTCTCAGGAGGGATGAGGGGCTCACTGCACACTGGGTAAACCTCCTCTCTCAGGCGGGGCTTGCTAAACACTGGATATGTTTATTTCGAATTAAATATCAAATGCTCCCTACACTAAGATGTGGACCTGTGCATTGGCCCCTCGGGGCCGCATGACGAGTAGCTGTGGATGATCTCATGATCGATGTACAAGCCTGTCGGCCTCGGAGGGCCAGATGGAACATACTCCACTAATCGATGTAGTTGCTTTTGAAAATTAGAAATGCGAACATATTTATTGTGCTAGTCGAATGGACCCAATGTAATGCTTCTTTTGACAACCAATAAAAAAGCCCGTTACATCATTCACGGGGTGCCCAAGGACACTTTAGTTATCTTGCATACACCGCAGCGGGCTGTATAACTCTAATTTTCCTTTATTTCGGCCGCCACGGTGTATCGAAGGCACAAAATCAGCGGTTCCACGCCCCGTCACGGGACATGGAAGAGCATTTAACTGTTATTTGCCCCGTCACGGGTGATCCAACACACTTTTCTTGCCTTGTGTGCCCCGTGACGGGGCAAATAGACCCGGCCAAATAATAATAAGTTTGAGCGTGTTCCATCCTTTTTTAATGTTCTTCGTTATCTGACACTTGGTACTTTTAATGTCCTGATTATACAGACAGTGTGTCTTACTCTGCTGTGATCAGGTCTGTTTTGGTGGGGCAGCATTGTTGACAAATTCTCGAACTTAAAAGCTTAATAACTCAGTAACCAGAAGAGTAAAATAAAAAGATAAAACACCAATTTTTATGATTTGATCTCTAGAATAAAATAAGAAAAACAGTTATGCAGCTTTAATTGAATCACAGCATACAAATCAAACCCGGATACTTTATTTCATTTTCTTTATAGTATATGATGCTATATCAAATACACTAATTATTTTTTCATATAGTATATGAAAAAATAATTAGTGTCAAAATTTAGTAGGGTAGCCATGTGCAAAGAAGAAAACACTGCTCTGATCTTTGCAGGACGAATTAGGTCAGAACTTCTGAATAAAGGTACTTTAATGTCTGTACATGTGCTTGGTTTGACCTCCTATGTGAACTTTTTCTTCCAACCCCCGATATTTTCGATGAGATTTACATCTGGAGATTGCGGAGGACATCTTCTATCATTGTTTTCGAATCATGCCAACACCGCCATGGCCCTGTGGCAAAGAGAATTGTCTTACTGGAACACAAATGAGCAATATTTTCTCCACTGGATGGACAGCAAATTTCCATCCGTGAGGTCAATGTAAGAATGCTGGTTGGGACTACAAAATTGCCAACGCCCTGGATGCTGATGCATCCTCAAACCATAGCAGAAACGTTTATACGTAGCCAAAATTGCATTGCGTCTGGATTCATAGTCTATCCATTCTTATCCAACACCCTTCACGTCCATCATCAGTCTGAGAAATAAACTTACATGCATCAGTGCTCGGATGACGATCATTAAATTCGGCGGACGTTTGCAGTCTCTGACTGACTGTCTAGATATTATTATTACTCAACAATTCGATGAGGTAAATGCGCTATAGTCGCCAGTATACATTCGATCTTTATGATTTTATTCTAACCACTCTCTGAATGATTACTCCGGTTGAGTTTGAAAATCCCCTAACTTGCATACTCACGATATTCGCCGTGGAAGGTAGAGACTTTCGAGTTTCTTATTGCTTCTGTTATTTTCACAGCAGATACATTTTATAATAGTTAAGGAAAGACGACAGTCCAGCCAGGTGTATGATGCAGCTTATATGGTTTTAGCACAAATGTTTGCTGTGTTTCACGACTTTAACTTTATTCTCAACCAAACATGTGATTGGACGATTCTATTGTGGGTGGCAGGCATTTAGCACGCTTAAAATTCAGCCCGGAAGCAGGTGTTCAAATGGAACTAATATAATGTTTGTTGCCCTTTCGTGTTTGCCTCACAACTCTTACCTTATAAAGTTTGACATGTTTTGTTAATTATTTTATCTTTTCCAAGTCTGAAACATTTTTCAAGTCCATACATAGTCTTGATGTAGTATCGCATAGCGTCTGAATAAATAGTTGAGAATGTGCGATTCGAAGTCCAATGGCATCTTTAAGAATGTTTATACGTTTGACCGAAGTACATACACGCTCGTCGCCCTGTGAAGAATGATGGAGGAAAAACAAAGAAGATAAGTCGAAATACACATTGACAGACTTTAAAATAATTATTTTAAAATGAAAAAAGTTGTGATTTATCAGTTGTGTTCACTAAATATTTTGTAGATAAAAAGAACTATTTTAGAAGTTTAGAATAACCACGATAGCCAGTCTAGATGATGCAATGTAGCAAGTAGACATGTCAATGGTCACATCAGCATCAACAGAGGAATGCATCACCTGCATACCAAAACAGTGTGCCTTGGTAAAACTGATGGTAAAACTGATGGTAAAACTGATGTATTCATACTTTGTGTACAATAAAACATACAATACAATACGTCAGGTCATATGATGCATTGTCTTACACATGTAAACCATGCCATGATCGCGGTATCATAATGCAAATTTTAAGAAAAAAATAGTGAATATAACTCCTTGTTATTTGAGACAAAAAATATATCATAAATTGTTAATTTGATTTAGCTAGGTGAATCGTAGAACACTGTTGTCATGTATATACAAAAACTCCTATAATTATGATCTCGAAGCTGACATGCAAGATCAGATATCGATAAGGAGCATCAAGTTTTTTCATACCTTTATTATGATAAAACATCAGTTTGAATATATGAGCAACAAGTTGGTACAAAAAACTAGAACGAACCCGACATGCAACCTGTGCAGACGCTAATGCCAATGAAATTTTTATATTTATCAAAACGTATATAATTATTTTTCTCTAAACTAAAAATTTTCTGATGATATGACCAACGCACTATTTCTCACGAACAAAAGGCATCCATATTTTAATTGGATAGTAACATAGTTTCAGTGGCGTTTATTTTAGATTGATGCAAATCATGAATGTGATAAAGTATATTTTTGCACATTGATGACATTATATGTGTAAATACCTATGCGTAAAGCTCAATATTATCTTTCTAGTGTGAATATATGTATAAAGTCATTTATATTATTCGATTTGACCTGGGTTCAGTGACGACCATTTTGGATTTATGAAAATGACAGTTGCTGCACCGGCCAACGACGGAGCTAATAGCTAGAGTAGGCCTACCTAACCAATATAGTCATCAAAAACACCTTATAGTACCAGTAATGTCATGGTTCATATAGGGTTTGCACACATTAGGCTAGCTTCTGGACTGTTCTTTGTTTGTCATTGTCTTATTGTGATGCGTCCTCATGTCATTGTTATTGTTATTACGTTCCATTGTTATCTGGAACATTCAGAAGTATCCATTTTTCAAGATCTGACGCATTTTCACATATCAGGGCGTCTGTTATTGGGCATTTAGGCACGCTTCCGTCGCTTTTGTTATCAGACGAAGTGCTGCCTTGTGGAGGATTTGAGAGATATAATGTCAGCTGATTTGCTCCATGAGGTCGAAAATGTTTTTGTTCCATGACAACACCGATTATGTGATATTAAATAGGTCGTGGTTGAAAATGACAGGAATCATTAATTAAAAGCAAGTTGTCATATTGTTGAGTTAGTGTCATGTCCTGCGTGAATAGCTAATTATCATGATTATCTTTAAAACAAATTATTATTATCCGCCATTATTATTGTTATCACGTTATATTTTTTATATGTAATAACCACATAGCTATTAATAGCTATTACCGGCTAATATTTATTGTACATTCATTAAATTATTCTTGGTATTAACATTTAATTATAATGTTTTAATACATACTCCAGTAGCATAATTATACATTTGTATGTATCGTTACTTTTCTACGCTTCCCAGAGTGTATTTTTGGCTACTACATATCATCCATTAGAGACCTGCGCGGGTAGCCCGAGCCCGCGCGGGTTTGCGGGACCCGCGGCCCACGGGGACCCGCGGGCCGAATTTTCTCTGAGCCTTGCGGGGCGGGGCGGGTGCGGGTCGACATAATGCAGGTTAGTGTGGGCTGCGGGCAGCCCTAGCGCGGGCGCATGCGGGCCGCTCGTTGCCCTAGCGCTTGTGTGTGCGGGCCAAGAAGTGTTAGTCACAGCGCAGATAAGTGACTATTCACAGACAGCACATATTCACTCACAGCACTCATCTGTTTTGTTAAATGCACCAGCACATGAAGTGTCAAATGAGGCCTTTTCTTCAACACAACAACCACAGCACCATGCACAACACTCATCAAATGTTAATACAAATGCACATGCACCAAATGTATCAATTGACAGAAACCCACCTGTACATAAATCAGTAAGTCATGATCATACATATGCATCTAACGAAAAGTGTATTTTTTTGTTTTAAATGTTTGTGGAATTGTGTCTCGTCTCAAAACTCTTGATTTTGAGGAACACATTTCGAAATACGATTTTGTTATTGTCACAGAAACTAAATGCGATGATGTCGATACAAGTATAATTATGAACAACTTTTCCAATATGGGTTATTCAATACTATTTAAAAACAGAAAAAAAATTATCCGCTTATCGCTCAGGAGGTATTATTGTTTTTGTAAGAAATAAATACTGGTCGAACACAAAGATACTAACATCCAATAACTCTTCATGCTTATGGTTTCGTATAAATAAAAACGTTCTTGGTTTTGATAAAGATTTGTTATGCGGAGCACTGTATATTCCACCCGAAGGCTCTAAATACTCGTATATTGGTATGTTTGATGATTTAACCACAGATTTAATTAATTTCAATAATGATAATCAATACTATGTTTTAATAATGGGTGATTTTAATTCACGCACGGGAACACAACAAGACTTAATTTCCTTTGATTATAATTTTTTACATGATGTTTATTTAGACGATGCTTTGACAGATACGTTAGTTGATGAAGAAACTTTACAGAAAAAAAAATGGTGCGAGGGGCAATTGGAAATATAGGCTGGTATAGGCTGGACTAGTGTAAATGTGCCAAAATGTCCTATGCCGTACTTTCTTGTGTGCCAAAAAGGTAAGTGCCGTAAAAGCAGTGTGCAAAAATGACAATGTGCCAAAATGACCGACCACCAACTGGCCGGTGCCAGAAACACCTGTGCCTTAATGTCATGGATTCGTCTGTGTCGTGCTAGCATGGCTGAACCCTTTGAATCCTCACAGTGCGTGGATTTAGATGCGATAATATTTATTTATACATGTATTCTCAAGTGTTTACAATGAGAAAACATTAGACAACTATAGCTATTTCAGCGACTTGTGATTGAAACGTGATCAAGCAATAACATTTAAAACAGAAAAGGAAAAGTACCATTATGTGAAAGTTAAAATATAATATAACAGGTGAAAGTTATGAAAAGTTATGAGGTGATAATATTCTAATTCTAGGTGATAATTCTAATTCTAATCAATATTATGCAACAATAAATTGCACCAAATGGTGTAGGAGGCTGAACCATAATTGTGTGAGTATAGCGATCTATCTCACAAGTGCAGTATGCCCGTCATTGAAGTAAAAACAAAATATAGCCCATAAATATATAGTCAAACACGTTACTTTTGTTATATTTTTACTATTCGCGCAAACAAACCGTAAAATAACAATTAATTGAATGATATATTTTGCAGGATTGATAGGGTTAATAGACCACGGTGTCAAGGGGATTAGCCGCAATATGGTCAGTCAGCCGAAGATTTTTAGTGACGATGACGTGATGTTAACCTACATGTATGTTATGTCATAGTGATTACTGGTCGGAAAGTGTGATGACAAAAGTTGGTACGGCGAGGTGACTATGTAATGTCTCCGGGCTGAAAACTGAAAACAATGGTGAAAACAATGGTTTTCCCAGAAAATTGATATCAACAAAATTGCAGTATACGCCACAACATAACATAATATAGATTGCTAAAAATTGTAATCATGCACTACTATTTTTCAAGTGACGCCATGAAATATAAATGTATCCTATTTTTACCACTAAATTATTCAGGCCCTGAATAATTTAGTGGTAAAATAGGATACATTTATATTGTTGTGTGAATGTTATGCAATAGTCGATCTCCAGTGATAACCTGTTTGCATTTGTAGGCCTATACTATACAATGAAACAGCCTAATTGACTAACAAAGAAATATAGGCTTTCAGTTTTGTTTTGGAACCCTGTCATGAAAACAGTGACAGGGTTCCAATCCTCCAAAAAAAATTAATTTACCGGTTTTTAGGTCTCAAACCCTGTAATTTTATAGATTTGAAAACGCGGGTTCCGGAACCCTGTCAACCCGGTCTAAATCCGCAAATTTTTTTGCGGGTGCGGGTCCAACTTGTGCGGGGGCGGGGCGGGTGCGGGTACAACTTGTGCGGGGCGGGAGGAGTGCGGATACAGATTATAAATAAATGTGCGGGCTCAGTCAAGCGCGGGGGCCCGCGGGGCAGGTGCGGGCATGATTCAGAGGCCCGCGCAGGTCTCTATCATCTATATATATATATACATAGTAGCTATTTTATATCTTGTTTTGGTGCGGGAAACAGCTGTCTTTATTTACATTTTCAAAATAGCCTGTATTTTATCATGGCAATGCCACTTAACATGAGGTTTATTCTGTATGTGATAACATACATAATTTGCATGTGATTTTATCAAATTAACCATCTTGTATAGGCCTATATATCAGTCTGTCTGTCTATGAGTAATTTTAACGTATGGGTTTTGGTAGCGAGCCACAAATTCACACAGGTGAAAAATGTATTTATAACATAGAACTTTGTTTACTTTTGTTGGAAACACACAAAAAATTCTTATGTATCATTTATCAAGACTCCTACATGTGCATTCATTGGCTAAAGTACGTTACGCAATCATCACTCCACATACCACTTTGAGACATTTAACATGTTGAAAGGATAACAATATTGTCCTAGTTGAGCAGTAAGCATCCATATATAGTTAATGATTACATATTATTTATCATTTTTGTTTTACACAAACCATCCAGATAAATAAAATATTATAATCCCCTTCAACATCTGGAAAGATATGTAACAATCAGATTTCCCGCAGATTCTGTGGACACAAAAAAAGATGGTGGAGTAATGAGTACACCGAGACCTGTGTGTAGTGTCAACCAACCACACACCGAGCACACGTGCGTCTGAAACCTCAGATAACTTACCTCACAGGTGACTTCTGCACACTTTGTATTGACCTCCTGTAATGTTTGAATCACCTCCCACCTCTTCAGAATGGAAGTAAGCAAATAAAACCCAGGGCCAAATATGGCTCAATGTTTGGCCAATTCAAAAAGCAATAACCCAGTATTGAATCAGCGTCAGCTGAATTCCTCATGTTCTCCTTTCAATTATTCGTGATGTTGAGTGTGTAGGGAAGATAATCTATACATATATTATCTGTTTTTTGTAACCATGGTAAAGTGACTTTAATAATTCATCATTCTTTGAGTTCAGTCCGTTGGACTGCGGTGCTCTATGTGACCACCGCACACGGAGCCACACAATAGCGAACTGCTCATTATCTCTGTCTCTGGGGCCATTGTTGACAAGAAGTATCAGTGACCGAGCCAGTTGCGTCTATAATTGTGTGGGCTTACTATTATTGAGGAATTGATGATAATGTTTAGGTTTCGCGTATCGATGTTTTATCTGATACTACTGCATTTCATTTTTACGAGGGCACAACTGGCAAGAGAGCGAATGCATCTTATGAACCGACACATTCTGCACCAGAATAGCTCTCTCTGCAGTGAGATAAAGCCAGAAAATTACGAGACGTGTGAGCTGCACTATCCGGATGACAACAAACCGATACGGAATCAATGTGTATCAGAAGAAGAAAGATGCTCGGATGGCTCCCACAATAGGACCTGTATCATTCTGTTCATGGGTGAAAATGGAACCAGGTCTTCTATGTGTAGTTGTCATGAGAACAAGCAGCCGCAGGTACCTACTGCCGAGTATCACTGGAGCCGATGGTACACGCTGACCGACTCACGTGTGGGGCTGTACCGGCAGATGAATGATGTACTAATCTCAGAACCTCCAACTCTGGCCAAAGAGTACAGGTGCGTGCAAGTGTAGGTGAAGTGAACTACGGAATATTGGTGATTGCAAGTGCATGTCAAATACATAACATCAGCTGATTAGTGTGTACAAGTATAGGTTATATACATAATATTGGTGTGTACAAACGTAAGTTAACTAAAATATATTGGCAAGTTTATAGTCTTTGGTGTAAATTATTCAATTCTCACCTCTTTAGCGGGTATTATGATTGTGGACATACTTTGTAATGTACCACGATACAGCAAAGAAGTTGGTAAGCTCAACATGAGAAATAGCATGAAATGTTTAGGTGTGAATGTCGTAAGGGGTCCGCCATTCAATTATTAGGGGGGGGGGAGTTTTTGACTCCTGTCTGCAATATTTTTTTAATGTCACACTCTGCTTCAAGCAAAATATTGATTTCACTTTCCTAGATTTTATTTGCTCTGTCTACAAAGCTGGATCCCCAACTAGGCTTAGTGAAAATATCTACCAGTTGTCACACATTTACCACCATTGCAGTTAATGTGGTTAATTTTCGTGTCTCAGGTTTGGCATTGGCTACGTCCCTGCAGCTCTTAATCTTCCCGACAGCTCCTACACCTGCAGCAGCGTCTACGGCAGCTACTTCCAGCCTTCTCTTATGAGGCTGAAGCACCCAGCAGGCTGGGGGCCTCTGTCTGCTGACAGCACACCATGGATTCAAATTGACATGCTTGACATCTACACAATGGTCGGTCTCTATCTGAAGAAAAATCAACATGGTTCACATTGCACTTTGTTCCACCTGAAAGCCTCAATAGATGGGATCACTCACTACTACATTGAGCAGAACATAGTACCAGACTACTTGACGAATGAAGACTACTTCACCTACTGGTTTGACAACGCTGCACATGGCAGGTACTGGATCATTGAACCGGTGCAGTATCAGTACGTCAAATTTTCCTTCATAGGGGGTGACTTTATCGGGTACATGTAACCTATTGTGGCTCACATATTCACCCAAATGACAAGTATATATAGCACTATTACCTTACCACTATAGTCGTGCTTAGCGGTGTAAAGAATAATATGGTTAAATTTGTATCGGCCCTCACATCATCCCTCCCTAATTATATTCTCCCTCGGGTCATGAGTCTTGTATCGCCCTAGACCTTTTCGGGCGAGACAAGACCCATGACCCTCTGGAGAATACAACTATGTCAGGCTGATATGCGGGACGATACAACTTGACCATGGTATTATTTATAAATATTGATCCTTTCATCGCTAAGCAAGACTATAGTCATTTATAATCTGTTTAATTAGCCGTTTAAATCGCAGTTATGCATGGTAACGAAATGTTTACTTAAACATCAATATTTACGAATATTTGATCTTAAATTAAATAATTATGAGTAAATTTTTATCCACTTGAATTTGTGGGTCGCTGTGAAAATTTAAATGGCTTCAGATAAGTAAATAGTGATATTCATCTCCTAAAGCTTCAGGGCAATATTGGCACCAACGCGTATCAGTCCGGATATTCTTGTGACATCCACGCTCAATCGACAAACGGTGATTGAGACATCGGGCATCTGTTATTTTTTACGAATATTACCTGGCAAATCAACTATATATTTTTCTTATTTAAATGTTGTTGTTTCTTAAATACAATAATTAATACATTTACTGCTTCCGGATATGTTTTCGTGCCATTTTTGAATGAATTTATCTTTCAGTCTTTCAGAGACCAAGAATTCCAGAATCATTTAAAGTATCTCGTATAGTTGATATCCAGCATGATTTCTTTTTTAATATTCAGCTCATCCAACTTATACAATAACGAGTAGACCATGTGCAATTTATCACCCTGATCTTCACTGACAAGTTTTGTCAAGTAAAGAATAATTCTGGATTTAATATCGACATCTATAGATGTGATTCCCAACTTCCATAAAACATGTTTGAACATGTAGATTTATTAACAGCCAGTATGCATTTACAGAATCAAAGGTGAAGTTTTTCTAAGATATCATATTTTTCGCATCCTCACACCTCAGATGACACATTAAAACAGATGAAAAGTTGTATCGATACATATACTAAAAAACCCGTATGAATGATAGCAATTCTGATATCCCTGTTCATAAAATGCATTTTAATTAATTTTAAATGATGAATATTGCATTATTATTGTGCAAAAGAATTATATAAGTAATTATATATTTATTAATTATGCTATATTGTTTAATTATATAATTACATAATTGTTATAGTAAGAGCTCATACAATAATTAAATGTATGATTGTTGCCAGCGCTCCACTGGTGAATCTGTCTTACCTTATCAAAATGTAATCAGAAATAAACTACTAATACTACCTGTTACTTATTACTTGTTATGATTAAAATCGGCATTTGTGTTTCCCCCTTAAACAAAAAAAATTGAAGGAGAACTGAACCCTTTAACCCTTACGACGATGATATATTTTTGTATTATCTATGGAGACAAAAGGGTTATTTTCATTTTGAAATCATCATAAATGACCTAGTTAGCTCTTTCCGATTCATTTGAATGCCTATCTTATGGGTCTACGACCATTAGAAATATTTTTACTGTTACAGTGCGGGATCACAGATGTCAGATGACTAAAGTCGATCCCCGTGCTGTAAGGGTGAAAACCTCACGATACATGTGCATCAAAGCATCATTTTGCGTCTCTGAATAATGACCTAATTTTCTAAAACTGGATGAAGATTACAATGGTGAATTCAGGCTTTAAAATGTTAACTTTGCTAGAGTGGCATATATGTATATGCATATACAAATGTAAGTATTTTTACTCAACTGGGAAGCTGTAGATCGCAGTAGCGAGATACAACGTTAACCCTCTAAACCCTCACGATGCATCAAAGCATCATTTTACATCCCTGAAAACGGACCTAATAGTAGTAGTGTACCCACTTTGCACCCATCTTTTTTATATCCGTCCGAGGAGATGCTGTGTTTTGAAGGGCCACATTAACATAATCTGCTCCCCACCACATCCCCTTGGCTGTGATTGGTGGAGCCCCCCTCCTCCCTTGAGACACGCCCCCTTTGGATGACTCATCAAGATCCCCCACCCCCTCCTTGGAAAGGATGACTCAATACGGTCCCCCCACCCCTCCTTGGAAAGGGTGACTCATCATAGTCCCCCACCCCTCCTTGGAAAGGGTGACTCATCACAGTCCCCCATCCCTTGTCCCCACACCCTTTCGGTCCGCAGGGGGAGTCCCCCTCCCCTTGGTGCATGTTACAGACTGGTACTCCCCCTCCCCTTGGCTCCCCCACCCCCAGGAAAGGATGACTCACCACTGCCCGCTATTTAATGATGTGTCATCATAATTGAGCGTCATGACGCTAATCCCTTCTTTGTCATTGGTTGATTCAAAATATAAGTAGGTGTCAATTCCGTTATGAAAAAGCTATAAATAGTGTATCATCACTGATTTTTATCACTTTCAACAAAACCTCCAGAGCGTCAGGATGCTTCTATATAAAATAGTTTTGAATATCGGTTTCAGAAGGTTATTTTAGATAATATACGTTTATTATATTTTATGATTAATGTGTTTTGACCTGACAGGTATGTAGATATGTATTACACACATCCCCTGGGTCACAATGTCACGGGTTAGAACATAATATATATCTGAAACATTCCCAAACACAGACAACAGGTACGGTATCTTCTGGAGGATTTAATTGGACCAGCATGGGGTGATCTCTGGACTCTGGACCCAACTCACAAATTAGAGCGATAATATTCCTAGTTTCATATGTATTCCACTATGATTGTGACAATATATATGTATGTATACAAACAATTGATAATTTATATTTCTGTGTATATTGTAGTGTAGGCATATATTTTGATGAAGAATTAATGACAAAAACGTGACATTTTGATGTTTAAAGATGGTAGCCTGCGTGGAAAGGGTTAATATTTAGAGCAACACCCTCTTCGATAACAAGTCACAGTATCCATGACCTCCTGCAGGCTGGGATACTTCTATTCGAAAACAAGCCACATACTCATCAGGGAAGAGATTATATCCCTCAGGTGTGCCGCTATTTGACCCCGGTGACCTGGACCCGCCAGAGGAGGTTCTTTTGCTGGTCCCGGGGCAACCCCCACTGAGTACACAGAGACAAAATATGACCCCTGTGATCCAGATCCGCCCGGGGTTTCTAATTTGATTATCCTGCCATGTAAGATAAGACTGATTTCAGAATCTGTGAGCTAGAATCCCTGTCTGTGATTTATTACTGTTGTCAGACCAACAAACACTAATGTACAGAAATACAAAATACATTTTTAATATTCACATAAGATTGTGGTCCATAGATGAACATAAAACAGAAAAAGTTTATACCAGTTTCAAATGAATGGAAATTACCTCACGTTTTTATAACTTGACTTGTCATAATTCACAACATTCCGTAAATTTCTGGCAGTTTACCAGTGGTAGAAACAGTTCAACGGATATGCTTGATAGCATCACCCGCATTGAAAGGGTGGCCTATAGCCATATCGTCAACTATGATTTGATCAACATTATTTAACATCTGTATTATATACTAAATGCGTGTTTGAAATAGTTTAATTGATTAAAGTGGTTATTCACGGTTTTTGATTTTGCCAAATTATATTTTGTAAGTTTTTATTTTTATCAGTTTGAGTTTTACAACATTTATATTTTAAGTTTTTATTCATTGTAAATTTTATTTTGTAAGTTTTTATTTTTACAAATTATATTTTTGTAGTTCTTATTTTTTTATTTTTCATTTTTGTAATATTTTTATTTTGCAAATTTTATTTTGTAAGTTTATAGTTTTGCAAATTTTTTTTTTTTTTTTTTATGTAATTTTAATTTTTTAAATTTGATTTCGCCAAATTTTATTTTGTGAAGTCTCATCGGCATTATGATAGATGTTGTCAGAGTAATATTGAAACTGTGAAACGTTTCAGTATAATTTCACCATTTATGTATGGTATGTTTAGTGCGAAGTGTGTGCTGCAATGTGTGTGGTATGTTGTTTGTGATGTGATGCTTGTAGTATATGATGTGTGTATTGTGATGTGTGAAATAAGATGTGTGTATTATAATGTGCAAAGTATTGTGTTTATGTTGTGTGGTGTGTAGTATGAAGTGCAATGTGTGTGATGTGTTGTATGTAATGGGATGTGTGTGGTGGAGCATGTGTGGTGTGTAGTGTATGATGTGCGTAGTGTGATGTGTGTGTGTTGATGTATGTAGTATGTTGTGGGTTGTATGTGGTGTCGTGTATGTGGTGAATGTGCATGGTGTGCTGTATGTGTGACAAAGTGTGTGATGGGTTGTGTGTGGCATGTAGAGTTTTGTATGATGTATGTAGTGTAATGTGTGTGGTGTGATGTATGTGATATGTTGTGCATGATGTGTGTAGTCTGATGTATGTAGTGTGATGTGTTGTATGTGATGTGTGCTGTATGATGTACATGTGTGTGATGTGTGTAGTGCTGTGCTGTATGCGGTGTGATGTGTGTAGTATGGTGTGTGTAGTATTATGTGTGTAGTATGATGTGTGTAGTGGTGTGTTTATGCTGTGTGGTGTGTAGTGTGAAGTGCAATGTGTGTGATGTGTTCTATGTAATGGGTTGTGTGTGGTGTGTGATGTGCTGTGTGTATTGTGATGCGTATTTTTTGTGATGTATATGATGAGATATGTATAGTGTGTGGTGTTGTGTATGCAGTGTGATGTGTGTGGTGCAATGTGTGTGATGTGTTGTATGTGAAGTGTTGTGTGCTATGTATAGTATGAGTGTGTAGTGTTATGTGTGTATGATGTAGTGCATGGTGTGTGTTGTGTATGGTGTTGTGTACAGTGTGTTAGCTGGAAATAAATAAATGGGCGTCCAAATGAGAATGTATGGCGTCCACTGTGAATATGAAGAAGTATTGCTTAGGAGAGTAGCGCGGAGCGCTACCCCTGCGAAAGGGGGTCCTCCCCGATGGAATTTTGAAAAAAATACTTGTTTATGTGGCATCTGAAGCTATTTGAGTAGATCAACAGCAGTTTTGATTAATCGGGGGGAGAAAAAAATTAAACAAAAATCATGAGCTGGTAATGGCAGCTTGGCATCATTTTATTATCCTGAATATAAAATGATAAATGGATAACTAATAATATTAATTAATAACAAAATAAAAAATGACTATAAACAAGATCATTATTCGAAATATCACATAAATGCTGACTTGGTATCGAATAAAAACAAAAAAGTCTGGTGAAAAATATATGCAATTCGAATTGAAAATAAAAAACAACATTATATCAATTTTTATAATAGACGTATTGTCAAATTGCTTTTCTCTGCGGTATTAATTTATGAAATATGACATCATAATCATTACAGGTACGGTATTACAGCAGGCCTATATATATGTTTTCATGGGGTGCATCCTACTAGTAAATCTGTGTTAAAGTTAATGGGAACGTTTTCCACCGATTTCCCAGGGATCTTTTTAAGATTGCTTAGGCCTAGGCTATAGGAACACAAGTTTGGTGGAGGGTAAAAACGAAAGGTGTCGTAGGACACTGATTTTTAATGCAGTAAAACTTAAATAACATGTCAGTAACACTCTCACTGCTTCATAGAGTTGGAACAGCAGATGAATCAACACTGGACAGAACTATTTTCATAGAAACAATCTTCTACATGACTGCAGTTGTCCACTAAAGTTTTCCGTGAAAGCTTGCATGATAAAGTTCCCTGATTCAGACAACTAGTTTCCATTGTTAGGCCTACATAGTCCTGAACAACAGTTTTGCCAGAAGAAGCATACAATTGTTTTTTTAAACGTTTGGCCATAGGCTAATTACCAAGCACACACAAGCAAATACACTGAGCTAAAACTGGGTCAACTATGGCACAATGTCTATGATGTTGCACCAACGTCAAGCCTACGTTTATTCAGCGTATTGTTAATCGCTATGGGCGAGAGTGTATTTCCACCCCTTACGGAAAATTTGGAAAAAAATTATGTTATCTGAGTGCATTCTGAGGCATTTTTAGATTGAAATTAGAGAAAGCACATTTAGGCTTCTCTTCGGTTCTGACCGATCACCGTCCCGGTGCATTGCATTGACATACCAGTATATATAGGACTTAACACGATAAACGTTCAACCAATGCTATAGCCTAATGCTGTCCCATCGTCTACGACCATAGCTCAGCTGTAAAACACCATTGGCTAAAGTTCTCATTTTTCCAGGAAACACCGGCAATTCCATACCCTGACACAATGTTCGCTTAATGTTGGAACAGTGTCATAGTTGATGGCACAACATTTAACCAACATTGGGTCAGTGCAAGCCAAAAGGAGGCAGTGACATCAGCAGAAAGGAAGTATATACTTGATTTACAAGTGAGCAAATACGGCATTTTGGCAGCGCTATGGCAAGAAGAGACGAGACGCCAGTTCGTCACCTCGGAGCTAAAGGATCCTATCTGCCACTCTAACAAGTGTCAGATAGGATCCTTTCGCTCCGAGGCGACGAGTTAAAAAGCAGTAAATGCCTAGTATACCAGGGAGCCGATAATGCCTTTTGACATTGCACAGACAAAACAGATGTTAAACGGAAGGTAACGACAGACATTTGCCTGGAGAATCAACCTAAACTTGTTGATCCTAATTCGAATAATATATATGATGTGTGTTTGTTCGGGGATTTTAATTTAAGGACAAAAAACGAAAATGGTTTTATTTCACTCAACTGTGATTTAAGAAACGATACACGAATATTAAAAGTGACGAGTTCGCATCTGCATTAAATGCAGAAAATTTTGGTTTTATTTTAACCAGTTTTAATGTACTACTAATTCCACTAAATATATCTTAAATCTTCAAAAAACTTTTGATAAACTGAATTCACAAATTACAATATTATAATAGATCTAAAACAGAACTCAGCTTGTTATATGTACAAACTAGACACAAAATGTACAATTAATTGGTGCACCTGGATAATATATATTAAGCCCGTTATTGATCTTTCCAAACATCAATCATATACAATGTGTACTCACATACCTCTTAATACACATATTTAAATACAATTCTGTAAATTAGCAAATAGAATAGTAAAGAAATAAAGAGTATCAATTAACTCACATGAATAGTTTTCTACTGCATTCTGGGTTCACTCTTTTTAATTCAGAGAGGATATTTAGAAAAATGAAAGCACGAATAATGATAAACAACACTTCCCTTCCACACAGACAACAGTTTATCAAATATTATGAATCCAACAAATCTTTAGTTTGTAAAACATTAATTAGTTTCTAATTTAATTTACAAGTTTTGTTTTATTATAAACATAAATAACCATTATTAACTAACTGACAAATCAAACAAACAACCAACCAACCAACCAACCAACCAACCAACCAACCAACCAACCAACCAACATACCAACCAACCAACCAACCAACCAACCAACTAACCGATCAACCAAACAAACAACCTTTAGTATTCCTATACTATGTGCTTGCTCGATTTCTATTCTCACAATTATACATTTCAGTTTTAATATTATTCACAATCTTTAAATATACGAGATTTCTTTTATGATTTCTTGTTTAATATCTGCTGACATTTGTAAAGCTGTATGTTTAGTTATTTTCTTGGTGGAGTAGCTGAGACCACATAAGAACTTTTTCTCAAGATATATATACAACAGGCATGAAAAAGTGAATTAGCGTTTTTATGCTGAGGAATACCACCATATGTTGCAATAATACAAACTGGACAATCAACGCTTCTGTCCAAAAAACGAACAATTACCATTGTTGTGGAAAGCGGCCAGTGACTCGATATCTTGGGGCTCTGAAACTTAAACATCAATTGGAATTTTTCTAATAATAGGCAAAAATTGTAAGGAGTTATTAATACGACCCACTAAGTTGTCATGAACAGCATGTTTGCAATACTTAGCTGATGTCCAGAAATCACAGGTGTTTTGTTTCGGAATTCTGGTTTTACACGAAAGGAATGTCGCATAACTCACAGCTTGTTGAAATATGTCATCTCCTTCAGATTTAGCATAGTATGATCTAAGATCGACTGTTATGTTAAATTCAATTTCTTCAGGAAGGGATAATTTATCTTTTAAAATCGTTAGTAGCGCAGCTTGAAAAGCTGCAAAAGGTGAGACATTATGAGTTTTACAAGCTTTCATTAACCGTGTAGTTACACTTTGATTAAAAATTATGGGAATAATTTTGGTTGCCGCGATAACTGCTGGTGGAATAAGGCTATTATTAATCTTCACGATCCACTCACTCCGACCTTTGACAGTCTGTCTTTTCAAAATTCCTCCTACAATGAACGGAATCCAGCTGATTAGTAACTTGACGACTTTAAGTGAAAGGGGAAGTCTATGTTCGATATCCGTTAGATCACACGAAGGCTTAGGAAGAGGTAATGATTAAATTGTGTCAAAATTTCTAACTCCATTCATCTCATCTTCCAAACACAATAAAATTTCATTGATTAAGCGTATCATTGAGCCACCATCACATATGGCATGGTCAAAGACAAATATCAGGGCAAATTAATGTGGTAAATCAACATAGGTGTCTTCTGTATTTATGTTTGGCAAGAACTTCACATGCCACAATGGACCTTCTTCCACGTTTATTTTGGACTCTGAAAGCTGTTGTTCCATCACATCCAGCCAACTTTTATCAGGGAGCTCTTCTACAAGTACTTCCATCTTATCCATGGGTATGAACCAATCATTATCAGTGCCGTTGGAGCTCACTTTCTTACGTAAAAGCGGATGTCTCTCAGTCAAACGACTCAGAGCTATCTCTACGCTCTGCAATGATGTTGGGCGCTCAGAGGAAAGTATCACAGCTCTGGTAAGGTGCGCAGCACCTTTACGTCCAATATTCAACAGGAATTGTTCGGTGTTTCCCAGCGGTCTTCTATCCGTGGTTTGTTTGGTGCTTCCCAGTAGTTTTCTATCCTGATCTTTTTCTATTGTTTTCTTACGACACCATCCCAATAACCACATCATATTCAGAACAAGACATGTACAGCAACTGAAGATCTCAAATCATTTTACCTGGAAACACCAAAGTTAGAAGTCACTGTTCACCATAATGAAATAAATAAATATATAAATATATATAATATGGTGTACGCTCGGAGCCTCTGATTATGAATATATAATGTTGTGTATATATGGGAATTAAAGATCTGGCATGATACACATTTGTGCACGCGATATGAGATGTACTCTACTGCACTTTAACATAAAGTAATACTACATCGTGTAGCCTAGTATATCAAGAAGGTTTCCCTGAAGCCTGTGTCAATTTACAGACAAAATACAACAAGATTGATAAGTGCTGGTAAACATATAAGCAATAACAAAAACTGAATTGTGACAGATAAAAATAAATCGCTATAGATAAATATGCAAACTTTCTCACCAAACTTTAAATATCTTTTTAGTTCCACTTTATTAAGAGAATCAACGAACCATGCATGTTATTACGATATGGCTGGTGCTTTTTACATAAAATAGATCTATAGAATCCAACTTTACAGCGCGGGGATCGACTATAGACATCAGGATCTGACGTCTGTAGACGGCAAATTAAAAAAAACCCGCTTTGGCCTCCATGGTTTATACAAAAATATTGCATAATCCCTATCGCGACACATATCGTCCCAAACACAAATACAAAATATACAACAGATCAAGATTTAGGCCAACAGTTCCTGTTGCAAATACCTCACTGCTTTGGCCTTTTTATGATAAACAGGCGTCCCTTCACCTGCTAATGATTCATAGGTGCTAGTGACACATATAGGCGTTATATGACAATATGACAATTAAAGAAGTTTAACAAAATCATCCATGCAAAAATAGACCATAATCTCTATCAGACTGAATTACTGCGGATCCAAAATCATACATATGATAAATAGAAGCGATAATCACTGCCTGGCAGACCGCCAGTCCCAAATTGTGCATATACAAATGGAACAGACTGACTGCGGGTCAAAAATCATGCATTAAAATTATGTCGAAATCCTTCTACTTGACTGACTGGCGATCCAATATCATAAATGTAAAAAAAAGAACTGAATCCTCACTTGGCTGATTGTGATTGCCAGGGGCGTTCCTAGGGGCTTTTAATGTGTAACCGTTTTTGTAAAAAAAAAGTTGGAGGAGGGGCAAATGGGAGGGGTTTGGGGGTCCTCCCCCAAGAAAATTTGAAAATTACAAATTAATGTGTAACCGTTTGCGTACGTTGCGTATAGGGCGGTACGCCCCTGATTGCACTATCATATGCGTAACAGAATAAAGCAGAATCCTTACTAAACTGACTACGGGTCACAATCATTCATATAACATAATAAAGCAATTACAATTATACAGGAAGGTCAAACTGGATACACACATTACGTTGGTAAATCTACCATATTATATTGAGATAATCGGTGTCATTACTTGATACGCAATTAAACCCAAACGGTAGAAATTAATAATGGGCATATAACGAACAATTATTGTAGTGATAACCTTGAAAAGTAAACATCTTACAATCTGAGGTACTCCCACAACTGTTTGAAAGTTTAGTTTTGATCCTTAGTTAGCATACATTTTACCCCCATATAATTTGACAAGTATCTATATTATATTTGACGTTTCTATCCATTTATAATTACAATATTGATGATACATTATTGTCCAACTAAGCTATTATAAATATATTATAACATAAAAATATTGTAGCATGGGCAGCAAACCCTACAATGGAAGCACGTACATTTAGGAAGTTAAATGAAGTGACATTGGTTTATAATTATTGACAATTATATATCTTATTTTCAAAAATGGTTGACTTTTATCTACACAATGTGCCCTAACCCATCTAGCACCTCCACATTATCTCTAATTTGTATGAATGATCCGTTTTTTAACACAAGTGTAATATATCAATGTGTAACATACAGAGGCAAAGTAACAATGTGTCATAAACCTGCTACTTGGCCTCCCTTGTGCTATATCAATGCATGACACACAGAGGCAATGTAACAATGTGTCATAACCCTTATTGTCGTTTGGCCTTCCGTGTGCTACATTCATGTATGACACACAGAGGCAATGTAACAATAATATATCATACCCCCTGCCGCTTGGCCTCCCATGTGATATGATGTATGACACATGGAGGCAATGTAGCAATATGTCAAACCCCTGCTGCTTAGCCTCCCATGTACTTTGTCAACGCACGACACGCAGAGGCGATGTAACTATAAGTATGGCTTAGCATCCCGTGTAATATAGCAATGCATACCACACATAGACAATGTAACAATATGTCATACCCATTTTCGATTGGCCTCCCATGCGATATATCAATGTATGACACACCGAAGCAAAGTAACAATATGTTATACCCTCTGGCGCTTAGCTTCTTGTGTAATATATCAATGCATAGCATACAGAGGCACTGTAACAATATGTCATACCCCCTTCCGCTTGGCTTTAAAATTGCAACATAATTACACATCCAAGTAAAATTGCATGGAGCTCCTTTTTTGTACATGGACGTATTTATTGAACTCTTAGCATGCTTATGACGTAGTACTATAAGCCGTTATATGGACAAGAGGAGCCTCACCGGCAATAATAACAGTCACCACCTGCCGTATGTAAATGGAGAGTATTAATTTATGGTTCCCTGTATATTAAATAAGATATCACGTCCTGGGACATGGAATTTGCATCTGCTCGTAGATTCAAGCAAACGACATACAATGGCGTAAGATTATTTTGAAAGTGGGGGGGGGGCAAAAGTGAATTTGTGTGTGACTTCCATGCGAGCGCAGCGAGCTTGAATTTAACCTGGGGGTTGTCGGCGCTGTGAGCCCCCAGCGATTTTTTTCTGATTTTGTGGTGTCTGAGAGCTTCTCCGATGAATTTCAAAGCCTATTATTTAATACATAGTTTTTGTAAGTTCTTGAATACTTGTGTATTTGTTTTTGAGTTATTCAGGCAATTTACAATTTGAAAAGGGAAATTAAATAATGAAATACATATTACCCGAACACACTTCGGTCCTTCCACCATCCTCAAAACAGCATGAATTTCCCTAATTATAGTAGGCAGACACCAGACAATTTTCTCTAACAGTACGTATTGATGGAAAAAAAATTGTTTTTTTCCTGAAATTTTTTATCAAAGAAAACAATATTGGAATATTAACTTATGCTGACATTTCAATTTTGTTAGATTAACGTATATGAAGTTAAATACTAATCTCAACTAAATATTTAAAAAAATAATTTACTAAGTTCACTAGCCCTGGTTGGATCTAATAAAGGGACCAGATCTGGTTCAATACAGCAAGGGACCACCGTTGGCTGGATCCACTATCAGGACCGGAGCTGGCTGGATCCACAAAAGTGGACAGCGCTGGCTGGATTCACTGAGCTCAGATTAGATCACGGAAAGGATTAGCGCTGGTGAAATAAATCATACAATGTTAATGCAACATTTAAACATTGTCATCAGTGCAAATTGCAATCAGTCGCCTTATCATGACATGTCCCTTCCTTGAGTCGCGTCTTCGGTTGGTTGATTATCAACGGTGTAGTGTTTTAGCTCCTACGACCGTCTTTCTTTGTTAATACAGCTCAAAATAATTTAGAGAGCGCGAACTTACGATGACAGCTTAGTGTGAAAGTGTATGTTGCTAAGATAAAACAACACATTTTTTTTTTTTTTTTTTTTTTAAATTGAGTAATTTATTAAAATGTCAACACTCATTCGTGATCCCACTTGTCATGGCTTATCGCAACAATTTTTTTAACTGTTCAAATATCTCACCTGCGATTTCGGGTCGCATATACGGGCCTCATGTTATTATTATTATTTTTTTTTAATATTTTTTTATTATTATTTCAAGCAGTAGACAAACATAAGTGTACATATACATCATGACATACAAAAATAAATATTATTATCAGTACATATAAGAAATATATATATTGGTAAAGACAATAATACATACACACAATATTATACAATAGACATGCTTAATGATAATAGCTCTTTAAATGTATTCTGATGTTTCGTTTGTTTTAGAGCTTCAGATTTATAAAGTAACTCATGTTTTAAAAAGATTTTGAAATTATGGATATCCACAGTAATTTTATTTTTGTTTCCTAGAATCCAGAATTTAAATATACAAAATGTCACAAAAGAGATGATGTAGTTTTCATGGCAAGATAATTTATGACCAAATACAATATCTGACAAATCTATAACAATTTTTAGAAAATTAGACACAAGTTTCCATGCTTCTTTAGCAAATGCACATGTAAATAACAAATGAACTAGGTCATGCTTTTCTTTACATAAAACACAGTTATCTGATACTGATTTGCCCCATTTTGATACAATATAGCCACATGGTAAAATATTGGTAATTATTTTGTAATTGTGTTCGGACAGTTTTTTATCTGCCATTTTAATTTTAACCTTAAAATATCTCCAATCAGTTTTATCCATTTATTTATGCTTGGTGGTATAAAGGTTAGATCTATCAAATCTATATAAAATTGTTGTTTATTATTGGACTAATGTTGTCTTCGTCTCCATTATTACTTAACTCGTTTATACTCATAATGGGTTTATATGGCTTCAAAACATGCTTCATCTGCATAACTTCAGATATGATATTGTTTTTATATTCAACTTTCTCAAAAATAAATTGTTCACATTATTATTGTTTAACTGCTTCAGGTCTTTCACAAATATAATATCAGCATTTATCCACCTTGGGAAGTATAGTACTTCATATCCGTGTTTGTTTTTACATTATTGGAACTCATTCCAATAATGTTTTAATATGGTTCACAAAACGGATTCTGAGCACTGTTTTTTGTGTCCATATGAAGTGTGTCCCAAATGACTATCACTCACATCTTCTCAAATATGACAAAACACATAGGTTCAGTTTTCTGTTATTCCATAGCCTACAGTAGGCACACAAAACGTTGTTTCTGAATAAGCATAAATATCTGTATTTGCTGAGTTATTAGGATTTCCGTTGTCAATTTTACGACAGTTAGTGGTCTCTAATTTTTAGGCTGTGGTTCGAGCCATCAGTTTATACCCTGTAGATAGCCAATAGATTTTACTGAAAACATTGCCTACCTTGGGATCAAACTAGTCCGATATAACTTAAGAAATTGCCACAATGAGAGTCTGAAATTGGGGAAAGCTGGCAGATGTTCTACTGTCCAAAGCTACTATATTATGATATAGATGCAATATTTTGCAATGATATATCTTGCCTTTAAAAATCTAACCCTTGGTCCTAATAGCATCTAGCGCCACAGCCAATATTGTGGTAAAAAAATTCTTAGTGCTGTTGATCTACATCTTAGGCAAACCATTGGACGAGATGGCCTTATCTGACCAATCACACACAGAACATCTAGGTCACTCACATCTCTGAATATTTCAACATGGACGACAGACACTGACATTGATACAGTGCAATGACGATGAGGCTGAACTAGATCTCAGGCTTATCATTGGTCGAGAAAGTCATCTCGACCAATCTCATGCACGATATCTGGGTCAGTCATATACTGAAGGGCCATAACACTTTCCGTGAGTGACCTGATACTGCTATAAACCCGAAAGGCAGTATCTGCTTACTTGTAATGTGAGCAGCTACTGTGTTTGTTAATTGTGGCTGTGTATGTCAGTGTATACACATGATACACACCAGGCTCCAGGCTAACTGTGATTATGTAATACGTGAGGACTCGCCACCCTCTCACTTCTGACTGTGAACAAAATCTATTTAAATTGTAAATATATCACGATTCAAGATATATATTTTTTTTTCAGCTCAAACTATTTAAGATTGATATATTACAGACTTCCTTAGCGCCAATATTGATGAAATGATACATTTTTAAGTCAGGATCGAACCAACTGTACAGAGACAGAAAGCCAGATGTGGTATGCCTTTGATCAGCTATCACCCGCAAACACAACTCATTGCCCCAATGCTGTGCTAGTGTTGGTCCAGTGGTTATTGTGAATCAATGCACGTGGTTATACAGAAACATATAGCAATGCCCGTTATATATAAATTAACTTTTTCATTTGACATGGAAAAAGGACAAAGTATGGTGAAATATTAACCCTTACACTGCTGCATAAAATTTGCAGCATGTGTGGTTTCCCACTAAGTAATATCTGGCACGTTTTTTCTTCAAAATCATCTGATGAAAAACTGTTATTAAAAGCCATTATATTACAAAATCAGTCAGTTAGCTATATTTAAAGCGTAAATAAGATGACACCACAAAACGAACGTTAATTTTTTTAATTTTTTTCTGCTTGCACAGTACAGTAGTCCCCTCTAATACGACTTTCATACTGCCAGAGAACCAAAGTCACATTAAAGGAGTAGTCGTATTAGAGAAGGGTGAAAAAATGTAAAATGGGCCGAATTTGCTGTTTAAGACAGCACCCTTTAAACACCTCCATTTTCGTTGTGACAGTCTGATGAGCGCAGTTGACAGCCTGTGTTAATTGCCGGTTCTAACAGTAACACACGCAATTTAGAAGTACTGGAAGTGGCTTGTGTTTTCATAAGAATCGTGGCAATTTTTTTTCTACATTTCAATATAGGCCTATGCTTTGCAGTACAAAACATGTGACACTGACTGTGACAGCTACTTTCAATTGATGTCGACCCGTCAAAAGTTAAGACTAGGCTGAATACTGAGTCCTAGTTTTCCATTCTGGGCCAGCAAGACAATGTACCGTATTATCCCTAAAAACGTGCCAGGTAGGGAGACGCAGTAGGGGCTGGTTTATTATATATGTGTACTGAGATCTTTGGACGATACCACGCTACTTTTTTTATCTTGGAGCGCGTGGGTGATAGCACGATACGATATCTATGGGTATATTTATGGCTGAAACGCTGATCAATCTGTCTGACTCAATGATCACTGAGTCAGTGCAATGACCATGCAGTCATCACTTATGCTGTAAGCAATGCTGACGAGCTGCAGTCATTTTGACACAAATCAACGTACAGCCTAGTAGAGCCTACTTAATCCAGGTGTTGACATCAGGTGTTTAAAATAGCTGTGAGAGATCAAGGCTGACACTGTGCACGCTATGGTTCTGTTAATGTGTCACACACATTACACTCCAACTCAACCCGAAACTCTAGGATTGATCGATAATACATTGCTAAATAAAAAATTAAAAACAAATGTAATGGATGTACACTGTATTCTTAATGCAATATTTAATGGCAAACAGACGAGGCGGGCGTCTTGTATGTTGGCATTGGAGTTAAACAGATAATACGGACAACGCACGCATTAGCACAGATATTTATCGTACAAAAAACAGACACATAAAATGGAGAAAATTTGTTTATTAAAAATAAACATCAAATTAAACGACTACAAATAAAAAGGGCTTCACTTCAAATGTTGTTAATGTAAACGTGGTTGTAACAGAGTGAAGCCCTAAGACCAAAATAGGTATAAATTTACTTGACAGTCGGTTAACAGGATTAACCAGTGAATATTTATACATGTCTCTAATTGATCTAATCTACTATGAATATTTATACATGTCTCTAATTGATCAAATCTACTATGACTATTTATACATGTCTCTGATTGATCTAATCTACTATGAATATTTATACATGTCTCTGATTGATCTAATCTACTATTTAAATGTGAACTTTGACTCTTGTATCATTACAAACAAATTACATAATATCAACCAAACTATCAATAACAATTTAGTAATTGTTCACACAAAACAGTCTATCAATAACAATCTACTAATTGTTCACAATAATATATTAATGAGCATTGACTCTTGTATCATTACATACAAATTACATAATATTGACAAAATCTATCAATAACATTATTAAACAAGATTATCTGTTGTTGAGGAGGGTATGAAAACGGCACACAGACACAAAGTGTCTGACCCCCACAACACAAACTTACGAATGCATCGTAAGAGCACATATGAATTCCAACCTCTCATCTGTCTAATCCACCATTACTTGCGGCATCAGAAACAACACTAATTCTAAATGGTGAAGTGCTATATAGTCTGAAAATTTAGTTTTTAAATTGAAATAAGGATGTCTACAGAAGTGAAACTTGAAATTTACATGTAATGAATAGATAACCAAATAATTAAAATTTCCAAATGTAGATAATAAGGGACACATTATCATAACATCTGTTGTATTTATAATTCATGAAGCAAGTCTTAGTAGTGTTTTGACTGGCTGGATTTAAATGTCAGTGGAATTTTATTTTCTTTAAGTGTAAAATCTGACCACAGAAGTATACAGACCTCATTTTGAGCTGACCTAGGTATTGCAGACACACTTTGAAAACATAAGAAGACCAAAAAACATAGATTTAGAAGGATTTGAAGCAAATTAGGAACATGAGGAAATGGTCCACATCTTGAGTATTGCTGTATTCACTAAAAATGTTGTTTACATATTCAAGAGCAAAATCTGAAGAATTCAAAAAAAAAAAAAATTATAATAATAATAATTTCTTACTCACTCAGTTATGGACGAAAAAGCAAAATTTTAGCTTTCTCTTCCCTTCTACGGGAGAAGAAAAAGGACATAACTCATTCACATTCAATCTAATTCCACCTGTAAGAGTGAGCTTGTGGATATTGTATCAGAAACCGACTGGCCCAAATCGGGTTGGCAAATCACTCCCCATCATGTTTTCTATAGTTAGAACAGCTGGCGCAAGTCCTGCCGAACTAACAAATGAATAATCATAAGTTTGGTTCTTCACAAAGTTTATTGCATCTGGCGCAAGTCCGGATGCATCCTGCCCATCATTACTAGCACTGATTTCAGCAGCTGGCGCAAGTCCTGATGCTAGATTAATCAAGCTAGACATAGAGCATCATGTAGTTGGCGTATAAAGCATGCAATAATTACTGCGGCCTGTAACAACTGGCCAAGTCCTGTTGTAACTGACCTTGTATTTATTGACTTTTTTTTTATTTTTATTTTTTTTTATGCAAGATTAATAATATGTTCTTGCAGTAGTTTAATTGCAAAATTATATTGCTTTTACCATACACTCCTACGCTCCTATATATATATATATATATATATATATATATATATATATATATATATATATATATATATATAATTTCAGGGTTCTAACCAGCCTGAAATGTCAGCGTATCGGTCGAGGCGCCAGCGGAGACTTTAAAAAACGCCGAGGGGTCAGGGGGCCGCTTAGCCCCCGGAAAATTTGTAGATACTAGCTCCTCTGAGATGCATCCTAAAGCATTTATATACACTTTGATACATGGCTCCCACGGATCCTTGAAAACGGGGGAAGTCCGTGAATAGGAAAAAATGAAATATGGGACTTGAAAATTCCTTAATTTTTTTGTTAAAATATAAATAAACCATGAAAAATCTGGGATTTTACATCAACCTGTGATGTTTTGCTGTTGATCGCGTCACTCGGTGGCAACAGTGATTAAATAAAGGAAAAAGCCACACATGAAAAAGCTTGACATCTCATCTATATATAGATTCAATGGTTTTTATAGACTTACTTTGCAGACAAACCACGGCACAGCCGCTATTAATTAGAAATCCATAATCGCCAGATACACGGCAATAACTTGTGTGTGCATGCACTTTTCGTTATACTTCTACATTCTATAGCATTTTAAGCTAGTAATAGGGGCCTACATGTATGCCTACATGTATATTTTTACAGATCTCCATATCAGTATTAGAGATACACTGTCTAAATTATTTATAGGTCTAGGTTGTATCATATAAAGGAGGTGGTAGATAAATTTTATTACGGTGCAAATAGTTCACGCAATATATAAACCCTAATAGGCAAAGCATCGTAGATGATATTATGCCAGCTCCGCTGCAACCCAGGTATGAGCCTATGTCGCATCTGAAATGTGGCAATCCGCCAATGGCGGTCGCGATATTCAGCGCTGCTAAGAAGCCCCAGCGTGGCTGAAGGTTTCAGCCACAGATTGACCCCGTGCAAAATCGTGGGACATTTCTTTGGACGGTCATAACTAAGATTTAGCCTTGAATAATCAGGTCGAAAATATGTTTTTCAGAATCAGTAGCATTTTAGCAACGAGATCGCATGCTGGGCTTATTTTTCGCACAGATAATAAAACATTATGGACATTTTTTGTGGTTTAAGGTCGAGATCGCTCTCAGTCACCGCCATGTTGAAAAAACGTTGATTTTTTCGGGTGAAAAAATACAGCAATCCACGGCCTCAATGAGGACGTCACGGCTACTGCTTAACATACAGGAGTCGCTGCACAAATGATGGTGTTAGGCCTGATGCTGGCCGGCTCTCTGCGAAGTCGGCGCATCATCAGGCAAGCATTGCGTCAGCGCCTCGTGTTTGCTGGGATACGGCAGCCTCGTAATTTTTCAAATGGATTAAGAAAAAAAGGATTATTTCCAGAGTATCGGCAGCGTGTCGCTCTTTATTCAGCGTATCGGCAGCGTGTCGGCGATACTGGTAGCGTAGCGGCAGCGAAACTCAGCGTCTCGGCCCGACACGCTAAAAGGGCTTGGTTAGATGAATGATGAAAGATTTAATTCTTGTGGCCATTTTTATTATTATTATTTAATTTCAAAGCAGCTGGATCACTAAGCTTTACAAAACAAACAAACAAAAAAGAAAACTTGGAAAGAAAAGGGTGACCCAAAACATAATTTGATAGGATCCACTTGAAACCTAAGGTCACTTTGGCAAAGCCAGAGAATGGCCTACAGGAAAACCAGCCCCTTGGATTATTCCAGAGTAATCACAAATTGGCATAATTGCATTAATTATATAACATGAAACCAAGAGATTATCAACTATATCTCTTCTCGTTAATTTAAATTATTACTAATGAGAACGTTAAATCTTAACTTCCTAACATGAATTATTTTTAAATACCTTTATGAGCACTAATATTGTATATTTTTTGAGATTAAGAGTAGCTGGTATCTATGCTTCATTGACCAAAAGTAACAAAAAAAGAAAACTCCAATCCAAGAGGAAAGGTGCCAAAAACATAGTTTTGACAAAGACCTATCTGAAACCGAAAGCTGTACTGACGAGGCCATAAAATAGCCCACTGGAAACAAATCCTGACAGAAATCAGAGGGTCAACCACAAATTGGCATCAGCCAATGTGATTATCGCCTCCAGAGTTTATCAATTCTTGCTAAATCAAATCCTAGAAACAACAATCGCTCCTCTTATTTAGTTATATTATTTGTAAATTTTGCCCTACAAATCACACGATAAAATGTACCCAAAAAATTTGAGGTAACAAATATGAAACTCCCAACAACGAGGAAAAAAGCCAAAAACATACGTTCCTGACAACAAGACCTATCTGAAACCCCATAAGGCCGCAGTGGCAATGCCAAAGAATGGCCCACAGGAAAAACAGTTCCTGAAAGGAATCAGTGAGTCAACCACAAATTGGCATAAATGCACAAAAGCAGCCAAAGTGGTTATCGCCTCCAGAGTTAATCAATCTTTGTTAAACAAAATCTCTGAGACAATTATCATTGATTTATAAAATTAATATTGTCTATTGCATTAAAGTGAGCGCCATCTCAAATGTTTACTCAGCAAATCACAACACGAATCAATCTTCTTATCAAGATAATTTATAAAGTTGACCAAGCAAATCACACTATAAAATGTACCCAAAAAAATTTAAGTAACAAAGATGAAACTCCCAACCACGAGGAAAAGGCCAAAAACATATGTTCCTGACAACAAGACCTATCTGAAATCCCATAAGGCCGCAGTGGCAATGCCAAAGAATGGCCCACAGGAAAAACAGTTCCTGAAAGGAATCAGTGAGTCAACCACAAACTAGCATAAATGCATAAAAGCAGCCAAAGTGGTTATCGCCTCAAGAGTTAATCAATCTTTGTTAAACAAATTCTCTGACACAATTATCGTTAATTTATAAAATTAATATTGTCTATTGCATTAAAGTAAACCCCATATCAAATGTTTACTCAGCGAATCACAACAAGTTAACATAGTACTTTTTCACCTGAATGAAACCAAAAATTTTATATGACAAAGATGAAACATTTTCCATCCCCCTTGACATATCAAAGTTATGGAAGCATCATCTAAACCCAAATTTTAATGCAAAAATGCAAATGATTTTTTCGTTATGTCATTCCGCAAATGTTTGATAAATGAGGAGCCGGCCAGTGTTACTCTGCATTTATGAGAATTATTGTTTTATGCTCAATTCGTTAAATTTGATAATTTAATAACAACGGGAATTTACGATTGAAACGAAGAATGAGTGAACGATAATGTAAGCTTTTGAGACTGACTAGACCACATGAAAAGCCAACAATGTCAATGTGACAAAGATAAGGGTCATAATCCAAATAATTGGTCAGACAGATTCAATAATAACCACGCAAAGCTGTTATCAAATATATACACAAACTATTAAAAATATTTGTAACATAAATTTTCTTTATAGATCTATATAGTCATATAAAAAAAAGGTATAGACAGCTACAATTTTTAAATGTGCAATTGGTTATCGCCTCAATAAGCTCATCAATTCTTGCTATTTTAAATCAAATTTTAGAAACAACTATCACCACTCTCATTGATTTAAATTAAATCAAAATTATATGGTCATTGTGCTTTTAACTTTTAAAGTTAACACCAGCGCTTAAGATTGTATATTTTTTAGTCTACATTTGATTAAAATCATGAAAGAACAGTCCAAACCAAATTTAATCCAGATGAATTTTGTATTATGAATTTGTCACTCCAAAAATATGTCACTTGACAGTGACTGGAAGTGCTGCCGACTATTACACTAATAATGACGATTCAACCAGTCTAATGGTAGACTAGTCTACATCGTATATTTTAATTTTTATTCCATGAAAATGAGATTAAGCAGCGCAAAATTTTTGCTTTCATGAAATCAAACAAACAGTAATTAGACTAGGCCTATATACGTTTTTGTAGACAGCTACAATTTTATAATGTGCAATGTCTAGAATTAGACTATTGTTATTAGATTTTAAAATTAATTAGTCCAAAGTCTAGTCCTAGGCCAGGACCCAGTATACTAACAGTTAGAGTAACAGTTAGAGCCGAGTCTAGAATATATCTAGACTCCATTAACTTTGACATTTAATTAACAGCGGGTACGGATAATACAATTATTAATAGTTAATGAAAACACGAATTCGGCGTGAGCGATAATATAATAATTTGAAGTGGACCATGTGGTGTCCGGTCTGATGTCGGCGATGATCAAAACAACGCGAAACTATATCTAACATATAAAAGAACTATTGAAACGTATTTGAAATACAAGATTTTCTTGATAGACATATAATCTGGTATATAAATTTATATTTCTTTCGGATTAATTTTTGGTTTGGACCAGCCTCGCAGATTTCATTGCTAAAAGAGACTGTTACAAACAAATCGAGATCCGAACAAACCACGAATTACATAGCTTGGGATTCGCCTAAGATTAATAATCTATTTTGTGTCCGATAAATAGAGCTTTCATTTTACGAAAACTCTGTATTATCTTCACGTGTATTACACTCTGGGGCACTGTAATGCACGTGGCTGTGAATATGGTCGGCGCGAGACGTTGGTGCGGTGTTGTTCTAATTATCGTCATCTATGGCGGCATCGGTTTGGCGTTCCGTGGCAGCGTACCCCGTTTACGTTTATTCTCATTCTGATAGACTGCTATACCCTGCCATATTTTATTGCATTGGATGTTAACTGCGGCGCATGTAAATAAACAAATATTTACATCGAAAACACAATTTAAACATGGTTTTAAATTAATAACAGAAAAAGTATTGATGATACAGTAAAAATAGTTATATCACCAGAAAGCATTTTTCAGCTACTATAATCTGATATGCGTCCCAACGGTGTGGAAACATAAAAAGTCGTATCTTGTCAGTGCAGGAAATGAAATGAATCGGGCTTTAGGCCACCTTTGTGCACATATAGGCTAAACTGGGCCAGGAGAACCTCCTGAGGATGGTGAGATGATTGAGAAGACACTGTCCTCCAGACACAGGATTCGAAATTCGAGCCCTGTCGGTCTGAGGCCGAGCACGCTACCTCTCGGTCACAGAGGCTCCCCACAATACTGACTTTCACACGTGAATGGGGAAGAAACATTTTTTGTTTCTTTCAATCCGCCGAGATGTCAGTGCAGGGCCGGCAGACATCTGCAAACGTGACACAGTCTGTGAACAGCTATTTTCAAAAAGTCGTTTCTTTAGAAGGATATTGCTATCTGGTACGGTGATTTGAAGCTACCAGTACACATTTGTTCACAGTGTCAAGATTGTGTCAATGCTGGCCCACTTCATACGACGCTGTACCAGCCTTAAGCCAACATTAGCTTAACATAGTATCTGCTGGGCTGTATTGGCGGAAAATATATTTGTTTTGATTACAATTTTACATGTCCCATTGCTTAATATAAATATCAACATCAGTCTAATGCAAAAAAATTACTCTCAATAATGTTCAGAACCGCAGGGTTCTTGTTTACCTTAAATTTCTTATTTCCCTAGAGTATTTCATTTTGAAAAGATGTTTCCTTAGCAGTTTTACTTCGACTTGCAAAAAAGGCATTTAGTACTTGCTTGTAAAAATCTGTTAGATCCGATGTTACTAAGCATGGGAGGTTACAGCATTTATGTGTATAAACATCTTTATTGTGCAAAAACGACTCATATGCTTTGATATAAAGAGTTGTTAGCATTATTTATTTTGACAAACCATGATGCCTTAATTGCTTTAACAAAAGCGTGTATGTCTATCATATTTAAACCTCCTTTTTCAATTGGTCCAAATAGCGTATTTCGTTTAATTCTGTCTTTTTTGGGCCAGATCAAACCGAAAAAAATCGTTTTATTCTTGTAGATATGAATCCTTATATTCGCAATTTTGTGCTATATGTATAATATTCGGTATTGCTAGACATTTCAAAATGGTTATTTTACCAAATGTAGTGAGATTTCTCTTCTGCCATATTTGTAGTAATTTATCAATTTGTCGAATTTTCTCTATCCGGCCTTTTTCATAACATGCTTCCATATTATGACCTACGTAGATACCTACACATTTTGCTGCTCCTTCGATTATACATTTTATCCCGTGGATTTCTTGAACAGTGTCAAAATCTTCGGCAAAATAGAGAGCTTCTGTTTTTGAAATGTTTAACTTCAGCCCGGCTACAGATACATATTTATTTAATAGTTCGATTGCTAATAATACATCTTTAAAGTTACTTAAAAATAATATAGTATCGTCAGCATATTGAGCAATTTTTATATTGATATGTTTTCCAGATCGTGTAATTTTTATTCCTCCTAGTTTTTCTTTTAATCTCTGAGCAAGTGATTCTGTAGCAATAATGAAGAGCAACGACGATATTGGACAGCCTTGTCTTATGTCCCTTTGCGAATTTATTTCTTGTGATAACCAACCGTTATTTTTTATTATTGCTATTGGATTTTTATATAGTGTGTCAACCCAGCGGATGAATTCGGGTCCAAAATTTAACTTTTTGAGGCTTTGCCTTATATATTCCCACTCAATACTATCGAAAGCTTTTTCAAAGTCTAATAAGAGTAGTATGCCTGTTTGTTTCTTTGACTTTAAATAAGAAATTACATCTTGAACCATTCTAATGTTTTGACCAAATATATCTGCCTTTGACATAACCTGTTTGGGATTCATTAATTATTTTTTGCATAATAGGTTTCAGTCTGTTGGCTAAAATAAAAGCAATAATCTTATAATTAGTTGTTGCTAAACTAATTAGGCGGTAATTTTTTATTAGATTGTGATCACCCTTTTTATAAATTGGGGAAAGCACAGATCGTTTTTGTGATTCAGTTAATTCGCCGGTTTCAAAAGCTTCAATAAACACATCAACAATCTAGTTTCCAAAAAGAGGCCAAAAGGTATCGTAGAAATCTATGGGTAAATCATCAAGTCCAGGAGCTTTATTCCGTTTCATTTATTTAATTACTTTTAAACATTCTTGTGTAGTTATCGAGCCTTCGCAACTTTCTCTTTTATCTTCATTCAACGTATGTGAAAAGTGTACGTCTTTGATAAAACACGTTATTGATTTTTTACAGGGTTTTTTACTTGAGTATAAATTGGAATAAAAGTTTACAGTCTCTTCTAGTATGTCATTATTATGATTTAGTGTTTTCCCGTTGGCCGTTTTCAAGGAATATATGCAGTTGTCTTGTTGAGTTTTATTTTCGAGTGAAAGAAAGTAACGAGTGTTTTTTCCCCCCTCTTCAAGCCATTGTGCCCTCGATCTTATGTAGTATCCTCGAGCCTTCTCCATTTAAATTGCATCTAGTTTAATTTTAACCTGTTCTCTTTCCATCTGGAGCTCTATGTTTTCGTTAAATTTTAAATTAGCTAGTTTTAGATTTATTTCTTTTAGCTTATTTTCATATTCAAACATTACATATTGTTTTTTGTGTTTTCTTTTTTTACAATATAAAATGGTGTATTCTTTGACTTTGATTTTAAATAGGTCCCATACCATTCGCTTGCAAATTATACTTTGATAATTATTTACGGTTTCTCTAAAAATGTTTCCAATTGCCTCTATATATTCATTTTCTTTTAATACATCAATATTAGGTTTCCAATAGGATGGTCCGCGAGGTTTAGCGTTAATTCTTATGGTGATTTTTATGCATTTGTGGTCAGGAACAGGAGCGTTCAAAATGGTACATTCTCTGACAGAGTTTGCAAATGGTCTGCTAATCAAAATGTAGTCAGTTCTACTTTTATGAAGAGAGTTGGCAGGGTCAACCCATGTATATCTATCAGTATTTGTATTATTTAAATATGACCACATATCTTGTAATTCAAGATTTTAGAAGGCTAGGTGCCACTGGATCTAATATACCAGACGCCCTGTCGTGCTTTGTTGTAGCAGTATAGTCGAGTCTTGTGGGACGTGTTTTAAACACCATTTTTCTAAATCGTCAATAAATCGTTTTCTATATATTTGGCCATTAGGGGCGTATGCACATATTATAGAGAATAGATGACCTTGAATTTTACAATTTAGTAAGATTTTGCGTCCAAGCAAATCTCGATGAATATCAACATCATTGACAATAAGTTTCTTTGAAAACAATATACTAACTCCACAGCTATGAGATGATTTTGTTAAACAATGGTAACTTGTCCCATTCCAATCTAGTTCAAAGTCTGATACACTTTTTTCTGTACAGTAAGTTTCTTGTAATACAATAACATCAATATTATGACTTTTTATCCATTGATACAAAGATCAATTTGCCAAAATAGCTGATAATGTCGCAATTATCATAATTATACATCATGTGTGGGTGAGCAGCGGACACACAAAATTGACTTTCGTTTTCAAAATAACGTTTTGTATATATCTAGTCAATGATCTGTCAAACGGCCTCACAGCCCCATCCCATAATCCTTTACGTACTAGAATATGAATATGGATGAAAGGTTTGAGCACTTGATAGTATTACACAGCATAACACATTACCACCAGTCCCGCTAAACCCGGGGTTCGGTTCCCGGTCTCGGCGGTTTGAAAGAAACAAAAATGTTTCTTCCCCATTCACGTGTGGGGAGCCTCCGTGACCGAGAAGTAGCGTGTTCGGCCTCAGACCACCAGGGCTCGAATTTCGAATCCTGTGTCTGGAGGACAGTGTCATCTCATTCATCTCACCATCATCAGGAGGTTCTCCTGGCCCAGTTTAGCCTATATGTGCACAAAGGTGGCATAAAACCCGATTAATTTCATTTCCTACAGTCTTTGAACTCCTTGTGAGCTGTAATTGTGCATCCAAATATGCCATGCGGCGATGTAGTTGTCACTTGAAAAAATATATATTCTACGGTAGTGAGATTTGGGCCTACGAAAATAATGATGTCATCGAAAAGCTCTATATGTAGGCCCATAATATTGTAAATATATATTAAATGTTAATAAAAGCACAACATATTCGATGGTAGGGGAGACCGGGGCTAACTGGGACACGGGGCTAACTGGGATACAGGGCTAACTGGGACAGACCTCTAACAGGGAATTCTATGATATGACAATATCAGTGGCCTCGTTTTTAAGAGAGGAGGGATACCCCCTCCACTTGAAGTACAATCCCAGTAGAACTAGCAGATCTGTGTGAGCAGGTGAGACTAAATGGATTTTTTCTGCCTCTCGATAACGTCTCAATTACGAATCTTATAAAACTTAAACTACTATAGTTGTATTATACTGAAACATATCACTGAAAACACTCATATTTACTGCCTAATTGACAATTATTAGATGCTCAATATATGTGGTTGTTACTTAGTAGCAACACATTAGGCCTATAGTGCATCGGGGTTCGATCAGCTGTTATTTTCTGCATTATTTTCTTACACTTTAAACCTTTGTGTTTAAACGGCATATTAGTCGAGACTCCATTTCCGAAACAAAGCCTAGAAAAAGGTCCATGCGGACATTATGAGTAGAATATGGAGACATCCTCAATCTTATATGAGATTTCCCGTAGAATGGCATATTAGTCGAGACTCCATTTCCGAAACAAAGCCTAGAAAAAGGTCCATGCGGACATTATGAGTAGAATATGGAGACATCCTCAATCTTATATGAGATTTCCCGTAGAATGCGAAAATCACTGTCTCCAAGCTGAAATATAGTCTGATCACCGTCAAATTAGCAATTTTCAAAATGGCCGCCGCAAATTTTCTGTAAAAAAATCAAATCATAATACCTGGCCTAAAAATACATTCAAACGCTACTAATCTATTAGTGCAGAATTTATTGCCGGCACAATTTTTACTTTGCTGCTCATATAAATTGTTCAAATTCAAGATGGCCGCCAAAATTGCTGACGAATTGTGTTTTTGATCATACCTTTCAAATCACGCTAACAGGTAAAGGTGATTTCTTTAAACCAGTTGACCATGTGCGTGGTGGGTAAGGTGATCTATCTGAGAGTATGGGAAATGAAAGATGGACTACCTGTAGTGGTGAAAAAGTCAGCACAGGTCATTTAACGTTATCATCCAAGGTCATTTCAAAATATAAGTGTTATGTTGTTGTTTTTTAGTTTTAAATGCGAGGGTAGGGCCTAAGCATATAAAAAAATTAACAAAACTGTTCGCAATGTCTTGTTTATTCGTCACTGATTTGTCTTTGATAGTAGTATGTTAGCTTTGGGTACGGGATAAAGCATATCATGGCTGGTTTATTAAACAACACATTTCTTAGTAAATGTTTTATTATCCAAGACTAAATGGGATGGGTTTATCAATAATTTAATAGAATTTGGTTATAAAACCATGCAATAAATGTATATTTTATCAAGGCAAATTCAACAAAGCCTTTTTGAATTGACTACGTTTTGTACGTTTTGTCTTTTCAACATATTTTCAAGGAAACGTATCTTTGGTTATTAGTTATTTATTACATCTATGTATAATAAGAATTCACAATAATTATGATATTTAAAAAAAAAATACATAGAAATATAGCCATCTCTATAGAATACAAAATAGCATACTTTTTGGTTATAATATATTAGTATTGGGCGTGTGATAAAAAATATTATGGCTAGATGGAATATACAAATAGTTGGTAAATGTTTCTATTATCAAAGATTAAGGGGGTAGATTTATTAGAATTTGGCTATCGCAACGTTGATGCACCGGTTATGCATGGTATATAATTGATAGTATTAAACGGTAAGGAATTTTCTTTTATAAATATAATGGCATATAAAGTACTCACCACTGGAAAACAGGTGTATATTTTAAATAATGCGTTTATAATATTTAGAGTAAAATAAAGTTTTCTCAATGCTGTCTTGTAGTTATTTCAAATATACAAGAGATAAGCAATAGCATTGCCATTGGTATGCAGTTACCTTAACACTACATCCTTCTTACAACGCATACCTACTTATTGATTATTTAGTGTAGCTTGGGGTTAATGCTTTCGTTTTCGCTCGTCTATTTCTCATTCAGTTTTCAACAAATTAACTTAAAATCTAAGCACAGTGATCCTTACTAGTATCTCACCGGGCTTGCTACCGATTGGCGACTGAGACAAATGGAAATACTCCTGATTCTCTTTTTAATCTTTATTTAGTCTGAAGCTAATCGCCAAGAAGTCGGAATCAGTTTTTCATTAAAGCTAGTATCTCACCAAGAAACGACTGCTTGGCAACTGCTAGAGACTCTGATTGCGTTTTTAAATTACCGCTTAACGAATTTGTAAAAAATATTTAGCGATTGTGGTCTATATTGACCGATCAACAAGAAGTGGGGCGACATACTTGCAAACTCTTAGCCAATCAGACGACAACTTGGCTTCTGGCTGAATACTTTTAACGAATGCTCGCATGGGGGGCATGCCTGTCGTCGTAGATTATTTAATTTGTTGTTAACATGCAGCGACTGTAATTCGATCATGGTCCGACCTTGTAGCAAATGAAGCAATTTTGGCCCCTGCTTTCAGACTGATTTACCATTCTTGAGCAATATATTGACGACTGCTGAGCGAATTCTGAACAATCTGTTTGACAAACTAGACGAATCATCATGTTGGGCATGTAAAAAGTTTCCTCAGTCCTGCAACATTCATTTCGAACTGAACTCCAATCCTGATGACAATGCTGATGATCTCACAGCATAGGACAGCAAAAATCTTCCTATTCTTTTTGTTAAACAGGTTTCAATTCTTAGAAAAATATTTTAGTACGTACAAATGAACCCTGGTACGGTGTAGCCCCAGTTGCTGAAACAGGTTTCAGCCACAGATTGACCGCGTACAAAATCGTGGGATATTTCTTTGGACTGTCATATCTGAATATATCGGGGAATAATCAGGTCGAAAATAGCTTTTTTAGAATCAGTAACATTTCAATTCCATGCCCGCATGCTCAGCTCAGGGGTCGCACAGTCGTTAAAAAAAGTGATGGACATTTTTCGGACTTTGGGGTCGAGAACGCTCTCAGTCACCGCCATGTTGAATTTTCCGGGTAAAGCAAATACATCAATCCATGGCCTCGACGAGGACGACACGGCTAGGTACTGTGATGAAATTAAGGGACGAAGAGGAAAAGAAGGCACAGAGAGAGGAAATTGCAGAACACAAAGCTTCCATCTGATCACACCAAGTTCGAAGACCAGAGAAGAACAGTTTCGCTGATTCTAATCACATCAAAATCCAGGCATTTTTGTGACAAGATTGAGGAGTGTGGTCGCAATAGCACGCTGTTGTTTAGGACCATGTATGGTGTGCTTGGTCATGGAAATATTAGGCGGCCGGCCACATCAGGTTGGTGTGCTTTAATAACTGTTTGATGGCATTTTTTGTCACAAGCAAACTTCCACTGCAAAACATCACTCTATATAGTCATAATTAGGGTTAAGGTGGATGTCAGTCTCATTTTTTTGGTTGAAGCGCCAAAAATGCAATTTTCCAAGATGGCCGTCACGAAGAAAAATTCCAGCAATATGTAGATATATTTTTTATAAAAAAGGAACATACATTAAGATTTTGGTGTCCAATGTGTTTTTTTATCAGCATATCAGACATGGTGGTGCTTCTAAAAAATATTTTTTGTCATTGTATTGAGAATAAAATTCAAGATGAGGTCTATTACATAGAACAAATGGCTGCCACAAAGTTCTAGCGTGAGACGAAATATCCCATCCTGTCATTGCAGGGTGTATTTCCCACTACACCCTGCCAGCTATGAGCCTGTGTAGACCTATTTGCGACCCCACTCCAGGGAGACACACGCGCCTCGCGCGCGACACCCCCAAGCTTAGACATCAAAGCTAACCGCAAAACGCCGGCAATCAGACGGCACTGTCTGGCCTGAGAACATCAAGCCAAGTGACAGTATACGCGAAGCGATGCGAGAACTTGGCCAACGCTGTTCCAACGTTGTGACAGCGTCGATGATAATGGCCCCACGTTGAGGCAGCACTGTGTCCTTGTCATCTGCGAAATGTTATTTGTGCAGCCTATCACACATTTATAGAGTGTGTACAACTGGATTATACAGTCAAATATTGCCACCTCTGATTACAAATTGAATAATTAGAGCCTAAAACGGGGGATTACATCACATAATAGGCCCTACAGTACTGTTCATTTGAAACTTACGTGGTGAATATTCGCCACGAATTCACACGAATTTAATTCGCCGAATTCGCGATGAATGATATTCGCCGATAACACAAATGATTGGGCGAACATTCGCCATGGATTCTCCGCGAATTCACTGATCGGTATTCGCCAGCGATAGAGATAGGTCGGCGAATTCGCGGTAGGGAATTCGTCGTGGGGAAGTCGGCGAATTCGCGGTGAGGAAGTCGGCGGATTCGCGGTGAGGAATTCGGCGAATTCGCGGTGGGGAATTTGCACTTCCCGCAATTCGCGTAGCTATATGCCAGTGACGCTGTGCCGCACCAGTACTAGCAGTAGGCCTACGTTTGACTGTGTAAACTATCGATTACATTACGACTTGTATTTTTCTCTATGATCGTTCAAATATTCTGAAACCGTGTCACTATTGAAAAAATAAAATAATTATTTATTGTCTTATATTTATACCTCATTACTTATTTAATCGTTATGTAGAGAATGCGAAACTAAATGTGTGCGAGTGAGCGCCGGCATCTTTGGAATTCCGGAAAAGAACGAGTGATTATCCGGAAATCATCGGCTCGCATAAATTAGCCAGGCTTACGCTGGATTGGTCAAATTAGGCTCTCACGTTACTCATATCGAGCAGACGACTAGATGTAAACACTCAGTGCGCGAAATACGCATTCCGGCCCTTTATCTAGGGTATTAATTGATCATTTTTCGGACGACAAACGAAAAAAAAATGACAGTCACAATATGACAACAGGCCATCATGACATCTTGATAACGGCACAAGCCTCTGTGACCCTCTGTGTCTGTTTTAAGTTGACAATTCGCCTCCTTGCATACATAGATAGCAGCATTTTGATGTTGCATTCCCAGATTCTCCAGGATGAATCAGATGAATTCCTTACTGTGAATCCTATTTCCCAAGAAGAATTCTCCGTGGGGAATTCACCATGGGGAATTTCCTATGGGGAATTCACCATCAGGAATTCCCCAGAAAATCCCAATGGAGAATTCACCACGGTGAATTCACCATGGGGAATTCACCGTGAATCTGATTCCCCGGGCATTCTTCGTGAATTCACCAATTTGCCTGGGGCAAAGAATCAGATTCCCCAAGGGGAATTCCCCATGGAGAATTCTCTTGTGGTGAATTCATGTGAATATTCCCGGTGAATTCCCCGCAAGTTTCAAATGAACAGTACTGTATATCAAAAACAGTTTAAACAGTGGCTAAACTATTATTCTTGTGATTTTGTCTCGATATATTCTCCCTAATTATCTACTGATGAACGAAAACGCACGCAAAATATGTGGTTTCATTTTGAAAAATAATACGTAATTTCGAGATTAAATGTGCTCATATAGAGTTAAGAGAATAATTCAGAGCGTTATATGTGTCTATATTTATGGTAAAATATGTATGCTATGACATATTTGAATTAGAAATGTATGGGTAACATATTTATTGCAATAAAAGTTATTTTTGTTCTACATGTATCACTTTCATAATTTTTGGTAGAGTTTGAAATTTAGGGGAGGGGCGACAGATGGGAGTCGCGTGGAGAGGGGTGCTCAAATAGATTGGGAAGGCCTCATCGCATTCAGGGGCAGAGTGAGAACGAATACAACTGAAGTCTCTACAGGATGAGTGTGATTGGTAAGGGCAAATCTGTCTCTATTGATTCGATGTATATACACCTTTCCCAATAGCAACACGCCACACAGAGACTAAAAACTGAACTATTTAGTTGGGAGTCCTGTCACACTCTTTTCTATCACAACACGCCACACAGTGATTAAAACTGAACTATTTAGTTGAGAGTCCTGCTTATGTGCAAAATCGTGCAAACAGTGTATTACAGGACAGAGATCACACGGAATTTTTTACCATGCCATCAATAAAAAACATAACATAACAAAACATAGCAGCATAACAGCATAAAGAGGCATAAAGAGAGTTGACTATTTCATTACTGTATGCTATCATAAACTATGTAGCTCAAAGAAACTGCGTCGTGTATGATATCAGTACCAAAGCAAGCCTCTCCTAAAAACAAATTACAATAAAAACAATCATCTAATTGAAAGTAATCTTTTTGACAATAATGACCGATTGTTGTTGCAAATCAGTCCTTCTGAATAAAGAAGAAAGAGCCTTATACCAAACAGTTTGAGACTACAATTTGAGATTATACACTTGTGAGAGGCACTAACTTGATTTCAATTTAAAACAATCGATTTAAATTTGCAGTCTGAATCTTTGCAGCTTTGCTACAGTAGCTTACTGAGCAATTTCAACATATGAAGATGAATTGACATTTAGGCATTTAGGGTTTTGTATAACGAGGTATTGGTGCAGCAGCAGATGAATCAGCTGAAGATATAGGTGGTGCTGTCAAAATATCGGTTCCTTGTTGATATTATCATAATTATGCATACAGTAGTTTTTCATTTTTTTGAGCACTTATATAAGACAAGCTAACTTTTCCTCTTTGTCAATGTCGATAGACATGTGGGCACGATAGCAAAGTCACATTTACATTTGGTCAAAATATTTACAACATAATTATTGTTACAAAGTTAACACCCGCTATATGACATCATCATTAGATTTCTTACAATTATTTTGGCTGTACAAGAAGATCTTTATTTTTGTGATTATTATGGCGAAAGTGGTGATTGTAAAATAAAAACAGAATTACTATAAATGCCACATTTATAGACTTGAATTCCTAGACCGGTTGATATATTGCTGTCATTAGGCAGTACCAGCTGACAACGACAAATCTTTAGGTAAAAAATATAGTTTATCGTAAACTGCAGGAGGCTAAGAAGCCAGTGGATATAATCTTAACATTACTCGTACAAAGTTTACCATGCTCCTGACAGATATGCACATCTGCATGATAGATGTGTCATGTGTGTTCGAAGGGCTAATATTTAAAAATAAATGTTCGCAGTGCTTGAAGCTCTGAATATAAATGTGTCTTTCTATCATTTATTAATAGTCCGTGGTTTTGGAAGAGAAAATGTTTAGAATCAGACGCTGAACAATTTCATAAGGGTCCAGATTGGATTCGGTGAGCATCAAACTAGCTGAAATGGTATATTACAAAAATAAGCTAAATTAACTGGACGCCTTCTCGAACAACTAGAAACAAAATATAATTGGTCAATAAGCGCTCCATTACCATCGTCATTGTAGTGATGACAATTAATCACCATTGATATATAATTAGGTATTATGTCTAATAATTCTGTCCAAATTTACATTAAAGATCTGTTCGCTAAAAAGCCTCTTACTCTAAAAAATAAATCCAACGTGTCATAATAAGATAATGCTATCACCATCTAAGACATGTGGGCTCAACCCAATCCCAACCCAAATTATGAAAAAAAATATTGAACAAATTGAACGCGCACAATAACACGTATTGTAAACCTCTATATGTTAACAGGACATGTCCCATCATCATTCAAGCGGGGACACTGGTGTCCTTGACGTTCATGCGTTTCATTTTATGGTCAGTTTAGAGCAATAAAGATAACCCGTTAAGCGCTAAGCACGTTTATAATCGTGTTCAACCTTTCTATTATCACTTTGAAATGCATCGAATCTTTTTGAAGTGAAAAGTGCTTCAGAACGGTAAGTTTTGAAAATGATTGGCCTCTGATTTAAAAAAAAATTCAATCACGTCAAGCTGTGGATCGCGTCAGCGAAACACAACTTCAAGTCGGTGAAAATTCCCACTAAAATACTCAGGCTAACATAACAACCGCTCTGATTTCAGTTTACAATATTGTGACTATGAACGGTACTGTGAACTTCATGAGAGCCAGGAGCTAACATACCGAAAATAAAACAGATATTACTGAGATTATTAAATAATGAGGATATACTACATAGCGATTTTTGTATCTACTTGGACATTGTGTCAGTCAAAAACGGCAGAAGAATGGAAAAGCAGAATAATATATCAGGTTAGATTTTCGTCTCTATAGCCAACATCTTCAAACACGGCATCACGTTAATATAAGCATGGTGATTTCTCAAACAACTGTCAACCATTTGTACCGAAATTTTGCAAGCACCCTGGTCTAGATATGCGGCGAATACCGTGATAAATCCTTAGTTAGGTTAGGTTTTGATGAAATTAGGTCAAGGTAGGAATAGTATGATGAAAAAAACACATGTTTATATATTTGCCTTATGAGGCTTTGACTTTTGCTGACTTGTGTAATTAAGCAATTCATACACTTTTTTTTATCTTTTCTGATATTGTGATATTGCGCATTATAAACTGTATGTTTTGATAAACAAAAAAATAATTGTTATTGAATCTTGGCGAATATACTGTATTTACTCGTACATGAGCCAGATTTAAGCAAAATCAGATCACTGAAATCAATAGGGGAGATACAATTATTTGTCTGTCATTGGGTTCACCAGGTGTCGCCTTATTTATGATATTCAGAGTATACACGCTAGATGTCATCACCCATTACCAGTGTACACACTGCACATATTGCTTTTGTATAACTGACCACAACCACTTGATAATAATTTTGTTTCGTCTATTTTTATTGTCAAACAAACTATTACAAATCCCGCCATCGCTTTTCATCCGAACAGATGAACATAAGCAAGACATAGGCATAATTTATTTATGCCGCCTGGACCTCCTTAACAAGGCCGATCACGTTTCCCACAATACTAAATCTTTACGATTCTGCGACGAAGAAGCATTCTGTTTCTTTGACGCAGTACCAGAGCGGAGGTCGAACCCGTGACTGACAGCAGCGTTTACCACGTCCCAGCAAACATGAACCGTTGACCCAATGCTGGCTTAATGTTGGTCACAACACCAACAGTGGCTTAGTGTTTTGTATTTCCGGGAACTTTACCAGGGCCACCACCCGTATCGCCATTAGATCATGTAAATCGACACAACATTTAACAGTTTAAGTATACATACATTATATGTCACCCCAGCAAACACAAAATATTTGTATGACATTTGAACAATGTTGGACCAACGTCGAAGACGTTGGTGCCGACGTTGTACAAATGTTATACAAATGTTTTGTGTTTGCTGGGACTTTGTGTACTTGTCTATGCAGTACATGAACACATATCTCCTAGCCCAGTTTAGCCTATATGTGCACAAATGTGGCCTATAACCCCACTCATTTCATTTCATTTACAAGAATACATAACCATTTTGAACATCGCATTGTAGGATTTATAATGTTATTGCATCGATAGGTGGTCGACATAGATAGTTATGCTTTAACGTACGGAATAAGAATTATTAAGTTGAAAAATTGAAGTCTGTCTTGCGGTACTTCAAGTGAGTCAAAACTAATTGAACTTTTGAATTTTTATCATTCAAAATGTAAGATCTATTTTACATTTAAAACCTAGTTGTCGATACTGGTAATGACTAGGTGAAGCTAGGCTTACTGTAGTCCTCATCATCATGGCCATCATTCCAGGGGTGAAGTGGTACACCCGTGTATATTATACCTCTTCACCCTTTAGGTTCTAAGCACGACTCTATTAGCTTTCAGTATTTTTATCATGTCAAATCCCAGTTTTTGTGTGATAAAATGATGTTAAATAGGTAACAATTTTTAATGTTTGGTCACAAATGAAGCAGAAGCACATATGAATATTTTTTTACTCATTTGAAGTTGTGGATCGCAGTAACGGGTTTAAGTAAAATTTCAACTAAAAAATATTGTTACTGAAACTGATCAACTGTTTGTGGTGGATGCTTAGTTGAACAAATAATTTAATTGGGATTATGCTCATTTTGTATAAATATAAATAATTTTCCATCATTTAAAGCTGGAAAATGCGTTCCAAACTCCAGTTTTAATAGACTGCTTGCACGAGTTTGCGCGTGAACAGTTTGTCTGATTAAAACAGTTCGGCGCTGCTCACTGTGTGGAGTGCTGTCATTGAACAGTGTGTAACAGTTGTCTGATTTAAACTGTGTGGCGTGTTGTTATTGAGAAAGGTGTATTGAACGAATAATATTATCTAACAATTGAAAAGAGGATATGACTATTTTGTATGAAAAATATATCACTATTTCGCGTCATTTCAAGGAAGAATTTACGTTAGCAATTCCAGTTTCAAACGATATAAAATGTTAATTAATCCTTATCTTGCTGAGTTAACCCTTTAACCACCGGTGCCGCATATATTCGGGTTTTCATTTTTATTAGCACATTAAGTACCACATTTTAAATATATTAATGATAAAATGTGACATCAACCAGCAATATCTGAAAACAGTTGACCTCCATTTTGTCAAATCTGAATAATTTTCACTCACTTGAACTTGTGGATCGCGTCAGCGAGACACAAACATTTGCAATTCTTGATCATTAAACACGTGTTTCATTCACAATAACAGTGACTTAATCGGCCAATTAAACGGATTAAAAACGACTATTGTCGTGATTAGCAGGCAAATGGTTAACTGACAATTCATCCGAATATGAGTTAATTTGTGGGTCAGTGAAACAATATAACACAATGATACTTGACATGCGGTACAGAAAATACCCAGCAGAATCTGCGGAAAACCCTGTAACCTTTAAATAGATCTGTTGTATAAAGTTATTATGAATTATTTTGAACTTTGATCAGTGACAAGCGTCAGATGTGAAACGTCGTGTGCAGGAATACAGTTGTTATTGTTGCTACGTTCTATCTGGTACACAATAATATACAAATGAATACAATAATACTTTTTCAATTCAAGTTTTATTTTCGTGTGAGCAAAATGTGTTTTTTATTCATTTATGTTTATCGAATTATATTCCTTAGAAAATGTAGTACAAATATCTGATCACTCTATTTAGATGTGTTTACCCTTTCAGCTCGGGTACCGACTTTAGACGTCGACGTCAAATTCTCAAGGCTAGAGTCCTTCTCCCAAACTGTAAAAGTAAAAATCTTTATAATGGCCGTAGAATCATAACATAGGTATTCAAATGAATCAGAAAATGCTGACTAAGACATTTATGATGATTTCAAAATGAAAACAGCCCTTTGGTCTCCATGGATTTTACAAAAAAAAATATCACTTTAGGGGTTAAACAAGGTTTAAACCAAATAAAATGGCACTGAAATTGATTACCCTTTCACTGTTACCACTATAATAATTATTGTGTTATGTTAGCCGATCAAATCAATGTTATTGAGAATTAAGTGAGCGCTTATACGTCAAGATTTGCACATGTCTCAAATATGAGGCATTCTCAGCCACTTGGAGTTGTGAGTCGCTGTAGCGAGACACAACTTCAAGTCAAGCACCAACCCTGTATATCCGCCCCCTGCGTTACTAAACTAAGAAATAAAAAGTTTACAGGAAATGATCACGCACTCTACTTAATAGCACTCGTGATTCCATACTCATTCATGATGAAACGTTAACCCAATGCTGGCCCAGCAGCGTAGAAGGTGGGCCAGCATTAAAACAACATTGGTTGAAAGTCCCTTGATTGCTGTGAATGTCCCCACTCACCACTTGATCAGAGTTCAAGGGGCGCACTCCACCTCAGCCCAATGCTGGCTTAATGCCGGTTTAACGTCGAGCCTAGTCGCAGAGTTTGCTGAACTTGGCCTTCACTCATTGCCCGACATGTCTAGTGTATGAACACTTCACGTAGTACTGTCAAACTGTACTATATTTTCATTTACTTTCAGATCCCAGCAAGTACGAGACGTTCAGCCAATGTTGGTACAATGTTGATGGGCATACATTGTACCAACGTTGGCTGAACGTCTTGTTTTTTCCTGGGATGGGATTTGATCAAAACGAAATACTGAATCAGACGGGTTGCGTCATTTATAAATTACTTTCAGAGAAAAATAGCCATGTGTCGCCCATGTCCTATATGGTTTACTAGCATTTAAAGGGTCAACGAAAAAAACAATTAAAGGTGTAGTCAACTGTCAAAATTCGCGGGACAAGGGTCCCCCAGAAGGCAATAGTGCCCGTGGGTAGGCCAAGGCCCTATTCCATAATAATACTAAATATGTGTTTCATACCCAAAGCCTCATTAAGAGCAAGTTCTCAAATCACAGCAAGTTCATATATACTTGAGCGACATCTATGAGTAACAATTCCATCGAATCTCAAAGCCCCTTGTCCTGGATCTTAGCTGGGCCTTGCTTTGCAAACAAACTGACTGTATTACTGTGGGTATTTCGAAACAGGCTGACCCCATGGGTGTACCGACACCCTGTGAACACAACATTTGTATGACTTTGTACAATGCTGGACCAACGTCGAAGACGTTGGGCCGACGTTGTATAAATGTTATACAAATGTTTTGTGTTTGCTGGGAAGGAGGACTTTCTCTCAAACATTGTACATTTGTGCAATGTTGGTTCAATGTTGGGCCAGCGTCGCAGACGTTGGCCTAACATTAAAACAACGTTGGGTGAGTATTCGTTGGAGTAGTATCCAGTCTTATAATCAGGTTACTTCATCAACCACACTGTACTGTATGCTGAAGGCTTACACGCATGCGAGTTTAGAACCTGAATCTATCTCTAATAATGTGTGTACAATAAGGCTGTGCAGGGCAAACAACAGTAACTACTCACTTTAACCCTTTAACCGGCAAATTATTCAATTTGAATTTTCACCCACTTGAAGTTGTGTCTCGCTGACGCGATCCACAACTTCAAGTGAGTGAAAATTATTCAGATTTAACAAAATAGAGGTCAACTCTTTTCAAATCTTGCTGGTTGATGTCACATTTTATCTTTAACATATTTCAAATGTGGTACTTAATGTGCTAATAAAAATTGAAAACCCGAGTATATGCGGCACCGGTGGTTAAAGGGTTAAAAGTTAACTATTACCGTTGTTTGTCTTCGCAGAGTAGGGTTACGCTACATTACTGTGTGCTTCATGAAGCGGTGAATGAATGTAGACACACACGTGTGACTTTGACTTTTCAATGAATATGGGACTTTCACCCAAAGCTGATCCAATGTGTGTGTGATTGTTCAGACGCTTGTCCATTGAAGTGAATGAGTTTCCCGTCATTTTCTGCGAAGAGGTGACTGACCCCAATTCATCACATACTTATCAAGCAAAGTGGGATGTGGAGTGCAGTTTTTAGCATTTTTTTTAAGTACTCATATTAATTTTGTCTTATTATTTATATCGAACATTTGCATTTTTACTGATGGAACATGAATGAATGAATGAATGAATGAATGAATGAATGAATAAATGAATAATTGAATGAATGAATGAATCAATCAATCAATCAATCAATCAATCAATCAATCAATCAATCGATCAATCAATCAATCAATCAATCAATCAATCAATCAATCAATCAATCAATCAATCAATCAATCAATCAATCATGTAATCAATCAATTAATCAATCAATCAAACAATCAATCAATCAATCAATCAATTAAGCTGGTCCACTTGTATGCATTGAGGATGGTAGGATGAAAGAGTTGACACTGCTCTGAGGACACATAATTCAGAATATTTTTCTTGTTTCTTTGAAACCTGAATATCTAGAGAGAGGCACGAGCCCTGAGCTCGTGACAGACGGTAGGCCTACTGCTAAACAATATTACCTGCCCGATACCAAGATGCCTATTGAGAGCTCCCTATTGACAGCGATCAGTGTGTTTCTCCGATCTGCTTCCTGGTTTGCTGACCTCCATCTTCGTGATCGTTTCGACTTGACCTGAAGCCACAGTCATGTCACCACTACATCTATGGCAGGTTATCCTGGTCCTGTTGGGTCTATATGTTACAAAAGTGACATATAGCCCATTCATTCTTTAATTCATTCATCCATGGATTTATTTAGTTATTCAGTCATTCACTCATTCATACACGTCGAAGATATATTTGAACTTGTCTCCTTGATTCTTTCCTTAATCTTGGCTTGGACATTTAGGATTCTGGTCCATGAGGAAGACCAATACACTGATTTTGTCTATAGTACTCGGGACCTCCTTTTCTAGTTGATTCATAAATGTATTCATTTATTCATCCATTCATAAATTATTTTATTGATCTATAAATTCAACCATATGGAGTGGTCCTGATGCAGTGGTCAAAGCTACCTGTTTGAAAAATCGCGACTTTGTCTCCCTCGCTCTGGCATTCTATTTTCAAAGAAATGTTTCTTTTCCACTGACTCGTAAAGATTGGATATTGTTGATAACCTCTGTGACCGAGAGGTAGCGTGCTCGGCTTCAGACAACCAGGGCTCAAATTTTGAATCCTATGTCTGGCGGGCAGTTTCATCTTAATAATATCACCATCCTCAGGGGGTTCTCCTGGCTCAGTTTAGCCTATATGTAAAGCTGATACCCCATTCATTCACTCATTCATTCGTTCACAATGCTTGAACACAATGTAAGTGTGTAGAAATTGGGGGGAAAATATTTTTCGTGCTTTGTAAACCACATATACAATATACATGATAACTTGTATCATCTGCTGTGTCTTAGACGATATCTATATGTTTTATCATATGTCAGATATATAAATGCGGTTGATGATAATGAGCATAGTTCATTTTTTCGCTGACAGTTGCTTACAGATAGATTTGCTCCAGAAGAAATTGACTCCCCAGAAGCTTGTCCAAACCTCCGAGCATGGTGTGGTGGCACTTACGCAGGCATTATAGAAAAACTGGACTACATACAAGGCCTAGGTGAGATCTGGCTCAGTATTATTGTAATTGTTTGTTTGTTTGTTTGTTTGTTTGTTTGTTTGTTTCTTTCTTTCTTTCTTTCTTTGTCTCTTTGTTTCTTTGTTTCTTTGTTTGTTTCTTTGTTTGTTTCTTTGTTTCTTTGTTTCTTTGTTTTTTTTTGTTTCTTTGTTTCTTTGTTTCCTTGTTTCTTTGTTTCTTTGTTTTTTTCTTTGTTTCTTTGTTTCTTTGTTTCTTTGTTCTTTGTCTCTATTACAAAATATGTTTTTTTCTAATTTTAGGAGCTAACGCTATATGGATGTCACCCATTGTGATGAACACAGAAGGTGGTTACCATGGCTACTGGGCTAAGGATATAGATACTGTGGAGCCTCACTTTGGAACAACTACGACATTACGAGATCTGGTGACTGAGTGTCACTCTAGAGACATCTGGGTGATGATTGATGTGTAGGTTAATCTGGGTGATGATTGACGTGTTGGTTGATCTGGGTGATGATTGACGTGTAGATCGATCTGGGAGATGATTGACGTGTAGGTTGATCTGGGTGATGATTGGCGTGTAGGTTAATCTGGGTGATGATTGACGTGTAGGTTGATCTGGGTGATGATTGATGTGTAGGTTTATCTGGGAGATGATTGACGTGTAGATCAATCTGGGAGATGATTGACGTGTAGGTTGATCTGGGTGATGATTGACGTACATGTTGATCTGGGTGATAATTGACGTGTAAGTTGATCTGGGTGGTGATTGACGTATATGTTGATCTGGGTGATGATTGACGTGTAGGTTAATCTGGGTGATGATTGACGTGTTGGTTGATCTGGGTGATGATTGGTGTGTAGGTTGATCTGGGCGATGATTGACGTACATGTTGATCTGGGTGATGATTGACGTGTAGGTTTATCTGGGTGGTGATTGACGTATATGTTGATCTAGGTGATGATTGATTTGTAGGTTCATCTGGGTGATGATTGATGTGTAGGTTGATTTGGGTGATGATTGACGTGTAGGTTGATCTGGGTGATGATTGGCGTGTAGGTTGATCTGGGTGATGATTGATGTGTAGGTTGATCTGGGTGATGATTGACGTGTAGGTTGATCTGGATGATGATTGACGTGTAGGTTAATCTGGGTGATGATTGACGTGTATATTGATCTGGGTGATGATAGACGTGCATGTTTATCTGGGTGATGATAGACGTATATGTTGATCTGGGTAATGATTGACGTACATGTTGATCTGCGTGATGATTGACGTGTAGGTTGATCTGGGTGATGATTGGCGTGTAGGTTGATCTGGATGATGATTGACGTGTAGGTTGATCTGGGTGATGATTGATGTGTAGGTTGATCTGGGTGATGATTGACGTGTAGGTTGATCTGGATGATGATTGACGTGTATGTTGATCTGGGTGATGATAGACGTGTAGGTTGATCTGGGTGGTGATTGACGTATATGTTGATCTGGGTGATGATTGGCGTGTAGGTTAATCTGGGTGATGATTGGCGTGTAGGTTGATCTGGATGATGATTGACGTGTAGGTTAATCTGGGTGATGATTGACGTGTTGGTTGATCTGGGTGATGATTGACGTGTAGGTTTATCTGGGTGGTGATTGACGTATATGTTGATCTGGGTGATGATTGATGTGTAGGTTGATCTGGGTGATGATTGATGTGTATGTTGATCTGGGTGATGATAGACGTGTAGGTTGATCTGGGTGGTGATTGACGTATATGTTGATCTGGATGATGATTGGCGTGTAGGTTAATCTGGGTGATGATTGGCGTGTAGGTTGATCTGGATGATGATTGACGTGTAGGTTAATCTGGGTGATGATTGACGTGTTGGTTGATCTGGGTGATGATTAATGTGTAGGTTGATCTGGGTGATGATTGACGTACATGTTGATCTGGGTGATGATTGACGTGTAGGTTGATCTGGGTGGTGATTGACGTATATGTTGATCTGGGTGATGATTGATGTGTAGGTTGATCTGGGTGATGATTGATGTGTAGGTTGATTTGGGTGATGATTGACGTGTATGTTAATCTGGGTGATGATTGACGTGTCGGTTGATCTGGGTGATGATTGACGTGTCGGTTGATCTGGGTGATGATTGACGTGTAGGTTGATCTGGGTGATGATTGACGTGTTGGTTGATCTGGGTGATGATTGACGTGTAGGTTGATCTGGGTGATGATTGACGTGTTGGTTGATCTGGGTGATGATTGACGTGTAGGTTGATCTGGGTGATAATTGACGTGTTGGTTGTTCTGGGTGATGATTGACGTGTAGATCGATCTGGGAGATGATTGACGTGTAGGTTGATCTGGGTGATGATTGACGTGTAGGTTTATCTGGGTGATGATTGATGTGTAGGTTGATCTGGGTGATGATTGACGTGTAGGTTAATCTGGGTGATGATTGACGTGTTGGTTGATCTGGATGATGATTGACGTGTAGGTTGATCTGGGTGATAATTGACGTGTAGGTTGATCTGGGTGATGATTGACGTGTAGATCGATCTGGGAGATGATTGACGTGTAGGTTGATCTGGGTGATGATTGACGTGTTGGTTGATCTGGGTGATGATTGACGTGTAGATCGATCTGGGAGATGATTGACGTGTAGGTTGATCTGGGTGATGATTGACGTGTAGGTTAATCTGGGTGATGATTGACGTGTTGGTTGATCTGGGTGATGATTGACGTGTAGGATGATCTGGGTGATGATTGGCGTGTAGATTGATCTGGATGATGATTGACGTGTATGTTGATCTGGGTGATGATTGACGTGTAGGTTGATCTGGGTGGTGATTGACGTATATGTTGATCTGGGTGATGATTGATGTGTAGGTTCATCTGGGTGATGATTGATGTGTAGGTTGATTTGGGTGATGATTGACGTGTAGGTTAATCTGGGTGATGATTGACGTGTTGGTTGATCTGGGTGATGATTGACGTGTAGGTTGATCTGGGTGATGATTGACGTGTTGGTTGATCTGGGTGATAATTGACGTGTTGGTTGATCTGGGTGATGATTGACGTGTAGGATGATCTGGGTGATGATTGGCGTGCAGGTTGATCTGGATGATGATTGACGTGTATGTTGATCTGGGTGATGATTGACGTGTAGGTTGATCTGGGCGGTGATTGAAGTATATGTTGATCTAGGTGATGATTGATGTGTAGGTTGATCTGGGTGATGATTGATGTGTAGGTTGATCTGGGTGATGATTGACGTGTAGGTTGATCTGGCTGATGATTGGCGTGTAGGTTAATCTGGGTGATGATTGACGTGCTGGTTGATCTGGGTGATGATTGACGTGTTGGTTGATCTGGGTGATGATTGACGTGTAGATCGATCTGGGAGATGATTGACGTGTAGGTTGATCTGGGTGATGATTGACGTGTAGGTTAATCTGGGTGATGATTGACGTGTTGGTTGATCTGGGTGATGATTGACGTGTAGGATGATCTGGGTGATGATTGGCGTGTAGATTGATCTGGATGATGATTGACGTGTATGTTGATCTGGGTGATGATTGACGTGTAGGTTGATCTGGGTGGTGATTGACGTATATGTTGATCTGGGTGATGATTGATGTGTAGGTTGATCTGGGTGATGATTGATGTGTAGGTTGATTTGGGTGATGATTGACGTGTAGGTTAATCTGGGTGATGATTGACGTGTTGGTTGATCTGGGTGATGATTGACGTGTAGGTTGATCTGGGTGATGATTGACGTGTTGGTTGATCTGGGTGATAATTGACGTGTTGGTTGATCTGGGTGATGATTGACGTGTAGGATGATCTGGGTGATGATTGGCGTGCAGGTTGATCTGGATGATGATTGACGTGTATGTTGATCTGGGTGATGATTGACGTGTAGGTTGATCTGGGCGGTGATTGAAGTATATGTTGATCTAGGTGATGATTGATGTGTAGGTTGATCTGGGTGATGATTGATGTGTAGGTTGATCTGGGTGATGATTGACGTGTAGGTTGATCTGGCTGATGATTGGCGTGTAGGTTAATCTGGGTGATGATTGACGTGCTGGTTGATCTGGGTGATGATTGACGTGTAGGATGATCTGGGTGATGATTGGCGTGTAGGTTGATCTGGGTGATGATTGACGTACATGTTGATCTGGGTGATGATTGACGTGTAGGTTGATCTGGGTGGTGATTGACGTATATTTTGATCTGGGTGATGATTGACGTGTAGGTTGATCTGGGTGATGATTGACGGGCAGGTTGATTTGTAATGTTATTTGAAATATTTCCCTTTTATAATTCAAACACACACAAAAGTCTTATCCAGGTTGTTTCAAATCACAGATCACACTCTTCCTTGTAACGTGTTATTACAAATGACATTCTCCACATTTGTGAGCTACTTGAAATATATATAAGAAAGAATGAATTCATTAATTCATTATTGAACGAATCCATCAATCAATCAACCAATCAAATAATCAATCAAGCGATCGATTGATCAATAAATCAATCATTTGATCAATCAATCAATCAATAAATCAATCAACCATTTAATTAATCAATCAATTAATGTTTTAATCAAACAGTCAACAACTAATTAGTATCATTCCATTGAAAGAACGAGTGATGAATGAATGAATAAATGAAAGGATGAATGAATGAATGAATAAATGAATGAATGAATGAATGAATGAATGAATGAATGAATGAATGAATGAATGAATGAATGAATGAATGAATGAATGAATGAATGATTATATGAATGAGTGAATAAATGAATGAATGAATAAATGAATGAGTGAATGAATGAATGAATGAATGCATAAATGAATGAATGAATGAAGGAATGAAGGAATGAAGGAATAAACGAATAAATGAATGAATGAATGAATGAATGAATGAATGAATGAATGAATGAATGAATGAATGAATGAATGAATGAATAAATGAATGAATGAATGAATGAATGAATGAATGAATGAATGAATGAATGAATGAATGAATGAATGAATGAATGAATGAATGAATGAATGAATGAATGAATGAATGAATGCATGAATGAATGAATACATGAATGAATGAATAAAATTAATGGACATCACCATTGTATTCATCATCATCACGGCCGCCTTATATTATTATTATTATTATAATCATCATCTTATTCAGTTAATCACCAAGTATTTAATCCTTTTCTGTGTGAAATCTGATTGAAAATAACTGTTAATAAATTAATGTGAATTGTTAGACACTTGACGTTGTGTCTGGCTACCGTAATACACAACTTTAAGTGACTGAAAATTACTTTGGTCGGCGAAATGTAGACTCTATAAAGTCGTAACGTGTATCAGTGTCACAAAAGTAAAATTAATTTTGATTTCTAGAGACTGATTACACAAATGCTTATAACGTTGCAGAAAGCTTGGTAGTATAGTATGAGCACAGTAGGAATATATGAAAATTATACGTTTCATAAAACAGGGTACCGAATCACATGGGATACAACCAGGGCTGTGACTGGAATCCCTGTGAACCGGAGAAACTGGTGAACTTTACGGGATTCTCACCTTTTGATGACCCTTCTCACTACCATCACCTGTGTGCTATTGAAGATTGGAACGACCAAAATCAGGTTTGTTATCCACTCTGAAAAAAACTGATAATTTGCAACAAAAGTTTCAGTCTGCATTTGTGTCACTTGTAGATGTATTTCAATTTACCACTTATTACTTCTGCATGGTCATTTTTATGAGTGTGGATGAGTGGTTTATTGTCAATAAAACAGTTTTTTTTAATTTCGCTACTTTAACCCTTGAAGCGCTAAGTTATGGAATTTGAATCAATACACAATTATGCCAATCTTTTAAATTTACTGCTCATTTTCCTTTTTAATTATCTCATTTAAAGGATAAATAAAAAAAGGGATAAAAGCGGCTATAGACATGATTGTCACTTTAACCTTCTAATCGCCGGTGCCGCATATATTCGGGTTTTCATTTTTTTATCGGCACATGAGGTACCGCATTTTAATTTGTTAAAGATAAAATGTGACATCAACCAGCAATGTTTGAAAAGCGTTGACCTCCATTTTGTCAAATCTGAATAATTCTCACTCACCTGAAGTTGTGGATCGCGTCAGCGAGACACAACTTCAAGTGGGTGAAAATTTAAATTGAATAATTTGGCGGTTAAAGGGTTATGGGATAATAGCATGGTATATTTCGCAAAATAAGGAAGTTGCCCAGCAACCCAAGAACGGTAACCCAATGTTAGTTAAATAGTGTCCCAACGTCTTCGACGCTGGCCCAATATTGAACCAACATTGGGTTGACGTCTCGTGTTTGCGAGATGCTAGCTTTCATTTCCTATATTTATTATACTTGTATATTTCATATAATCAGGTTATTTTCGTTCACCTTCAGGAGGTAATGGTTGCGATACACATCTCAATCTGAATGAAAATCAAAAGACAAATATCGGTTTGACATGTTATTGATTAACGTATTTTTCTGATACATTGATATAGTAGAAGAGCTAGTTCCTGTAGGACCGTTATTTAAGGAGTTGGTACAGCCCATCATACTGACAAAATTTGATTGTATATTATCTTGAAGCAAACCTTCCTGGTCATATATAGGGTGGGCGTAAAGTAGAATTGTGGTATCAGTTTTTTTGTACAGCCCATTTTCTAACATAGGGGGTGTTTTCGCTATATTCGTCAAAGTGGAGGTCAAGTTCGGAAAATAATATTTGCACCGAGTGTATCAATTCTTACACGTTTGATATCAATACACTCAGTATTCAATTATCTACATGTTGGATCCGTCTGGCCTTCGGTCACATTGTGCATTGTGAATATATACCAACTTTCACGAAGTAAATAGTAAATCCGATATGAATTTTTTTTCTTAAATCTTTACAAGAAATGAAGCAGAAATTATACTACGTGTATTGGCTAAAATTGCTTTATATTATCAGAATAAACAACGTCCTGAGAAAAAAGTAAGACCAAATTTGATTTCATGGGTGTAACTTTAATGGGACTGAGCTCACATCATTCAGCATACGGTCCTGGTGATTATTGATATATTCTAGTTGTCATTGAGACCACCCAAGCCTGTTTAGATTTGGGGGTTGAGTTGTTGCTGTTCTAGTTTACCAATCTACAAATGGAAATTCAATTGCCGTTACAATGATATATTGCATGTTGCAGTGGAGTAAACAGTCATATCTTCACAGACGTCGAAACATAATTTGTATCAAAAAGTAATCAAAATCATCAACTAAACAAACTAGTCGACATGGTCAATAAAATACCACTGAATAAAACATAATTTTTGCCCATATCTTTTCTGAACCCAGATATGTGTTTGTTTAACACACAGTGGTATTTAGTTTTATAAATGTTGATATATATTTTTATTGTGAGAATATAGCTGCCTGTTATGAAAATGGGTATATTTGGCCTGAGCTGAAATCTGAAACATTGAACTTTTCTCGGCATTAATTTTAAGTGTATAATTTGTTATGCACTTGTTTTTACATAATTCTGGTGCGCTGAATGCGAATCAGTCAGATAACGTTCTATATAAAGTGTCCTTCACTTTCAAATTTGACAAATAAAAAATGGCTGCCAAAACCACATCTTTTTTCCGACAAATAAATGCACAATTTCTCGTTTCTGTATGATTCGGAGTTGGTAAATTTATGTCTCATGACCTTTCTTTGACCTTCAAATTGAAATGTGATATTTTTCTCAAATGATGGAGGAATACTATGTACCCTATAAATGAAAGACCAAAGAGTCTCTGGAATCCCTGTGTTGCCTTTTTATTTTCTAAGATGTCCGCGATCCGTTTGGAAAAAAACATCCGGCATACTAGAATATGATATTATGTTCTGCACATTTCAGCATAAAATGATAAATATAGCTTACAAGAGGGCTGTATACAGTTGCAATATGCAGTTTGCATCAAATATGTAAATTAGCCGAACCAAGCAGTTTTTATTCATTTTTTAATACTTGTCTACTTTTATAATGCTTCAACTGATTCCAGATTGAGACATGCAGATTTGCTAATCTACCTGACTTGAACCAGACTAATAATTTTGTTCGTGAGAAATTGTTAAACTGGATCAGAGAGAGAACAGAAGTGGACTCTTTTGATGGATATCGTATTGATACGACTAGACATGTCAGTATATTGTTAAAGCAGTAAAATACGTGGTTTGTAAACAGAGTATTAAACCAATACAGCATTTACCAGAAGCGATGAAAATTTAAAATTTATCACATGTTTATATACAACATTTCCTGAGGTTTATTATTTATTTCTTGTAGGGTCTGCCCGAAATTATTTATTTTAAAAATACTCGTGCCCCTGGAGATTAAATGGGTGGCCTCCTAAATTAAATATTGTAATGACCAATTCTTAAATACACATGTACACGAAATAAAGTCAAAACGATGCAGTTTATGACGAAATGGTATCCCATATTTTGTTGATTAGTTGGTGGTTGAAGTTATCATTTGTAATTTTGAGCAAGTGGAAGGGAGAATTGTAATTTGTGATCCCTATTTTTATGCAAATATCGTTAGTGTTTAAAGACTTGACGAAAAATAGCTATGGAGTTTTGGTCTGAGTTATATCTCAGCATAATTATAATGTTTTGTTATATTATCAGATAGCTATGGAGTTCTGGCCTGAGTACCGGGAGGCGGCAGGGGCATTCTGTATGGGAGAGGTACATTCTGGGGACTCCGCCTATGTGGCGCCTTACCAACACGCTCTGGACTCTCTTCTCAACTACCCTCAATACTGGGCCCTGCGTAACGTGTTTATTGATGGTCAGACCATGGAGCGCCTCGTCAACGGACTACAGGAGCAGGTATAAACAGCAGATCCATATTAGTATTCAGACTGAGAGAACGGAAATAGTATTCGACTTCAAAATGACAGCTTAACTCCTAACCCTTTAACCGCCGGTGCCGCATATATTCGGGTTTTCACTTTTTATCAGCACATTAGGTACCAACTTTTAAACATGTTAATGATAAAATGTGACATCAATCAGCAGTATTTGAAAACAACTTGAAGTTGTGGATCGTGTCAGCGAGACACAACTAGGTGAAGTAGGTGAAAATTCAGATTGAATAATTTGGCGGTTAAAAGGTTAAATCGCTAAAGACGACCACAGTCGTTTTCAACCCGTTTGATTGGGAGATTAAATGACTTTCATTGAGAATGAAATGAGTGTTTGAACATCAATATTTGCAAATTGTTGGTCTCAAATTAAACAGGTATGTGTAATTTTCACCGACTTGAACTTGTGGGTCGCGGTAGCGAGACACAATTCAAGTGGGTGAAAATTTAAATAATATTTAATTTATCGCTTAATGGTTAAAATTAATGACAATTAACCCTACAATTGATCGAATTTGTAGTATAACAGGGGTGAATTTCTTAGACCTGCACCTGCAGTTTTATATAAATAACTGAAAAAAGACCAAGAAAAATGCGATTGAGTTGGACCCTGGATCAAAATATATATTTTTGATGTTTACAGAGAGATAACTTGAAGGACGTCTCCGTATTAGGACTGTTTGGAGACAATCACGATGTCCCGCGCCTGCTGTCATTGACCTCTGACCTGACCTTAATCAGAAACATACTGACCTACGTTCTACTGGGAGAGGTGAGCCTCATTGGAAAGTTGTGAAAAATCTAACAGAAAATATTTAATCAAACGCTGTTCAATCAATGAATGACAATGAATGACACACTAGAAAATATATATATATGTGTGAGGCCTCCCAACAAACTTGATACATTGACCCGATGTGGGATCGATGTTGGACCAGCCTCGTAGACGTTGGACCAACATTGATCTACTGCCAGGTCAATATCAGGTGTTATATACCCATTGATTAAGACCAGCCTATATCTGACACAAGACATTGACTAAGTGCAATGCTGGACCAGAGTCGTAAACGATGGCCCAACATTAATGCAATATTGAGCCAACATTCCCTGTTTGCTGGGAAGACGAATCTGATGTAAAATATTGTGAAGATCACTGATGTCACTTTTTCGTACCCGCTTGAATCAGTGTTTGTTACAAGATAAGCATGACACCAGTGATATTATTCAAAATAATTTAACGTAGAAATTGTTCTGAGCTGATCTTGGTATTTTGCAGGGCATTCCCATCATTTATTACGGCACAGAGCAGATGTTTAATGGCGCTGTAGACCCAGAAAACAGAGAATATCTGTGGCCACACTACAACACAGAGTCTGAAATATATCAGGTAAAGAAAAACGGTCTCAGTGCACAGAAGACGTTGACGCAATGCTGATTTAGTGTTGGACGAGTGTCGCAGATGGCATGTATTGGTCTTGATACATTGGCCTTGCTGCATTTGTCTTGATGCTTTGGTCGGTGACCAGACACACAAAGAGGTCAAATTTTCCGAAATCGTTTTTTATAGTAATCGATTTAATAGCAGTGCCCTTCCTGTTTCATAAACTAAAAGATTTTTTGAAAAATCTCTTTGACATTATAATTTTATGATTTTTTACAATTTTTTAATTTTAGTTATATAACCATCTAAATTAATATGTATATTGTTATCATAAGATAACAACGCGCACCGTGTAACGATGCTGTCTGGAGGTATCTTTCCCATTTATCTTATATTTTATCATATATCATATTTATTTTTATCCCTGGTATTTCTTGACAGTTCATAAAGTCAGTGACGGGCTTCCGGCGATCTCATATTGCGGACTTCACAGAGCATGGACAACGCGAACGGGCCATCAATGACAACACTCTGTACTTCACAAGAGGGAACGGAAAGGTAAAATATGTGGGAAAGCACAGAATATCTCATTAACCAGTGACGCGCAAAATTAAATAATTTAAATTTTCACCCACTTGAAGTTGTGTCTCGCTACCGCGACCCACAATTTCAAATGGGTGAAAATTACTCATATCTGTTTATTTTGCGACCAAAAATTTGTTGTGCTTCCCTTAACCTGCCATTAAAACAAGTTTAAAACCACACTATAGTCTTGATATAGGTGTGATATAGTCGTGATATAGGTGTGATATATGTGTGAAGGTTAAATGTAATGCAGGTCCACTGTTGAATAAAGGCTTAATTGCGTTTGGAAATTTCTAAATTAAAAAAACAAGTGTTATAGATCTATGCCATTGTAAATGCAAACGGCATGATTTCAATGCGCAGTGAAATAACTAAATTTACCATATTTAAAGTGACGAATTATGTGTCTGTAACTGGTTAAGGGTTGTTAGTGTCGTGACGTGTCGTATGACATCACGTCGCGCAGACGCATAAGGTCCCAGTCACCCCAACCATCCGGCGAATGCTGTGTGCTCCCGGACGTCAAAACGGATGCTGAAATTTAGTTCATTCGCCTAATTGATTTCCTGGTTAACAGTGTTCTAATGCCACCTTGTGCAAAATATCTATATTCCGGTAGTGTTAGAAGTGGATGTGCTGCAAACCTGACAGGGTCAGCTGAACGTATTCCTTAGGGTAGAACGTGTACCCTAGGGTAGACCGTATACTCTGGAGTGGGGCGTATACTCTAGAGTAGAACATATACCCTGGGGTGGGACGTACACCCTAGAGTAGAACGTATACCCTAGAGTAGAACGTATATATACCCTAAGGTAGAACGTATACTCTGGAGTGGAGCGTATACCCTAGGGTAGAACGTATACCCTAGGGTAGAACGTATACCCTAGGGTAGAACGTATACCCTAGGGTAGAACGTATACCCCAGGGTAGAACGTATACCCTAGGGTAGAACGTATACCCCAGGGTAGAACGTATGCCCCAGGGTAGAACGTATACCCTAGGGTGGAACGTATGCCCCAGGGTAGAACGTATACCCTAGGGTAGAACGTATACCCTAGGGTGGAACGTATACCCCACGGTAGAACGTATACCCTAGGGCATACGTTCTACCCTAGGGCATAACGTAAGCCCCAGGGTAGAACGTATACCCTAGGGTGGAACGTATACCCCACGGTAGAACGTATACCCTAGGGTGGGACGTAAACCCCACGGTAGAACGTATACCCCACGGTAGAGCGTATACCCCAGGGTAGAACGTTTACCCTGGGGTGGAACGTATACCCCACGGTAGAACGTATACCCCAGGGTGGAACGTATACCCCACGGTAGAACGTATACCCCAGGGTAGAACGTATACCCTAGGGTAGAACGTATACCCCACGGTAGAACGTATACCCTAGGGTGGGACGTAAACCCCAAGGGTAGAACGTATACCCCAGGGTGGGACGTAAACCCCAGGGTAGAACGTACATGTATACCCTAGGGTGGGACGTAAACCACCGGGTAGAACGTATACCCCATGGTAGAAATTATACCCTAGGGTAGAACGTATATCCTAGAGTGGGACGTACACCCGAGAGTAAAACGTATACCCTATGGTGGGACGTACACCCTAGAGTAGAGCGTATACCCCAGGTTAGAACGTATACCCTAGGATAGAACATATGTCTATTTCTACCCATAAAGTGCTAATGTAGCTCTAGCCATACGAGGTTGATCCTCAGAGTTGAAATACTTTTATAAATACTATGAATACCAAAGGGTTATTCGTTTTAAAAACGTTATAGTTATAGTTATAGTTATAGTTACAGTTATAGTTATAGTAATAGTTATAGTTATATTTATAGTTATAGTTATATTTATAGTTATAGTTATAGTTATAGTTATAGTTATATTTATAGTTATAGTTATATTTATAGTTATAGTTATAGTTATAGTTATAGTTATTGTTTTAGTTATAGCTATAGTTATGGTGTATTTATAAAACACCAATTCTCAAATGACATAAAGGCGCTCTTATCCAATCGCATTGAATTTCAAATGTTATAACAAATGTTGATAGGCATTGTGGACTACATGTATATAGCTTTACTTAGTTATCTGTCTGCTTTATTTAAATACCTAGTTTATAGATTTAGAGCCATGTATACATTTTTAGCCCTTTTTTTATCCTTCTGCTGCTGCATTGTGATCTGGTATTTTCCATGCATTGCTAAAGCAAGTTCCAGCTTCATATGGCAAAAATGAAAAGAAAAAATCATATGTGCTCAAAATATTACAATGCTTTAAATATTTTCTTTTGCACACACAAACACATTCATTTTACCCAGTAGATGGTGTTAATCTATCAGTAGGTGGCATTATCCAGATTATGTGTCAGAATTAAGCCATTTTAAAGGTAATTTACTTCAGAAGATACATGCATAACTATCCACAATTAGAGCAGAACCACGCCGAATTTGTTGCCAAAATACAAATTTACGAATGAGTCTCTCGAGTAAAGACTTCTACAAAAAGAACAGCGGGTGTTTGGCAAACAGCCGGGTGAGTGGCGGGTATTCGCTGTGTAATAACCTGAAAATCAGGTCTAATTGTAATAGCTTATAGTCCGGCAGCCATGGTGGTATACCTGGACTTGGAGTATATAGTTTTTGTCTTTGCAGAATACTGTTGCCCAGACGCCCTGTTTAAAGATTCCGGAGGGTGTGGAGGTGTCACCCTTGGGCAATTGTAGTTATTCACGTTTTTTGCAAAATGGCCGCCAAGAGCCATAGTGGAAATATAACTTTTTCCCATTTTGGCCTAGAAATATGTATAATACCACTTTTCTAACTAAATTGACCACAAGAAACTCATTTCCGGTATTATTTTTAAATATAGAAGTCGTCGTCGTGCATAAATCCAAGATGGCCGCCACTACTCAACCACACCAACAAGTAGGCCCTACATTTCCGAACAGAAACAAGGGTGAAACTACATTGCTGGCCAAACGTTCTCTGTAGCTATATAAATATAATTACCATCAATCTATAATAACTGTTTATGCATTCTGACCTCAGTTGTCATAAACATCGTAATTTGTAGGCCTGCCTATACGTACATTAAAATCACCAGACACCATAACTTTACTTTTAAAACTAAAAAGGTGCCGATGATTATGCCTCAGCTGCAGAGCTTAATTTGCATGAACCGACAGGAGATGGAGATGGCCGTACAGACATACTATACATGTAGATGGACAACCTGACAGTTTTTCTGGAGGCAATAAGCACAGTTATGGGGCAATGGACAGGTGCTTGCTTGCCAGCCCACTGATTATGCCTACGTTCTGTCATGGTAGAGAATTGTGGCTGATCATAACTAGCCCTGAATACAAGTCTATTTCGCCGGAGCTGCATAGCCTTGTATTCAGGGCTAGACCATAACATGGGGCCCTAGGGTAGTGGATAGCACCGCTGCCTTTCACGCCAGAGTCCGGGGTTCGGTTCCGGGTCTCGGCGGTTTGAAAGAAACAAAATTGTTTCTTCCCCATCCACGTGTGAAAGTTAGTATTGTGGGGAGCCTCCGTGACCGAGAGGTAGCGTGCTCGGCCTCAGACCGCCAGGGCTCGAATTTCGAATCCTGTGTCTGGAGGACAGTGTCATCTCAATCATCTCACCATCCTCAGGAGGTTCTCCTGGCCCAGTTTAGCCTATATGTGCACAAAGGTGGCCTAAAGCCCGATTCATTTCATTTACCATAACATGCTGCCATAAATGTAGTTGTTTGTTCAAAAATGTCTGTGATTTACTGGTCACATATGCGATGAAACGAATAACCAGCTTGAACAGTATTTATCTTCAGTGCAGTTACCTTTCCCACGTCATACCAACGGGTGACTGTACATGTATCGTACACTGATATGACATGCCGACCAATATAATAATCAGGTACGATTTGCTTGTACTTCTCAACTTTTATATCTATGATGTTGCGATCCCCAATCGGAGATACCATGAACATATCCGTTGAGAATTTCTCCAAAATGGTACAGAAGCAAAATAAAAACACCTGTGTCATCTGAGACAACACTACTTACCCCATGACTAACCTCTTTCTCAGTGCACAGCAAGTGTCTGATACCAATTTTCTGATTCTTCTTGCGAGGTGCTTACATCTGGTCTAAGTATTATATCATCATGGCTACTTTCTGTTGGCACATTATCATCACCAGTGATTACAAGTTGATGTGTCAATTTGTACAGGTCCTGGAACACTGTACATATCCACAATGTAGGCCCCTATTTGATGATGGCTCTGATTAGTTTGTATTTAATTTTCATTAACCGTGAGAATTACATTTTGATTAGGAAGAAGTGCATTGCTAACCAGTTTGTGGACCGCATCAGTGGCGGATCCAGGATCTGAAAAAAGGGGGGGGTCGCCCTGGGTTTTGGGGGCTTGCCCCCAAGATTTTTTGGTAAATTTTAGTCAACTTAGGAGACTTTTTAAAGTATTTGGCGAAAATAAGTGGGGGGGGGGGGCGTCCTGGATCCGCAACTGCGCATAATCTTGCATTTCCATTAAGGCTGAATTCTTTGCATCTATCTAATATTAGATACTCATACACATTGATGGAAATGAGCTTAGTAGAAAGAAATGACTTAAATTTTGTAGTGAAGTCATCGACAGTTCATTTAGTAGGCCAAGCTATTGTCCACATCACTACTGAACCATCGACCACCGAGCTAGTGGCATTCACAGTTCTACGACATATGTCTACCTGAAGTTGTTAAAGTTGCACTTTGATTTAGTTATCTTCGTTTCAAATGGAGTGTCAAACATAGCAGTTGCGAATGGAGCCAGCTCGTGTACCAATATATCATTAATATTGATACTTCTGGGACTTGATTGAAGCTCAATAACCCGCCCATAAATTACTGCAGGGTCATACACAATTTCAGTACCAAGTTTCAACGGTTTTTCAACCCAAGTAAATGTTCCAATCTGCTTGGTGATTGGATCGCGAAAACCTTCAGACCAATTAGCTTCAAATATATACATAAATGTTATGCCAATTTCTATAGCTCTATCTAAGTTTTTATCATGTAATGATATTATATTACTGGTGGTGCATTTTTTTGTGAAGAAAACCGGTCTTTAGAGTCATCTAAAATCCTTTTTGAAAACTCTTTATGCTTATTTTGAATCTGAATTGTTACATTTGCATCCATATTCTGAAGACCATATCCAGGTCTTGCGCAAAAATGTAGGCTAAACGACTATGTCTATATGCCTACATAGCTGGCTTTACCCCCCCCCCCCTCCCAGGACTATGCCCGTACCTTATATAATTTAACGCGATGAACATGTCACTACGGACACAATAAGAACAACATGGATTATGGTGCATTGTGTGTCCACCTTTCATGCACTGTTTCAAGATATCTAATGTCATAGCCTAGCTGCATATTTCCTGGTGCAAAGCATGTATGGTAACATCTGTTCAACTGCAGCTATTATTATGTAAAGGTCAATCTGATTCCCGCTCAGCACGTACATATTATCATGATCATAACTGGTTTTATTAGGAGATCTACCCAAATCTTTGAAATTGTGCTCTTGTGGGCAATATCTCAAATCAGACATGCGAACCAGTTTAAGTTTGTCAATGCCTTGATATATGGGAACTGGTAAACTTGAAGCCTGACCAATATTATGTAGAAAATAATTGTATTGGGACTATTGTATGCTATATGCCTAGATTAGTCTATATTAGAGTCTAGTGCTATGCCTCCAAATGTGATAGCCTTTGTAAAGTGAGAAGTAGGCTTAGAAAGGTACCAGGTACCTGTACCTAAACATCATGCTTCTAATGATACAAAATGTGAATTGCCAATGTAGTGGCGGCGGCCATCTTGGATTTATGCCCGAATTAAGCTTCTGAATAAAAAAATAATGCCGGAAATGAGTTTCTCATGGTCAATTTAGTTGGAAAAGTGGTATTATACATATTTCTAGGGCAGAAAGTGAAAAAGTTACATTTCCACTGAGGCTATTGGCGGCCATTTTGAAAAACGTGAATAACTAAAATTGCCCAAGGGTGACACCTCCACACCCTCTGGATTCTTTAAGTGGGGGGTCTGGACAACAATATTCTGCAAAGAAAAAAACTATATACTCCAAGTCCAGGTTAGAGCAAAATAAGGGACTTGGCTGCCGGACTATTAATGAATTGTATCATACTTAACCCTTTAACCGCCGGTGCCGCATATATTCGGGTTTTTATTTTTCATTAGCACATTAAGTACCACTTTATGAACAGGTTAAAGATAAATGTGACATCAATCAGCGATATTTGAAAAAAGTTGACCTCCATTTTGTCAAATCTGAATAATTTTTACTCACTTGAAGTTGTGGATCGCGTCAGCGAGACACAACTTCAAGTGAGTGAAAATTCAGATTGAATAATTTGGCGGTTAAAGGGTTAATAACTGTATGAATTAGTCTTCCGTCAATGCCTCAGATGACTACATAATATTATGTCACTCGCTCACAAAGCCTAGGTATGCAAGTTACAATTGCATACCTAGGCTTTGTCATGATTAGTCCGTAACTTAGTCCTGATGTATCGAGCGCTACAAATAAACACATGAATGCTTGGAAATTTAGTTCAACTATCTTAACCCATTAACCGCCAAATTATTCAATTTGAATTTTCACTCACTTGAAGTTGTGTCTCGCAGACGCGATCCACAACTTCAAGTGAGTGAAAATTATTCAGATTTGACATAATGGAGGTCAGCTATTGTCAAATTTTGCTGATTGATGACACATTTTATCTTTAATGTGCTAATAAAAAATGAAAACCCGAAAATAAGCGGTACCGGCGGTTAAAGGGTTAATATGCGTATTTAGTTCTTTAGTAATTTATGTGTGGTAGTTAGATTTAGTAACTTAATCCAACTATAGTGTTTTTTTACAAGTGGTCTTACGTGGATTTTAACTCCTACATTTTTAAAGTTATTACATTTTTAAAGTTATTTCCCCCCCTTTAAAGTTGTGTCTCGCTATCGCGACCCACAATTTCAAATGGGTAAAGCATACATACAAATTGAATTAAAAAAATGTAGCAAATTTTCCTGTTTTCTCCAAATAAAAAAAGCTGAAAACGGCTTTAGACTTTATTGGGACTAAGGGCTCCAGACCATAATTATATTATGAATTGGTCAAATAAATACAGTATGTATATACAGTACTGATTTTACAAAATGGGACAGATTTTTCATCAGTGGCTGGCCTGCGTTAACCCTGGCCAGCCCGTCATTAGCCCGAGCGCAAGCCCGGCGAGACAGGCGCAGAAATGGTTGCGCCCAGCGCATGAAATGGGCTCGAGCCCCCACACGGTTCAGGCCAGGAAAATATACCCGCCCAAATCCTAATTGGGCTTGCACCCAGTATACTGTGTGACGGCTAACATGGATGCTGTGGACCATGTGTCATCTCGCCGGGCTGGCCAGGCTCGCTCTGGGCAAGACAGGGCGCGCGCAGCTTGACCACATTCAGCATCATATGATTATGAACAGCTCTGAGTTTATCTCAACGTGCAATAATTCAGTGTGCTTACGTGTATACATATAAAATCTGTTGCAGTCTTCATTTATTTCTGCTTAGCCATTTAGCATTTAGCCTTTAGCATTTAGACACTATCTTTAGTATCGGACAAGTAGTTCAGTGTATAAATTCAGAAAATGGGTGGTTTTATGAAGCTAGGGTCACTGGAATAGGCTTAGCTGAAGATGAAAAAGCAGGCACCTGGCAAGTCAGGCTGGCCCGGCGCACCGGTCGAGCTTGAAACCAGACCAGACGAAAAGCGCGCCTGACTAACACATGCAGACGTTGACTCAATTCTCCGGGGCTCTAGATTGGCTTGAGCCCCGGCGATATGAGCGCGGCTCCAGTTATATGAAACCAAAACGCACATTGCGCCCCGGCTAAGGGATTTTATGAATCTGGGCGCATACAGGCGAGCCCCAAATGGGGTAGGGAGAGAACATAGGGCTAGCCCAGGGCTAGCCTGCGTTAGCCGGGGCTAGCCCCACTGAAAAAGCTTGTCCCATTTTGCTAAATCAGTACTGTATGTCTATAAATTCACATCAACATCAAGACATGGCTTGCCGTGGCGAGTCATGACTTTATGTGGATGTGAATTACTTCTTCGTCACTTATTAACTATACGAAGTGTCCATGTATAAAGTGATAAAATAGGTTCAATATTTTTTTGTGATAATTTTGCGGGTTACATGTGCTATGGTACTCAAAGGATTTAACAATATAAGCCCCAGCCACGACCTAGAATCGTTTTTAGTCATTTTATTAGCTCTTTAAATGATGCCTTTTGAATTTCCAAAAAATATTTCTAAATAATTAACGTATAATTTGACAAATTTACAAATGTGAAGCTGTGGATTGCGTGAGTGAGACCAAGCTTTAAGTCTGTGGAAATGCTATCAGGCAGAAAATGAAGTATCTCCCTGATCAACAATATTGAAAAATACTTTCACAAATCTACTTATTTTTCACCTTTTTAAAGACGTAGTTCGAGTCTGCGAGACATAAATTTAAGGCTATAGAACACTCTATGTAATGCTTCTGATTTTAACTGTACACCAGTTGCCTCTATCTCTGCAATCAGCGTAGTGCTTTTGGGGTACAGATGTGACCAGCTATTCGTACAAAGTGGACTGCTCCTTTAAAGTTGCACTTACACATTGAGACGCGACTAAACTCAGCAGGTTAGGGAACTGTTTTGTTATGTTGTAAGGTGTAAGGTGGATAAGACTGGGAAAAACTGAATCTAACTGGATGAAAAACTATTGAGTTGAGTCGCGCCTCAATATGTAGGCCCCTATAACGGGCTTTAGTCGGCGAACATGTCAGCTATGCAGCTTGGGGACTAGATGGTTCCTTGCCATGCACATTATCCTGTTTGTGTGATAATTGTTAACTGGATGGCGCTCAGCCAGGGATCAAGTGACGCCAGACGCCCTCCGTATAGATATCTGCCAATTCACACGAAGTGCTGGCTAAACACATGCTCAATGCCGGGCCAACCTACCCGACGTTGTATCAGCATTAAATCATTGTTTCGTGAATATCGTCCACTGGCTTAACCCAGAAAACGTGATATAATGATGTGATGCTGGGCTAATGTTGGTCAACTGTGTGCGACGATGGCCCAGCAATAAATCAACGTTCAAAATACAGTCCATTGACTTCGCAGCACGAGACGTTGACCCAATGTTGGGGTAATGCTGGGCCAGCGTTACCGACGCTACCCCAGCATCAGCCCAGCATTAGGTCAACTTCTTGTGCTCGCTGGCTCGGTCTCTGGCAGCGTCCCAATGTTGTCGTCCGCTAATAATACCGCAAAGATTTATGTTTTGGCAAAGTCGTTAAAACCCAGCTAAATACTCATATAAGCCCCTTGCGTGTCTGGTTTCGAATGATATGAACAGCTACCAATGAAAATATGTACATTTTATTTAAATATTACACATAGGCTAAATGTCATTGTATGTAATTAATTTATTTATCAGTTTATTATACGTACGTGACTATATTTTTACCAAATAAACTGAATTGAATTGTATTTTAAACAACCAGATTAAAATAATTTACAATGGCATATGGCGGTATATGGCACGTACTTGTTTATTTAGTAGTTATTCCAAGATATCGGGACAGGGAAATGACAGATTGTTATTTAGTGTTAACGTAATACTTTATTATAATAACGATAATAATGAGTTTATCCAATACATATGCATACATTTTCGTAAATGGATATAAAACGATGGTTGCCTACAACAACTGGACATGGACACTCTCCTCTAAATATCACATGTCCCGTTTGTCACAAACAACAAAGTTCCGATTGGACTTGTCCCGTTGTTGTTTGCGACACATTTGTCTATATTAGGGAATTAGTTGTGACAATGTTACTTGTCTCGTTGTTGTTTGCGCCAGTCGACTATACTAGGGATTTAGCTGTGGTCAATTGGACTTGTCCTGTTGTTGTTTGCGACATTAGCTGTGGTCACTGGGACTTGTCCCGTTGTTGTTTGCAGCCAATTGGACTTGTCCCGTTGTTGTTTGCGACATTTCGTCTATATTAGGGATTTAGCTGTAGTCAGTGTTACTTGTCACGTTGTTTTTTGCAGCCAATTGGACTTGTCCCGTTGTTGTTTGCAGCCAATTGGACTTGTCCCATTTTTGTTTGTGACAGTTTGTCTCTATTAGGGACTTAGCTGTAGTCAGTGGGACCTGTCACGTTGTCTTTTGCAGCATTAATGCACTTGTCACATTGTTGTTTGTGACGTTTGTACTTTTTAGTACTTAAAAATGTTTTCATGTGACAGCTCAGCTTGTCATGTTGTTGTTTGCAATAGTTTTATAACTACCACTGCCTTTGTTTACCCAACAGTTGTTACATTACTTGTCCCGTTGTTGCAGGCAACCATCGGAAAATTAAACATTCATGTAAATGATATATTCGATTGACTATAATTATAAAATATACAAAATTATGCATACATACGGTATCTAGGAGAATAGCTAAACAGGTATTAATTATATATACTTTTCTGGTAGCCATCCACCTAATAAAAAAAAAAATTGTATCTATATTTAAAAGCACGTTGTAAAATGTCGCAACTCAGTTTAAAAGTAGCCTACAATTAGAGCAAACAGAACATAAAAACATGGGAAGCGTTGTTTCCTGAAAATAATTGTTTAAATAAACATGCAGAATTTGACCTGTGTCTTTCATAAACGATTCTAAGTTTACATCTCTTCTGACATTTTGTGGCAGAGAGTTCCATAATATAAGTAAACAATACGGTTAAAATAGCACTTTCTAAAACGCTCGGTACACAAAAAGGCTATTTCATGAGCAATCCTTCATCTGTCGAGCTGCGGGTATTAATATTGACAAACATTTATTTGTAAGATCAACCCTTTGAGCGCCAGTAAAGACTATAATCGTTGTCAGTTCTTAGACAGACATATTTATTTAACCAATTTCTTGTATGGGTTATCCCATAAGATTATAGTAATGTATTGTTTGGAAATACATTTCTCAGAACTAATTTTACATATAACCGCTGTAAATTACTGTAATCATTCACCTTGAATGTGCTGAATGGTTTTCTTTTATTTAGAATTCATTAGAAGCTGAAATTGCTCTCGAAATTCTCTTTTTTCTTGGATGACCTGGGCCCGTATTTTCGTACAAGTTACTATATATCATAGGCTTCTGATTGGTCGAGATGGTCATCTCGACCAATCAGAAGCCTACGAAACATCGTAACTTGTACGAGAATACGAGCCCAGCTGATTTTATTAAATACACAAGATGTAATATATATATCAAACGAAAGGCTAGAGCATCCTTATTGTTGTAGAATATGCACATTCCTTAAGGATTCTCCTTTAACCCTTTCAGTGCGGGAATCGACTTTAGACGAGCAAATTATTTAAAATAGCCGTATGCCCAAAACACATATTAATATACAACTGAAGCGGGAAGAGCCACCTTAGCCATCTACATGTATGTGGATTTTAAGTGTTAAAAACTGTATGGTATGTAAATACTATAAAAGTACTTAAATGGTTCGATTTTAAGAAATCAGCTGTGTATATATTTATACTTTAATGTCGACTTTTTTATTTGATGTCGAATTACTCCAATGTAGATTTCATTTTTCTTAATTTAACTGTGCATTAAATTACTACAAACAGACTAATTATATATAAAGCTGTTTTATAATTGAAAATGTGATTAACAGCTCAAATTTGTTCTTAGGTTTTGGTTGTAATCAGCAAAAGTAGTGAGAACGAAACGGTGGCCATCGAGAGTGAAGACTATATGCACCAAGGTAATTATATACAAGGAATCTATAGATTACTTGCTATATCTGTATAAAAAAATTGAACTTTGGAAGTGAAATATTTAAGTAAATAAGTAAGAATGTCTATTTTTAGCGGTTATTGAAGGTCGCATCAAGTCGTTTCAAAATGCTGCTAATAAACTTCATGTGAATTTAATTATCTTATAATTGCGTTAATCAATCAAGTCATTTAATTAGATCCCAGACGCCCACTGACATCTATTATTATGATTACCGTTGTTAACCCTCTCAACCCCAATCACAACTATAATATTATTGTTTAACCCTTTATCCGCTAGAGAACACAACACAATTCACATTTAAAATATAACTAACTACTACTATTATTTGAAGGATTACAAATTGTACGAAACTCTTTATCTTGTATAATATACCTGTACATGACAAGTAAGTAATGTTTTTATTGATGTCAAGACAACATCTGTTTGCTTGCCTGTACACAAAATTTATTACTTCAACATGTACAAAACAAAATATGTGCCATCATTTGTTAACCCTTGTACTGCTGAAGTGCTGTTACAATTTTTCATTCATTTGAAGCTGGAAATCCAGCTTCAAATGAATGAAAAATAGTTATGTTTATGAAAACTAGCCATCTTCCAAGTACAATTACTTAATCAACTGACCATCTTCACCAAACTTTTTGATCTATTTCAGAGGCATTCTAATTTTGGCTAGACACTTGTTTGAAACCATATATATACATGGGCCTAGCTGTACAAGGGTTAACCCTTTGCCTGCTAATCACGACAAGTCATTTTAATCCGTTTGATCAGCCGATTAAAGCACTGTTATTGGGAATGACATGACTGTTTAAACCACAAAATTTGTAAATGAGTAATTTTCAACCAATTGAGGTTGTGGATCGCGGTAGCGAGACACAACCTCGAGTGGTTGAAAATTAAAATATAAATAAATATTTGATCAGATCATGGCTGATTTGAGAAAATATTAAAATAATTGATAACGGTACAGATGCCTTTGTATACCTGTTAGGTTCCAATTTAAAAAGAATACATATTATTCTACTGTCAAATTTGAGTTATTTATTAATTGGGATATTTTTGCATGTGTCATTTGCGTGCAATATTAAAAACAACAACAGTGCTGACAGATATAGAGACAATCCGTTGTATTGCCTCTTAACAAATGACACATTATGAAGGCGCAAAGTATTTTCGATCAGAAGCATGTGAAAATAATAAATAATTTTCACTCATTTGATGTTTGTTGCGGATGGCGTCAGCGGGACACAACTACAAGCGAGTGAAAAAAATAATAATTGGATAACTTGGTGTTTAAAGGCTTAATCGAATTCTTGGCAAGATTATGAAGAGTTCATTATATCGACCACACACGTGCCGTGTTAGCACCTCAAGTCAACAGGCTACATGTTTCTAATGGCCCAGTGCTGGTTCAACCTTTAAAGCGGTGTAATACTTTATATAAACTTTTTTTTTAAACTTCATAAATGTCACAGTTAGATATTTCTGCTTCATTTAGCTGTTAAATACCTATGTTATGGGTCTACGACCATTAAAAATATTTCATTCTTTCAGTGATGGGATAGACTTCAGACGTCAGAATCTGACATCTGTAGACGTCAGATTCTGACGTCTGAAGTCGGTCCCCGCGCTGAAAGGGCTAATGTTGAGCCAACAGCACAGACAGTGGGCCAGCATTCACCCAGCATAGGGTCAACGTCTAGTATGACTATTATTTCATGTAGGACAGACGTGGTGTGGTAGTCAACGCTACAACATTGGTTTTCTACATTGTAGAAATATAACTAATTTTTATTTACGATAATTATTATACATACCTCCATTATTGACTCATGTCAGGCTGAATTGTTACCTCCACCGGGACGGTTATGTTTTTGGTCGTGTTTGTTGGTTTGTCGGTCTGTATGTCCGTCAGTTTACGTAAAAAAATAATGAGCAGATTTGCATGAAATTTTTGGCAGAGGTGTACCAAGGAACAATCGATTAGATTTTGGGGATGATCCGGATTTCTATCAGGCTGCAGGATCCGGATTTACGATCTGGAGAATCACACAGATTTGTATTCAAATTTTACAAGTGGAGTTTCTCTGTCTAGGGATCAATCCATTACATTTTGGGGATTACGATCCGAATCGAGGATCGGCGGAAGTTTGCAGTCTCTGTATAGGATAAATACCGAGGAGCTCCACATTCTCAGCTGTGGGAAAGGCCGAGGCCGAATAATGTAGAGCTCCGAGGGTTTTTCACCGACCTAAAAAAACATCCCACCATAATAAGAATCCCTCATGATCAACAGCTCAGTCACATCTGAACGATTATAGCACATAGGCCTACTATGCTAATTTGTCTATACTTGATCAACAATATCTCTTCATTCCCGGCTTAGAATGTAGTGGTCGGACCAAGCAAAAAATGTAGTGGTGTGTTTTAATATTAGTTTGTTATATGTTTCGTGATTTGAAACTGAAATCACTGGCGCGATTACAATCTTCAAATATCGAAAAAATATTTATATTTATATTTAAATGTTCTTTCACATTTTTTAATAACTAAGTGTCTACCACTAGATTTCAGTGGCATTTTATAACGTTGGAAACATGATTTAGAATGTATATAAGAGCCTAGCACGACAAGGGTCCCGTCTGTACGGGCTGACATGACAGGGCCACGTCTCTGTATTGTACAGGCGTGTTGTTATTGATAATTACAATGCGGATGTAATATGGTAACACTTTAGATCTCAAGCGCTTGATATCAATTTGATAAAAAGTCAAAATGAATCCATGCATACGATGCGTTTCTGCTTTTCGATCACAGCTTAGAATTAATCAATTAGATGTTTTTGTGCGATTGATTGCGAATAAAACAATAACTACCGTGAACGATGTTTCAACCAAGCCATAATTAGGCTTATTTGAAGGAAAAAAAGGTAGAATCTTTCACAATGTGGAAATCATCAGCCACCTGTTGGTTTGATGCAGGACCTGCGTCAGCGACGTTGGCCCAGCATCAAACCAACGGGTGGTCTTTTTATACATGCCGCTTTAGTTGTATTATCAAATCGGGTGTTTTTCATTGACCTTAAGGTGAATAGAAAATAGAGTAGATATTCTATAGTGTTATACGGTTTATTCAATAAGTCACTATTATTCAATCACTCCTCTTTTTTGACGGTAGGATCACGTTAGCCTTGTGGCATGCTTAACCCTTACAGCGCGGGGACCGACTTCAGTCGTCAGAATCTGACGTCTGTAGACGTCAGATTCTGACTAATAAAGTCGATCCCCGCACTGAAAGAGTAAAAGTATTTATAATTATCGTACGTCCAGAACGTAGGCATTCAAATAAATCGGAAAGAGCTAACTAAGATATTTATGATGATTTCAAATTGAAAAAAACCCTTTGGTCACCATAGTTTTCATAAAATATTTAAGCGCTGTAAGGGTTAAAGGGATAGACTGTTCATAATACGCGGGATAAGAGTACCCTCGATCAATCGCGCCATAGGAATCATAAACTACAGTAGGTGATCTGAGTAAATTTCCAAGGTATCATGTACATTTGTATGTGTAAAAACAGTTTCTGCAGCACAATTTGTTGTTGTGCGCTACCTAAATATTTTTCCGTCGGTAGCTCACGTGATTGCTTGCAATTCGAAATGATCGACTCAAAATATGGGGTATCGCTTACAACATTTTATAGCTCTGACGCTGAAATTATTCGGTTGAAATCATTTTTATACATATAAATACAAATGTAGACCTATCTGATGATACCTTGAAAAATTACTGAGATTATCGACGGTAAATGCCCAATGAACCGCTTCCATGACACTCCCTATACTATTGCAATGGAACAGTCTTGGCTTTTGACTTGACTTGACTTGACGTGTGGTCAACACTTCCTAGTATACATACAAACACATTTTCACTGAAAATTGTGATTTTCAGCTCATCAAATAATTCCATTCCTTCTTGTCACAGATAAACACATTTTTCTTCATTTGAAGCTGGAAATTGCGTCAGCAATTCCAGCTTCAAATGAAGAAAAATGTAATCACACAATCCAGCACCACGAGGGTGAATCCCCTGGACTTGGAGGGTTATTATATTGGATTGTGATTAACGCTCGTGACACTGATAATATTTAACACGGTTACCAACTTCCTGGTTGGGTCTCGTGACGTTGATAAAATGGACCCTGTTACCAGGTTACAGTTAAATTGACGCGCACTGAGCTGGTGCGCAAGAATACTGGTCTTATTAAACATGATTACTGAGTGCCGAATTGTAACAACGTCACGATTTATAGACAGGGATATATCCTAACCAATCTAATAAACATGTCTGTCAAACTTTTCTCAACGGTTTATATTGTATTTTTTCCCGTAGATTTCAAATCTGCCAGATACCATTCGCGATTTTGCATATTTAATTAGCTAATTTGCATATTTCCAAAATGGCCGCCAAAAAAAAGTAATCGGCTATCAATACATTTCCGGCAATCCTAGAAATGTGTTTTTTGGCCTTAATTTCGGGTTTTGAGATCCCATAATGCAATTTTGACGACAATATTAATTTTGGGGTCATTGGAAGGTCATAGGTCACGTGACCATTGAAATACAATATCCAACATTCACGTTTTAGCAAAAAGTGCACAACTTGACCTTTTTTGGATAAAATGATGGTTTGAATGCCTGTTAATATATATTTAATTTCAGAGAGTTACATCTTGTACACAATACTATATTTATTAATACAAGATGGCCAACATAATTCAAAATGGCCGCCAGCCGAATCCAAAATCAAGATATCTTAGTTTCTGGATATCATTTCTAAGCGATCTTAGTGGCTTGATTAAGGTTTTTTGGACCAAGGAATACAATGCCGAACATCATTATACTGTCAAATGATTTTTTAGAAGTTTTTGAAGTGTTTTTGATCTCTATAGTTTGATATTTTGGCAAAATTGTGTGATCCATCTACGCCACCATAGTTATATTTGAATGACTTCCTCCCAGAATGAGTTTATCATCCGCACACTGTTCTGAATTCACATACTAACATGATATAAAGTTAAACCATATAAATTACATGTGTATGACAGCGACTAAATAGGTAAATAAACATAAACTACTACCCAGGGGGTTTCCATCATATTTTCTGGAAAACTGACAGTCTGACACGGCGTGTTGTAAACGGTTGGGCACCCGAAATGATATCTACATATATTTAGGTTCACAACCTAGGCGCACGACCTTGCAAATCGACTACTGGAAATTGACAGGAGGCCAATAATGGCGGCCATTACCGAGAAACATTAAGTTGTCAATATCTCGGTCAATATTTAGGATAATTTGCTTTTAAAGTTGTCTAAACCTATCTTTTTAGGGTCAATGATCAATATGGAGACAACCCTGAAGTGATTTTATGTCTTCTTAACAAGATAGAACACAAAGCCATGCATTTGATAGTGTGAAATTGATGTTTTGCGCCAGATATTATTAATCTCGTTTGATAAGAAAACATTTGATGTGATAACAATGGTAAGTTTATTGATTATAATCTAACATAAGTATTAATCCTTGTTGTGTTACATCACTTGTTACAATAATCACTTCAAAACATAATTAGCCAAATGTTACATGAAACAAAAATTAGGAGCGCTGAAAATAATACTGTCGAAGGAACTAGTGTTTGCAGGAAGCAACATGCACATAACTACATTGTATATCGATTATACGATTATTGAAAGTGAGTGTGCTCAAAAAGTATAGGATGCAGCTATGCTATTTAATTATAAGGATTATGTGTTGTGTTGTGCATAGCTGCATTTGCTTGGGGATCACCGACAGTCACATCATAATTAGCAGGGATTTTCCTTTTCTCACACTGGCTTGTTGCAATCCTTCATGCAGGGATGAAATTTTGTGAATCATAGGTGGTGGCGACGGTGGGTTTGTACATGTAGACTGAGCAGGAATCAGCTCGCCATTTTCTACAACCCATCCATAGTCCTAAGGCTTGAGGATGGCTTGGCTGCATGCTTTACATGCTGTTGGAATGTATTTTCATTGGATGGCAACAACTTCAGCAGTGTTGACTTAATAATATTATTTAGGAACGTTTTGTCACTGAGCGTATCTATATCACAGCCTTCTCTTGTTGAAATATAAGTTCACAAAACGCTGCTGTGACTGGTCACACACATATATCGTGATTTCAATGGGAGCACCATCATCAGCAAAGTCTACCAGTGTAGTTATATTATTCAGCCAACTTTACCATGCTAGTGGAGAATGAATAGCCGATGGTATCTCGTCCGCTAATAATGTGAATAAATTACAGTGCCCTAAAGTTTGCATGACCCATTGCAGCGGCAAAACTCGTGAATGGATAGCTGTCTTGAGATGAACGACCAATCACCAAATATACAATGCAATGTATGTGACTGTAATTAGTACACTCTGTTTTATCCACCACCTAAGTGAAATTTATTTGAACAAATGGAAGGATCACTTTGTTCCTCCTGGTACCATGTCTGACATAGAAAAGCAAGAAAGCGAGTCATGTTGGAAAAACTCTTGAAAACCACTTGGATCGCTCCCTGTTAGCTATTTTGCTATGTTCAACAGAGCTTTTGGTCTTGATGTGAAAGAAATGGTGTCCAAAGCTGCCATTACTTTCAAGATCATAATTATAGGGAGCTCTTGTCACCCGTGAATGACTAGACTCAGAACCAGAAACCAGAATAGTATTATAAGCGAAATTGATTCGTCTGACAAGAGCAATGACATTTCTACTCTTCGGCAAATAACACACAAAAAGTAAGTGGTTGAGACATTAAAATTAATAATTTTATTGGTGATCATGAATGTAGCAATATGCCTCCATCATTGTTCGCAGAAAACGGAACTAGCATGATAGCTGATGATGCCATGGTGCTCACATTGAAATAACGGTAGATGTGTATGACCAGGCAAAGTAGCTTCTTGTGAGCACATAATCCAACTTCGAAGGCTGTGATATAGCTATATAAACTCCGATTCATCAAGTTTTATAATAAGAAATCACTGCTGAAATTACTGCCACCCCCCTTGCTTTAGAACATCATCTAAAGCGGGCAGCATTGGCAACAGCACTTGACAAGTCAGCTTACATAGCCAAGCTTACCTGCAAGCCTGAGGACTATGGACGGGTTGTATAAAATGATAAACTGATCCTAGGTAAATCTACAAACCCACCAAGGCCACCATATATGATACACACAATGACAAGTGGCTGCAAGAAGGGTTGCAACAAAAACTGCTGGAGTAAGAGAAGAAAAATTACCTGCTATGTAGAAGATTGTCAGAGATATCTAAGCAGAGGTAGCTGCGTACAACACCTTGATCCCTCGATGACGTGAGCGTGGGGTGATAGGGCATGGTGGGTTACTGCCCGATGTTCTGGGCATGTCTAGGGGATTTACCCTCAGACATGCCCAGACGATCAAAGACTTAGGTTTTGATATGCAATTTAATGCTGAAACACGGAGGCATTTAGCACAGCTCCGCTATCCTCTGGTCGGATAGTCCTCAAGAATCACAATAGTTGAGGGTAAATCTATTCATCCCACATGAGAGCCCTAATGTCAAACACTATTGCCTGTATTTCTGTAGCATGGCCAACATCAGTGCCTGTACTGATGCGGGAGCTGCATTGATGCCACTATTGAGTGGAGGAAACAGGCTACCCCGCTGGCAATCCACCACAATATTATAGCCAGCCACGTGTAGGCTGCAGCTTCCCCAACATGCAACAGACGGGACAGATCCCAAATGGCCCTCCCCAGGTGGGTGCGAAAAGTACTACTACTAGCAATCATCCCAGTACCCCTTAGACTGACTATGTTATGAAGTGATTATAATACCAAATGTTATATCACTGCAAAGGCTAATACTTATTCTATTATCAAGTTTTTGATCAATAAACATTATCATTGTTATGACATCGTACGCTCACGATGTTTTCTTATCAAAAGTGATTATTAATATACAGTGTGAAACATTATTTCCAAAACATAAAAGCAGAGTTGTGTGTATATAGGCCTACTGGTATACATATTTACAAGACATAACATCACTTCAGGACTGGTTTTATATTGATCCTTGACCCTGAAAATACTGGTCTAGACAACTTTAAAAGCAAATTATCTTAAATATTGACCGAGATATTGACAAATTCAAATTTTTCGGTAATGGCCGCCATTATTGGCTTCCTGCCAATTTCCAATTTATTTAGTCGATTTGCAAGGCTGTGCACCGAGGTTGTGATCCTAAATATATGCAGATATCATTTCAGGTGCCCAAACTTTTACAACACGCCGTGTCAGTTTTCCAGAAAATATGATGTTTATCCCTTGGGTAGTAGTTCTGGGTAGTAGTTCTACATACGCTACAAAATAACAGAACCTACCTATAATGTAAATGATATGTCTATGTATCTCTTTTATCGCTGTCATATACATGTGATGTTTATGGTTCTACTTCAAATCATGTTAGCATGTGAATTCAGAACAGTGTGCGGATAATAACCTCATTCTGGGAGGAAGTTATTCAAATATAACTATGATATAACACAATTTTGCCAAAATATCAAACCATAGAGATCAAAAAGACATCAAAAATCATTTGAAAGTATAATAATGTCTGACATTGTATTCATTGATCCACAACACCCCAATCTAGACACTAAGATAGCTTAAATATGATATCTAGAAGCTCAGATATCTTGATTTTAGGTTCGGCTGGCGGCCATTTTGAATTATGGCGGCCATATTGTAATTATAAATATAGTTTTGTGTATGAGATGTAACCCTCTGAAATTAAATATATAATATCAGGCATTCTAATCATCATTTTATCCCCAGAAAGTCCATTTGTACACTTTTTGCTAAAACGTAAAGGTGGGATATTGTATTTCAAGGGTCACGTGACATATGACCTTCCAATGACCCCAAAAATAACATTGTTGTCAAAATGGCATTATTGGATCTCAAAACCCGAACTTAGGGCCAAAAAAGTTTCTATGATTGCCGTGATTGTATTCATAGCCGATTATTTTTTTTTGGAAATATGCAAATTAGCTAATTAAATATGCAAAATCTAGAATGGTATCTGGCAGATTTGAAATCTACGCAAAAAAAACACAATAGAAACCGTTGAGAAAAGTTTGACAGACATGTTTATTAGATTGGTTAGGATATATCCCTGTCTATTATATTATATTACTGCAAACGCGTCCCATTTTGTACTAATGTACTAGGATTGAATACATGGATGGATGGATGGATGGATGGATGGATGGATGGATGGATGGATGGATGGATGGATGGATGGATGGATGGATGGATGGATGGATGGATGAATGAATGAATGAATGAATAAATGAATGAATGAATGAATGAATGAATGAATGAATGAATGAATGAATGAATGAATGAATGAATGAATGAATGAATGAATGAATGAATGAATGAATGAATGAATGAATGAATGAAAAAGTGTGATGGCTTCGCGTCGAAATATGACGGAAATCAAAATATTCATTAATTACGATGAATTCAACTTCCAGGTATTCTTACATGTATCTCTATAATTTTTACTAGATTTGATCTGTTAGCATTTTAAATTAGTCAGCTAGGACAGTCTGAGACCAATTTGTTTTACCCTTATACTTCCCCCAACATCAAAACTGGATGCCAATATCTTGCGATGACCTACCTGTTTGCGGCCATTTTTAAAATGACCACCATCGAAATATGAGATATCACGTAGTCCGAGTTAGTGAGCATAGCAAACGCTGTGTTTTCTTTGCTGGTAGCCAGTGTACACTGAGATCAACTTTCATTGAAAAATGTGAAGGTAGCCCTAATTCAAATGATTGTGTATCATTATATAAAGACTGGCGTTTAAATCCCCACGTTAAGCCTTGTCCTGCTAGACCCGGATATATACGGTTTTAAGCATATTTTAACCTAAATAATATGTCACTGAAATGGACAATACAGTTTGTGGTAGATGTTCAGTTAGACAAATAACTCTATTTGGAAGATGTATATTTTCGTCATTTGAAGCTGGAAATTGCGTTAGCAATTCCAGCTTCAAATGACGAAAAATACAATTGAAACAATTCAGCAGGACAAGGGTTACGACATTAATTATGCCAATGGGATGTAAATCTGTTATGATTATAAAACACGGTAACCAAAAGGCTGTAACTGCGTAGTTTTTAAGTAAACAGTTACTTTTGACTATACGTTATTTTTATCCCCGCCCACGAAGTAGGACGAGGGATATTGTCGTCAGCATGTCTGGCTGTCTGGCAGTCCGGCCGTCTGGCCGCCCGTCCGTGTTTCGTTTCCGTACGACATCTCGCAAGCAGTTAGCCGTTTCGTTTTCATATTGCACACACAAATCCCTAGGGGGTGTAGATGTGCCTTTTTTAGGGGTTATGACCTTCGACCTAATTTTTAACCTTTGACTTTGAGGCCATACTTGACATTATTTGGCGGGGGATATCGTTAGCGTCAGCGCTCGTGTTTATAATATAATGGGCAACCTCGTTCAATAGTGACGGCCTTCAATTGACTGTCATTATAAGCCAATGGTAGGAATATACATGTACATTCCCAGTAATAAATTATATTTTGCATACCTGGGCTGAGTTTGGTCGGGCTGGGTGTTGATTTGAGGCCCTTGTGGTACAATTTAAGTCATATTTGTCTGAGTATGGTCGGGCTGGGTGTTGATTTGATGCCCTTATGGTACAATTTGAGCCCTGTTGATCTGAGTTTGGTCGGGTTGGGTGTTGATTTGAGGCCCTTATGGTACAATTTGAGCCCTATTGCTCTGAGTTTGGGTTTGGTGTTGATTTGAGGCCCTTATGGTACATTTTTAGCCCTATTAGTCTGAGTATGGTCGGGCTGGATGTTGATTTGAGGCCCTTATGGTACAATTTGAGCCCTATTGGTCTGAGTATTGGTCTGAGGTACAATAGATCGAGACAAGTAACAACAAGTCTTTATTTCTGCCGACCTTCAGGGAAGAAAAGGCACAGACGGTGGTGTGGTCTGGTTAGTACAGTCATTAGCTACTTAGTATTTTTTCATGGCTTGTTAAGTGGCAAGTGCTCAGCTGCTGCACGTAGTTTATGTAAAATTGTAAATTAAGTTATAATTTTTACAGGCTTGCTTGTTCTGATGGGTCGCAATTAGCACAAATATCACAGAGACAGGGTAATTGACATTGGTTGTCTATGTTAAATATAAAACAACATGGTATATCGATCCAACAAACCAACCAAACAACCAAACAACCAACCAACCAACCAACCAACCAACCAACCAACCAACCAACCAACCAACCAACCAACCAACCAACCAACCAACCAACCAACCAACCAGCCAACCAACCAACCAACCAACCGACCGACCAACCAACCAACCAACCAACCGACCGACCGACCGACCGACCGACCGACCGACCGACCGACCGACCGACCGACCGACCGACCGACCGGCTAAGTAATTAATTAATTAATTAATTAATCAATTAATTAATTAATTAATTATTTAATTAATTAACTAACTAACTAACTAACTAACTAACTAACTAACTAGCCGACCGACCGACCGACCGACCGACCGACCGACCGACCGACCGACCGACCGACCGACCGACCGACCGACCGACCGACCGACCGACCGACCGACCGACCGACCGACCGACCGACCGACCGACCGACCGACCGACCGACCGACCGACCGACCGACCGACCGACCGACCGACCGACCGACCGACCGACCGACCGACCGACCGACCGACCGACCGACCGACCGACCGATGTGTTTTAAGTCAGTTAAAACCCTAGGAGCTCTACATTCTTAGCTGTGGAAAAGGCCTCGGACTTCGGCCCCGGCCTTTCCAACAGCTAAGAAAGTAGAGCTTCTCGGGCTTTATCCCATACGTAAACCGCGTGCAAAATTCCAACAAGGGTTTATGAATGTGAACCGCATACACCATCTACAGCACTAGCAGAATAAGGGTTTGTTTATTAATTTTGTTTACACGGCTGCCACTTGCCCTTTGATCACTGTCTACGGTTGCTGCGGTTTGGATATTCAAATTTCATCTCATTCAAGTGTCGTATTTTGCACTCTAAGTTTAAACTTCGAAAGACTTCAGGTGGCGATTAAGGTAGTGATAAGTATGCTGCCGTGCAAAGCCAAAGGGCAGTAGCTGATTACATTTTATCTAAGCAGTTACTTTATTTTGACATTGTAGAACAGAATGCAGTCTAATTCTCGACACCAGGTCACGGGGATTTAACCCTTTAACCGCCGGTGCCGCATATAGTCGGGTTTTCATTTTATATTAGCACATTAAGTACCATCTTTTGAACATGGTAAAGATGAAATGTGACATAAATCAGCAATATTTGAAAACAGTTGACCTCCATTTTGTCAAATCTGAATACTTTTCACTCACTTGGAAAGTTGGGGATCGCGTCAGCGAGACACAACTTCAATTGGGTGAAATTTCAAATTGAATAATTTGGCAGTCAAAGGTTAAATTATAACCCAAGACCCCTCATGTTGTTGCAATAACGAATACGACAAGTTCTGGTTGAATTTAAGATATAAATTATGTTTGAATATCCAAGGACTGGAAATGACCTTTTAATCGTTCTTTAACAGAATATTTCAGATAACGGCAATGATGATTACTGGAATAGTAATTTTCAATATGTTTTCAATTGAGAAGTCTAACGTTTAATGTTTAATGAGTCGGCGCACAGAAAAATCCCTCTTAGTGTTTGTAAGAAACGTGTGTGTATTATAGCAATATAATATATAATAGAATTATTTTTATTAGCACATTACCACAAGTACCACATTTTAAATATGTTAAAGATAAACTGTGACATCAACCAGCAAGATTTGAAAAGAGTTGACCTCTATTTTGTCAAATCTGAATAATTTTCACTCACTTGAAGTTGTGGATCGCGTCAGCGAGACACAACTTCAAGTGGGTGAAAATTCAAATTGAATATTTCGGCGGTTAAAGGGTTAAATAAAATTGCTAGTTTGCACAAACCAAGTGCAATTCCTGTTGAATTTCACACCTAATTAACCCTTTAAACCCCACGATGCATCAAATCATCATTTTGCATCTCTGAAAAAGGAAATCATTTCCTACTTCTAGGAGTTTCAGATCGAAAATTTTCATGGATCTGCTTTTTTAACTACTATATATTGTTTAATTTGCCACACAAACGTCCACCTCAATTTATTCGCGGCGTGTAGTTGATGAACATTACAATTGTACATGCTGGAATGAAAAGGTTAATATAATAAATTTATCTTCGCGTGAATGAATCGCATATTAACTACGATTAGTTTATGACTTATCATAAATCTATGGCTGTTTCCGACAACGAATTGTTCCCGCTTGCGATTCACCTAGTAATTTTTAGTCACTTAAAGTTGTGGATCGCGGTAGCGATCCACAACTTTAGGTGAATGAAAATTTAAATAGCTATTCACTCCAGTACTTCTGTTTTTAACCTACGGTGTGAGCTGTAGCATTTACTATACACATCGGAATACGTAGTAGCCTACTTGTACATTGCTCCCCGCGTCAGTACGTGAACTTTAAAACTGCACTTAATTTGTGATAAAATGTTTGTATACAACTTTTCTTATGTTGTCAAGTGGGGCGATCTGAGAGTCGTGAATCAGCGATGATTTGAATTGCCGGTTGATTTATTTTTAGTGTCCTGACTTTTGGGGAAAAGGCACAGTTAAATGTAATCAATCTGGACCATGCAGTCCCCTTGAAAACGTCCTGGGTCATTGTTTAACAAAAATAGAAAGCGACGTAGGCCTACACACGCTGTTGATCTATTTAGATTTTATTTAGATCGCCAGAATGTCGCAATTGTGACACTCATTTGAATAGAACATGCTATATTCTTCGTGGTAAGAAGATAGGCATTTACAATAATATCTAATTGTAAATCCGATCATAGTAACGTCACTTGGACATATCCCAGCAACATACGGTGTCAGAATGATTGAATGACAGGAGTGCGCCACCTCTATCAGTCTATGTCACAGAGACCTCCACGATGCTGTTTCTTTACGAGGGGGCGGGGTAAAAAACTTTTCGTCTTTTTTGAAACTTGAACATACAGACACTTACTTAGCTATATAAGCCTAGCCACAACGCCACTCTGTAATTGATCATGGATAAATTGCTATTCTTGGAACCCAATTTGATTACACATACCCAGTCAACACAAAACAATTGCATAACATTTATACAACGTTGGCACAACGTCTTCGACGTTTGTCCAACATTGTATAAATGTAATACAAATGTTTTGTGATTACATAAGGCCTACTACGTAGCCTCACAAACCAGAGACGTGGCTGATTCACGCCATAGCCCACAGATTGATACGTGGATACGTGATTGGACAGTATATAAAGGCCTAATTATATACATACATGTAGTTTCAAGCCAGTTCTAAATCAAACCAAACACCACTGTAAGTAATGAATATGTTGTGGAATATAAGGATGTTGAAATTATTAGAATAACGTATTTCGGGAGATGTCCAATTTGTATAATTCGAATAGAAACCAACAATACAGCAGACCAAGCTGAATTATTTGTAAATTTTTCGTTCATTTGAAGCTGGAATTGCTAACACAATTTCCAGCTTCAAATGACGAAAGATAGAGTCATCTCAAAAAATGAATTATTTGATTAACTAGGTATCTTTTATCAATTTGAGTAACATTTCAGTCATCATGTGCAAAGGCATAATTACCACAAAGTATAATAGGTGTTTGTGGGTATTAGCGGTGTTTAGTTATTCGTTTTATTTGAAACTTGTTTTTAACCGTATATATACGGTGTTAGCTGAACAAGGGGTAATATGGTTGATATTGTCGATATTTGAAGTGTTTATCATTTTTTTATACATGTATTTAAAAATCACCATAACAGCCTTCGCTCAAAGAAACGTCCGTAGACCTCGCGTCATTGTCGAAAAGAAAAGGTCAAAGGAAGGTCCTGCATGTTCACATGTGTCCTTCAGGACGCCGTGCAAATTACCAGCCAGAAAAGCGCATGTACTTCAAAGGCAAAAGACAGTAACTGCATTCTTGGCAAGTAAGCAGCTACTGCATATTAGCTTTGCAGGACAGAACGGATGTACCGGTACGAATGGCACCCACGCATCTTCTGACAAATGGTGCGCAAGAGTAACAGCGACAAAAATAGCCTGCATATTTTTTGTGTTAGTATAGCATGTTATAGACAATGTGTATTGTGCATGGCGCATCACAACAAAGCACCATCGACAGGCAGGCAGGCAGGCAGGCAGGCAGGCAGGCGATCAGGCAGGCAGGCAGGCAAACAGTCAGGCAGGCAGGCAGGCAAACAGGCAGGCAGGCAGGCAGGCAGGCAGGCAGGCAGGCAGGCAGGCAGGCAGGCAGGCAGGCAGGCAGGCAGGCAGGCAGGCAGGCAGGCAAACATGTTCATTAGACTCATAATTATAAATATGATCAATCACAACAGTACATAAAATACAATATGGTTTATGCCACTTAAATTTGTGCAAATATATGCCAAACTCATCAACCATTAAAGGGTATGCGGCACGCAATCCTTGAGCTGCGCTCTATGTAGGTCTAGCACTGGCTCGACAAGATGCCCAAACTGGGTAGGCCAGGAAAACTCTCTGAAGATAGTGAGATGTTACCTGGTTACTAGACATGGGGCACAAACTGTGCCACAGCTTTATTAGAACGGCCATAGAACATACCAACGAATTGGCAGAGCTGATGGACAAATCTAATTAGCTAGGTGTCCAGAACACAAAATAATGCTAGAGCACTCTGGCTACGATTGGCCTACTTTACATCAAGTCTGGACAATCCCACAACGACACTCTCGGCACACGTAACGCCATAACACTCAGGTATAATGGGCTCCAGACTAGTGCTTATAATGAATTCGTTCGAGGAAATTTCTACAGGTCATTGAGGTCGTATCAGTTTTGAGATTATGTCTCCTGGCTTGGCATCTTAACCATGGCCATCTTCAGACTGGCCCTCCTGTGGGAACTTTGCCCGTATACACTTGATCGGTATTTCCAGGAATTATGTATTTTGGTAAAACCTCTCCCGTCTTTTATGGAACTCGTGTTGTCAGTTTTCATTACTAATACACGAGATGTATGGTGAGAACAGCCTATTTATGAGCCCTTAGTCGGCTATTAACCCTTTAAGCCCTCACGATGCTTTAAAGCATCATTTTACAGCCGTGAAAACAGACTTCATTTTCCTACAACTTAGGGTTTTAAAACGAAAATTTCCATGAAATTATTTTACCAATACATGGCAATTTTCTTAAATTTTTCACCCACATCAAATCATCTTCAACCACTACAAGTCGAGAATTGCGGCAGCAATTCGCGGCTTTTAGTGGTTGAAGATGACAATTGTAAACTCAGGCCTGAAAGGGTTAAAGCACGAATATAGCCAGTTTTAACCCTTTGACCGCCGGTGTCGATTATATTCGTTTTCTACATTTTTTATTAACACGTTCCCTATCAGCTTTGAAACATATTGAAGACAGGATGTGACATTATTCAGCAAGATTTGAAAATAATCCACATCCATTTTGTCAAATCTGAATAAAGGTCAAATGATTGGAAATTAAATGAGTGCTTAAAGGGACTAGCCCACGCTAAAATCATTAAAAAATCAGTGATTTTATTGTGGCTTTTTAATAGGACCATATGATGTAAACATGTCCATAGACTAGGACTGCAAAAGTTTTTTTAATTCTTCTGCTGCGCATTCATCAGCTAGGCTAGATAAAGAGACGAAATCCCTGTATTTCCTATTTTTGACATGGTTGTCAATAATTAGAAATCAGGAATTTCGTCTCTATATCTAGCCTAACTGGTGAATGCGCAGCAGGAAAATTAAAAAACTTTTGCAGTTCTAGTCTATGGACATGTTTACATCATATGGTCATATTAAGAAGCCAAAATAAAATCACCCATTTTTTTATGACTTCAGCACGGGCTAGTCCCTTTAAAAAATGAAATGAATCGGGCTTTAGGCCACCTTTGTGCACATGTAGGCTAAACTGGGCCAGGATGGTGAGATGATTGAGATGACACTGTCCTCCAGACACAGGATTCGAAATTCGAGCCCTGGCGGTCTGAGGCCGAGCACGCTACCTCTCGGTCACGGAGGCTCCCCACAATACTAACTTTCACACGTGGATGGGGAAGAAACAATTTTGTTTCTTTCAAACCGCCGAGACCGGGAACCGAACCCCGGACTCTGGCGTGAAAGGCAGCGATGCTAACCACTACCCTAGGGCCCCCGCCCTAGTCCCTTTAAGCATAGTGATTTTCACCCACTTGAAGTTGTGGGTCGCAGAAGCGACACACAACTTCAGGTGGGTAAAAAATTAAATGTTTAATACATTGCGTTACGGGCTTGCCAAACAATCCACCAGGGTAGTGGTCAGCACTACTGCCTGTCGTGACAAAGCACTGGGATTCATCAAAATGCAACATTGTGGGGAGCTCCGTGACCGAAAATTTAGCGTGCTCGGCCGTCTGAGTTGCGGATACGGTCACTTGTAGACCTAACTTTAAACGTTCAATTTGATTACTCATATGGTACGTTCTATTTTCTGAAATAGAACGTACCATTTAAACTTGACAAATTGGTCAGCGCTCGAATTCAAAATATTAACTGATGTGGCCTGTATCATCTGAAATTAGAGCATGGATGCTCATTCACGAACTAAAATTGAACGATGACAAGACTGAGTTTATCATCTTCCAGTCCAAATATCATGAGAATAGATACTCGACATCTTCATTAAATTTTCAGAATATTATATTTGAACCTAGTGATTCTGTGAGGAACCTTGGTGCCTATTTTGACAAGTACATGACTATGGAGCGCCATGTGTCGGAATTGTGCAGATCATCACATTATCATCTGCGCCAAATTGGACAAATTCGAAAATATTTAACCAGAGATGCATGTTCCAATGCAGTTAGATCTGCAGTCCTCAGCAGACTTGACTATTCAAATGCCCTGCTAGGAGGTTTGAGAAAAATGGACTTGATTCGGCTGCAACGTGTCCAAAATCGCGCTGCTCGTTTGGTCACTCGGACTAAAACTCAAGATCACATTACCCCTGTGCTACGTGACTTGCACTGGTTACCGGTTAGTTCAAGGATAGACTTTAAGCTCTGTTTGTACATGTACAAGGCATTGAAAAAAAACTGCTCCCATTTACATCTCGGATGAGCTCAATCTCTATGAACCTAAAAGACCCTTACGCTCCAGCTATGCTGGACCTTTATACACTGTTAGTGTTGGACGCAAAGAGGTGTCAGATTTTGATTTTGCAATCAAGGGGCCTCGGCTATGGAATAGCCTACCGATGGATTTACGCCAAGCTCCATCCGTTATGACCTTCAAGAAAAGACTGAAGACATACATATTCAAAAGACACTATTATTTCCAGAGACTGAAAACACAAGCGCTTTGACTGGTTACAAAATCAAAAAGGCGCTATATAAATAAACTAAATATTAATAATAATCTGATTCATCTCACCATCCTGAGGAGGTTATCCTTGTACAATTTAGCCTGTACGTGCTTATAAATGGCCTAAATCCCCATTCGTTTTTTTCAATATAACAGCAAATCACATGTGATATATTTGATTCTCAAATGTAGTAAATATGTGTATTTTTTGTATCACACTCGAAGTCGTAATTTTTTTCAGGGTTAAAACGCCCAAAATTTTAGGCATTGTGATCTCGTCATTATTTTGAGTCTCAATATTTATTTTGTCTAGAAGTAAAAAAAACGTTTCTTCCGCTCGAAGTTTGCCTGAGAAATCCTATCTTTAGGTTTAAAAACAGAGGGAATTTAACTACTCCACCAACACGCTGAAATCAATTAACTCGACAAACGCAAAACTAAATGATGCTGTTAATGATGCACTCGATTCAATTAATCCGATATCAGCTAAAAGTGAATAAAATGAGCTGTGATGACGTCACCACTCTGAGTGACGTCACCTGCAAATCTTGTTAGACTCTAATGAGCAGAGTGATATACCCTCTGGGCGCTGTACGTGCAGAAATTCAGCCCGTGACCTTCACGTCGCTTTTGTGCATCACGTAGCATATCAGTGGCGGATCGTACTTTTCATTGAGATCAATATTTGAGATGGAGCGTTTGAAATACCAAAGACTTCATCTTGCAATGTAAGGCATATTATTAGACACTGTTTGTCCATCAGTGTTTCACCTGTTCCTCAGGAAACCCTTGGATAAGATTGTGGATTTTTTTCCGGGGGGGGGGGGATTGATCCGCCACTGCATATTTTGTTTCTAATTCTTCCAATGAAAAATAACACAATCCATAACAACAAGGATGTCCTAATCTATAATTTGAAGTGTTATACTGCGGTATTTTATATCGAGTCTGAACATTTTCATTGACCTTGAGATGGGAATTGCGATCTCATGGTCAATGAAAATAAGAGTGAATAATAGAGTGTGGATAAATGAAAGTGAATATATGAGAGTGAATAAATGGATTCTGGGAGAATTCATGACAAACTGATCGACCCTCTGAGCGCTGCAGTAAGCGTATGTTTATTCACGTCGTGTCCGGTTTTCAATAAAAAACATTCTAGTGGTGGACCTAGGAGGGGGGTTAGGGGGTCACAACCCGCTTTTTAAAACTAAATTATCCGAAAATCGCTATGATATTGTTATTTTACACTAAAAAATCTTTGTTTGTCTACTTGGTATTTATTTAGCTCTCAATTCATTAATTATTTCATTAATTCCACCAGTCAGGCATTCATTCAGTCATTCACTTGTCTATTCATCCAGACAATTTATTCGTACCCCCAATCATCAAAGACACATAAATATTCAGCTATTGTGAAAACACATGATAAATACTTATAACAAATGTCAAACATTGAACATGTTGAAGGTCTAACCCACCACCAACTTCTAGTCATTGGTTGCCAAAATATCTAAATTTACCTGGTGAATTGACAGTTAGTGATTTGATTGTTTCAATGTTAAAATAGTATCAGACCGATAAAGCTGACTGTTGAATCACCTGAAAAATTTGGACTTGGTGACAACCATAATTTAGAATAGGTAAATTTTGTATTACGTCGTTTTCTTCAAAATCATGGCAATATCGCGACAGAAGGAAGCCTGAAGTCGGAATGTGCCCTACTCTTATCGAATGACTTCAAGAGTTCTTTATATTGCACAGTACCGTAGACAGCATTGCACACTCTAGGCCTTTGAACAGTTTCGAGCACTGTCTATGCAGAACCCGATGACAAACATCCGATCCAGCCGGGATTCGAACCCAGTACATCTGAGCAACAAAATGGACCAAATGACCCATCACTTTAACTAATTACCTGAACAGGAGATATTAACCCAATCTTGCTGTATTGTTGGACCACCGTCTGCAACGCTGACCCAACATTATAACAAAATTGGCTGATTGTCTCGTGTTTGCCGTGGGTTCAATTCCAAACTACTGAATGCTAAACCCATCACTCATCACCGATTTACCCCTTAAAGCGCTAAATTAAATAGTTTCAATTTTCACCCATGTGAAGTTGTGTCTCGCTGCCGCGACCCACAACTTCAAGTGGGTGAAAATTACACGTTTAATGTGAGACAAAATATTTTGTTAAATTAAATCTTGGTGGTAACAATATTTTATTCTCAATATCAGTGATTCAATCGGCTAATAAAACAGAGTAGTACTACTATAATCCTGCTTAGCGCTTCAACCCCTTCTGTGCTGGGACCGACTTTAGACGTCACAATCTGAAGCCTAAAAACGTCATTTAATTCCATTTTAGAAATGTACAACGCTACATCCCCACACACTGGGCTAACGATGGACCAGCGTTTAGCCCTTGTGCTGCTACGTCCGTATACATGTATAATTTTTCCAACATTTCAAACCAATTAATGAAATACAACTAAAATAGAAAAAAGTTTGTGAGAAATGTTCATGTAATCAAATGATCCCATCTTGGAAATATATATTTCCCATAAGTATAATATTGTTCGTCATTCAAATGAGTGCAAAGTAGAAATAAACAGTTCACATGATTTAGTAGCACTGGATCGGGATCATAGCATGATCTATGAGATCATAATAATGCACTTGTTTTTTTTTAGAATACGAGAATGTTTTTGATTCTGATGACGTAATTAGAGTGACCGGAGACACTTTTAACATCACTCTGGATGAAGGGGAGTCAAAGATCTACTACGCCAGAGAAGACGAAAACCAGCCACCTCCCAGTGCAGCTGCTCGAAACTGTACGTTCTATAGTCACCACGAGTTCATTTGACAGTGGTGTACTCTTTGAATATAAGTTTATTGAATGTTAATCTCCATATAGTGATATAATAGATATTCCGCATACAAACCTGGTTTGCATGTTAAAACTTTCTCTATAATTTATTACAAGATGGAAAAGAACCTTCAAGAACCTTGTGTTCTAAGTGTATGGTAAAATACAGCAATCGTTCACGACAAGTAGTCGTTTGTTTATTGAAAAAATGCAGTATTTTTGTTATCGCTTGAAAAATGACACCTTTTTTGTTTTCTCACAGGAGCTACTAGATATGCCTGGATACTGTCATTTGTCATTCAGCCTCGTACGGTGTGGGCTGATACCGATATACGTAAACCATTACACAGAGTGAGAATCGCTGTAGTTTGCTCTAATTTAGGCCTAAACGGTATGTGCAAGCGCTTATGCACCTATACATCTAGATGATGGTCCACATGTCAATAAAGCCAAGGTGACATTTGTAAAGCGACCAGGGCATCGGTCATTTCAGATCCCCGTGGTTATATTAGTAGATCAAAGTATAGATTATTTTTATAACTGAATTGATGGGGTCAGTGTCCACACATCACAAATGTAAAGCAATGTGTTGGTGGCAGCGGTCAAACATGAAAAAAACTTTATGATATTAATTCGATCGGACGGTCGGTCGGTCTGTGGAGTTGTCGGTCGGTCAGTTTGTTCGGTGGGTAGGTCAGTCATTGGTTTGGTCAGTCTGCCGGCTCCTTGGTCGATACGTCATACAGTCAGTCGGTCTGTTAATGTCGTCGGTCTGTTGTCACTCGGTGAGTTTATCGGCCAGTTGGGTCGTTGGGTCAGTCAATAGGTCGGTCGGCTGGTTTCTCGGTGGGTCAGTCGGTGGGTGGTTATTCATTTATTCATTCATTCATTCATTCATTCATTCAGTCAGTCAGTCAGTCAGTCAGTCAGTCAATCAATCAATCAGTCAGTCAGTCAATCAGTCAGTCGTCGGTCAGTCGGTGGGTCAGTCGGTCAGTCGCTTACATACTAGTCTTACTTACCTAATCGGTTTTATGTCATTAACCCTTAGCCTACTAGTGGCCCATATAAACATCATCTGACATATTTCAAACCCATATAACGCCCTCCATAAACCTTTGAATTTGTTCAGTTTTAATTTTGAAATCCCATTCTAAAGTCATCACTAACAGTTATTGTTGGGTTTTTGCCATGGGAAGAGACACGAAAATCGATTGAGAATAGACTCAGAAATCTGCGAAAGTGTTATTGTGACCACTACAAAACCTCGCTACATTACCATATTGAAAGTCAAACTTAATCCTTTTGACTATATTTGTAGAGTTCGCTGTATATTTGAAATAATTTTCTTTCCAGATATGCGTTTGTTTGCTTTGAGTGGACTGCTACTATCTTTGCTTCTACTGGTCATATGAAGATTGTACGCAACATGGACCCGCACTAAACTCCCAGATGATGAGCGCTTATGAGGAAACTACATATATCAGCTCAGCAACAACTACCAACTGAAACTAATTAATTTATTGTACAACACTAAATGCTCGTGTTTTTTTTGCTTCTATTCACGTAATTATAAACCCAGTTTGTTTTAGTCTGCCCGAGAACCGGCAACAGTGACGTCACACCATCCCACAGAAAGCTGTGTACGGCTACACCACTAGGAATTATATTGCGGTCAATGCGTCAGAGTGATATTCTAAGAAGTGATTGCTAGAGTAAAACTAAATAATTCACACTCTACTTAAACATTAATTGATTGTCAATCACGTAAATTCACATGTAAGTGACGCTTTGAATTTTCACCCACGTAAATTTGTGTCTCGCTTACGCGATCCACAAATTCAAGTGACTGAAAATTCTCACATATAGCCATTTTTAGCCCTATTTTTCCGCCAACAAGAAATTTGAATGACATGAACATTAAATTTGCTAGATTGGGATATGTTTTTTATACACATTCTACAAATTTAAGTAACGTTTAGCTTTAAGTGGGTAAAACTTCAAATGGGTAAAAGTTGGTAAAAAGTTATTGCTTAGCACACTAAGGGTTAGATAAATTGAATAAATGTTTGGAATTGCATGATTAATTTGTCGCTATTGTTACCTGAGTACTACGATGTATCACTTTATCTTGTATATTATGTCAAATATACCTTCAATATGGAGTAAATAAAGAAGTTATGGCATTCACATCGTAAATAAACTGTGTTATTAATGAATTGACTTGACTTGATGATGTGTCATGTGACGTATTATCTTCATGACTTGCTGATGCTGAAGTCCTCTATACATGGGTCATTGTGGCGTATTATCTTCATGACTTGCTGATGCTGAAGTCCTCTATACATGGGTCATTGTGGCGTATTATCTTCATGACTTGCTGATGCTGAAGTCCTCTATACATGGGTCATTGTGGCGTATTATCTTCATGACTTGCTGATGATGAAGTCCTCTATACATGGGTCATTGTGGCGTATTATCTTCATGACTTGCTGATGCTGAAGTCCCATATACATGGGTCATTGTGGCGTATTATCTTCATGACTTGATGATGAAGTTCACTACACATGTGTCATGTGACGTATTATATTCATGACTTGATAATCATGAAGTCCTCTATGCACGTGGCATGAGCTAGTGTACAATATTGATCCATTGCCTCCAGAGTTAGTTGCAATCCTTTTGGACTCTCTGCTAAAATGACAGTATCGTCTGCGTAGAGGAGAACAAAATGCTTTAAATACGTCTCAAGATTAATATCGTTTAACAGATCAGAAATGTTATTGTTGATAAATGACAATCCATTGTATGGTGCCAAAATAATCTCTTAAATCGGAGGGAAGAAAATAACAATGGTGATAAATATTCACCCTGTCGAACACCTGTTTCACAAGCAAAATATCCTGATATTTTACCAAACATCGAAATGTAGGATTTCACGTTATTATAGATTGAATAAATTGACTTAATTACTTTCCCACCAATACCCTTTGCTAGTAGTTTAGACCACAGTGCAGCCCTGTTCACCGTGTCAAAGGCTTTGCTGTAGTCCACGAAACAACAGTACACTCTTTTTTTCTTAAACAAATATAGATCAATTCGTGTCTTTAAGGAAAAAATGTGATCATCGGTTGAAAAACCTTGCCTAAAACCTGCTTTTCTCATTTCCTGTAATTTCACACGATTTAGAATAAGATGTTAATCTGGTATTGATACAGTTTGTGAAGATCTTTCTCAGACAGCTAAGAATAGTAATTCCACGATAATTCGACGGGTCCCTGGGGTCACCCTTGTTTTTTTAAATTGGTTTTATTATACCTAAACACTAGTCTGTGGGAATAAATTCGCTGTCAAGTAATACATTAAAAAGCTTAACAATTATTTTTAATAATATATCCAGGGAAATTTTGATAAATTCATTTAAAATTAAATCTATTCCTCAACATTTATTGTTTTTAATTGTATAAATGTTATACAAATGTTTTGTGGTTGCTGGGAGACCGGTAAAATACGTATTCAAAGAAAGCAAAAAGACATAACTAGGATAGTTACGACGTTTGCAAAATAAATAACCCTTTGGCTCCCATAGTATTTAGGACTACAAGTGTTACATTTTGCTAAGTATATTCCCAGCAAACACGAGGACTCGACCTAATGTTGTTTCAATGTTGGTCCAGTGCCGTAGGCGTGGGCCAACATTGGAACAACATTGGGTCAAGTCCTCGTGTGTGTTGGGTAGAAGACGTGATAAATGACATGTCATATAGCGACCAGTGAAATAGATGTCAGCTCCAATCAGCCCACATCATAAAATATTTAATGAGTAATGAATTTCAATTCATATTTGGAATTGATTGAACACCAATTAGAACAATATATATACTACTTGTAGTTAGGCTAGCAATAAAGGGAGAGATACACAATTACTATGTATACGTTATAATTTAACCCTCACAGCGTTGAAGCGTTTTTTAATTACCATGTGAAACCAACGGTTGTTTTTATTTTAACCCTTATAGTGCTAATAGCTATTTTTACCCATTTAGCTGTCCTTCTAATAAGAACATTTGAATTGAAATGAGCAATAAATTGCTAGATTTTGCATATGGTTTGGTTCAAATTGTACTTATATTTGTAATTTTAACCACTTCAAGTGGGTAATAATTAAAATTCGCTAAAATAGTGTTATACAAACCATAGAGACCAAAAGGTTTTTCAATTTGAAATCATCATAAATGGCTTATAGCTAGCTCTCTCCGCTTCATTTGAATAATTATGCTATAGGTCTACGACCATTACACGTATGGTTATTCAGTGCGGGGATCGACTTTAGACTTCATAATCTGACATTTAAAGTTGATCCCAGCGCTGTAAGGGTTGAGGTTTAATAAGGCGTCCTCAATGTCTTAGTTAGAGTTATCCGCTTAGTTTGAATACCTATTGTAGAAGTCTACGATAAGTATGATTATTTTACCAGATTTTGACGTGAAATGTTGACCCTCGCACTGAAAGGGTTAAATACTCCATAGACCAGCAATACCATTAACTCTTTAACCGCCAAATTATTAAATTGGAATTTTACCCTTTTGAAGCGCATAAAGATTATACACAGTTGACGAAATAGAGATTTTGAAAACAGGCTGATTCATGTCTTGTTTTGTCTTTTATATGTTTGAAAGCTGGTAGTGATTTGCTAATGCAAACTATAAAAAACGAATATAATCGTGACCGGCAGTTAAAGGCTTAATATTATTATAATTTTAATTTAAAACTTGTCTTACCAGACATCCATACCTTTTTAAGCAAATGCAACTGCAATTGTAACAATTTAATGATAGATAATCAAATATTTGAATTTGTGAAAATGAATGTCAGTGTCACGCAAAAATGAATATTTTTCGTCATTTGAAGCTCAGTGGCGGATCCAGGATCTGATGAAAGGGGGGCGCACGGGGTTTTGGGGGCTCCCAAGATTTTTTGGTAAATTTTAGCCAATTTAGGGGACTTTTCAAAGTATTTTTCGGAACCTGCTGCGCCCCCCCCCCCTCCCCCTGGATCCGCCACTGAAACTGGAAATTGCAATGGAAATTCAGCTTTAAAAGAATGAAAACTACCAGCTGACAATATTTAGCATGACAGTGTGATATTTAAGATTGTACTTTATTATTTATCTACAAGGAAGAAGGAATTGCTAAGGCAGCTTACAGATTCAAAAGTTTCTTGAAAATTAGCATTCCAAATACAAAAGGTGTTGGAAATTACCCCTTTAAGCCTTCACGATGCATTGAGGCATCATATTCTATCCCTGAAAACAGACTGAATTTTCCTACAACTAAAGATTTTAGAATAAAAATTTCCATACCGGCTTATCAATACATTGCAATTTTCTTTAGTTTTTCAACCACTTCAAATCATCTTCATTAACTACGAGTCGAGAATTGCGACAGCAATTCGCGTCTTGTAGGGGATGAAGATGAAAATGGTAAATTCAGACTTGAAAAGGTTAAGCCCGTTATCATGGACGTAATATGCATTCTGAGAGTTCAAAAGGTCAAATGTTTAATTATTCACCCTTTAAATCGTCTTTGTACATTACTATTAGCACATATTTAAAAGGCTGTTTGTGCGTTTAACTGTAAGGACAGTTTTTGTCACAAATTAAAAACAAAATTATTCATTTGTACAGATACCACGCGAAGTTGTGAGTCGCGCTCTAGTAGATTATGATAGCCAGTCGTCTTCGTGTAATAATACGGTAACGTCAACTTTGACGTTGTCGCGCATGTGTCTTAATCAGAAAGAAGACTTTGACTAATTTATGATTGGAAATGATTGGTATTAATTACATTCTAGATACTATATCAGATACTATATATGTATACTGGATACTAGATACTAGAAATTGGTCGTGTGATTTAAAAACTAACCATCTTCTATAAACATGTACATATATATCTGTGACAAATAAGTCATTAAAAACTTTTATTTATGTCAATAAAACATCTATCAGTATAGATATTATTAGCCTATACAACAAAATATATATTTTATTGTCTGCATAAAGATCAGATTAAGAGAGGGCGTTTTCTGACACATATATCCTGTGCATATACATATCAATTATCTGATAACATTTTTCATTTATTTGAAGCCGGAATTGCTGACGCAATTTCCAGCTTCAAATGAATGAAAACGTTTCTATTTATAAAGGATAGACATCGCACGAATTGAGTAATGAAATGGACGAATTGAAATGGACGTCTGTCACAACATTATTTTGGTCGATTTCGGGGTGATTTTATCTAGTTTAAAATAGCGTTGAGACCGTCTATGGTCGTTTTTAATCTGTTTTTTTTAGCAGATTAAGTCACTGGTATTGGGAAGGAAATGTAGGGGAAAGTAGCGAGACACAACCTGAAGTAGGTGAAAATTTAAATTTTAATGTAGCACTTTACCCTTTAACCGCCGGTGCCGCATATATTCGGATTTTTATTTTTTAAGTACCACCTTTTAAACATGTTAAAGATAAAATGTGACATCAATCAGCAATATTTGAAAACAGCTGACCTCCATTTTGTCAAATCTGAATAATTTTCACTCACTTGAAGTTGTGGATCGCGTCAGCGAGACACAACTTCAAGTGGTGAGAAGTCAGAATGAATAATTTGGCGGTTAAAGGGTTAAAGAGTTAATATCACTAGTGAATTATACCATTGTACCGAAAGACCCGTGTACATAATAAAACGGCATTTGTAAATAGCACAATGAAGGGATTGTCATACCAGCACGACTCAATTAATTAGATAATTAGTTAGTGCGTCTACCTATACACACTGTTGTTCAGCTCAATTAGAATGATATACCAGTAAACATTTTACATGCTAGGGATGCATATATCGTCACCCAATCTGGTAAAATGAATCGTAAGTCACAGTTTTACAAACGATGCCAGGGCCATTGAATGCCAAAATGACCTTGATAATAAATTATATCTATATATGATTACTTTCAAATTCAAAAATAGTGTAACATTGAAATAAATGTCCATAGTGAAAAAAATATATTTCAAATATATCTGTTATTTAAATGTTGGGCTAATTTATACTTCAATCAGTGACAATTGTTCCGATTTACATGTTACCATGGTAACAACCGCTAATAAAGTAAAACTATTCATGCGGTGTAAACATCCAGGGGCCGTATTCTCGTACAAGTTACGATATATCGCAGGCTTCTGATTGGTCGAGATGGCCATCTCGACCAATCAGAAGCCTACGATATATCGTAACTTGTACGAGAATACGGCTCCTGACGATCAAATCCCCCGGCGTAGACCTTACACTGTTGACATTTACAAAAGCTATAAATATACTTTTAGGTTATTACTCAAAAAAGTGGGATCGAGCTGAATATTTTTTGTATTTATTCAATTTTAATGTAGGTAATTTTGTGCAGTTTCAGGATCTGGTAATATATCCAATCTTTCAATCTACGACTTACGACTCATTTTGCCAGATCGGGTCATATATCAACACCTCGGTATTAAAGACACGTCCTTTTAATACAAAAATATAATGACGATAATATGCGTCGCTGACATATTTTATTACAAATAATCCAATGAAAAATATCACCGTCCCCTTGGAATCAGAGCTTTTGTAATTTCTATCCGATATAATAAACTTGGGTATTTTGTAAAATTGGCAAATTGGTAATTGTCATTCACCGTGAGCTAACAGTGACGGATCTAGAGGAGGGTCAGGGGTTCTGTTTTTATTTATTTTTTTGAAAAAAGGGGGCCTCTTCAAAAAAAAAATTGCCAAAAAATTGATCAAAATTACCGAAATATTTGACACTTAGAATTCAGTAGGATTTATTTGCTGAGAAGTCCAACAAATAATTGTTCCACACTTTACTTTTGTTTGCGGGAGACCACCCGATTTTCAATAAGACCCCTTTTTATTTGGGAAATTTGATACATAGTTCAGTTATCTGTCTCCATTTTCGAAGCAATTTTTACCCATTTGAGGTTGTATTTCGTTTCCGCGGCCAACAAATTCAAGTCGTTGAAATACTTACACATGTACACTATGAAAAAAAACATGTGACAATCTAGAAAACGTGATGCTCATTCCTCATTAAATTTACTTGCTTAAAAGCCAAATAAAAAGAACAAAAACCGAAGGTTAGCAAAGAGCTGGGAGTTTATAAATGCACGTGAAATGTTGCCATTGGCAACATTTCACGTGCATTTATAAACTGTCAGCTAGTTATTAACTTCCCAATTGTTATAAATCCATTACTGCCCATATTAATCGCGACCGTATTAGCATATGAAGCATTCTAACAAGATAATTGATTAGGGCCCATAACTCATTTCCTGTACTACAGAAAACAGAAACATGGTACGTTTGAATGGTGACGAAAATATGCTGGGAATCGTGCAAGATTAACGGAGATATAATAAATAACGTTACTGATATTATTATAATACAGAATACGGTACATGTAGTTTAATCCTTTGATATAATCACAATTGTCATAGTTTATCATGAGCCTTGTACACTCTGTAATAAAATGAAACAAAATGCATTATAATAGTTATATAAAACATAATGTTTATAATTATATATATGTGACGTGCCATATCAAAACCAGTTCTATGTCGCAAAATGTAGAGATGTGTTAGTAAGTGGCGTTTAAAGAGCCAGCGCTCAGGTTTCAAATGCACCAAAAATTGTAAATATATCTCAATTATTTAGGAAATCATTTATAAAACAAGATTTGGAAACTTAAGCCCTAAATATCGCAAAATGTTGAGAAAATGACCTTCAAAGTTGAAATTTAATTGACAAATAGTTTAAATAGTTCAAATTAAATCATTTTTTGATATAAGAAATAAAACTAGGGTATCTTTAATATTTTGTACTTATATTGCTTTGAAGTTGTATTTTCGATCAGCGTTGAAAAAGAAAATATATTTAAACAAAACATGGCCATAACTAAAAATTTAAAGCTCCGACATAGGTCGGGTGCCGATGTGGCACGTCACATATAATGTCTGTTTTTCTCTTTTAGAGTACATGTAGATGCTCTTTTCTAGAATGTTTTAATAAACAGAAAGAGAGGCAACACGTGTTTTACCTGATAAAACAGCTGTTGGACAACTCACCAAATCTAAATCTGTATTATGGTACAATGATGACGGATGTATGAGACGACGCTAATGACAAAATACTGCATTGGCATGCAGTACAATACAATACAATGTAATACAATGTAATTCACTAAAATGCAATGCAATACAATGCAGTGCAATGTAATACAATGCAATGCAATGCAATGCAATGCAATGCAATGCAATGCAATGCAATGCAATGCAATGCAATGCAATGCAATGCAATGCAATGCAATGCAATGCAATGCAATGCAATGCAATACAATGCAATGCAATGCAATGCAAGGCAATGCAATGCAATGCAATGCAAGTGCTTTGGAGCTGGATTAGAAATACAATTATCAGGATGGCATGACCTTGTTTTTGACCTAATGCAATTATGATACGGGTGATAAATAATTTGTTGACTTGTTTAAAATACGTACATATGCAAAATTTGTATATTGAATATCGTTATTTAGTCGTTATTCACTTGATATTAAGATCACATCATGATTGATATAGTGGAATAGACATTCAATAACATAAATATTCACTTATTCTTCTTCTAATTTATTATGTGCCATAGCATCATTTGACATTTTTGGCCTTAAAACACGGAAGAATACGAGTAAGTGAGTACTAGCCTTTGTTTTATTATCGAGTTTAATATAGAGTTTACTTCCTAAAATTCGAAGTTGGTGTGCAGAATGAATATCAGATAATATAGCGATTGAGAAGACACGCAGTCATTATATTTATCAATATTATATTATAATTATATGTAAGCGAACGTGAATATAAGTTGTTTTTCAGATATTCTCTCAGTGTATGTGAACAATTATAAACTCATGTGCATCGATTTGTTCACATAAAAGTGACTGCTAATGTTCTCCAGTATATTACAAAAAACATCCCATTCACAACGGTATAATCCAATATAATATGATAACTTTTGTGATTTCATGGCGGCCATTTTGAATTTTGCATATGAAAAGCTCATCAAGGGTGGAAACCCCACATTCCCCTCGATATCATTATAAGTATACTAGACATGCATAATCAAAAGAAAACACTGTATCAGCCAAAAGAAGGTTATCTAACACCAACAATCCAGAGTTTGTTGCCGGATTACAGCATTGACTGTGACTACCAGATCAATGTCATTAAAACCGCTATATCTTCTAGGTAAATATACTCCCTTAACCCTTTCAAGCCTGACTTTACATTGTCATCTTCATCCACTACAAGCCGCGAATTGCTGTCGCAATTCTCGACTTCTAGTGGATACAGATGAGTTGAAGTGGGTGAAAAATTAAAGAAAATTTCCATGTATTGGTAAACCAGTTTCTTGGAAATTTTCATTCTAAAACCCTTTTGTAGTGGAAAAATTAAGTCTGTTTTCAGGGATTTAAATGATGCATTAATGCATCGTGAGGGCTTAAAGAGTTAACCCTTAGATAGATAAGTGAAATAATTTAATTTTTCATGCACTTGAAGTTGTGGGTCGCGGTAGCGAGCCACAACTTCAAGTGCATTAAAATTACTCATATTTGTTTAATTTGATACAAAACATTTCCAAATCTTGATGTTGAAACACAAATTTCGCTTCAAATAACTGCAATTTAAACGACCAATAAAAGAGATTAAAAAACGACTAAAATCTCCTTGGTGGCTTAAGGGTCAAGTACATTTATATTACTATCATTTACGACCCGATATCATGTTGTTATGATCATTAGCGATATTTCTGGCTGACCTACTTGTTAGCTTATTAACATTTTATGTATGTATTATTTAGCACTAGTGTATATTCACACGCACACAGCCAGCAGTAGGGTGTAAGTGAACATGGCCCATACGTAGAAGTCTACCTGTTCATTCCAATTAGACTGAGACAATTTAAGATGATATATGTCTTCTGTTCGGTCAGTGAATTGAGAAACTGCTATCAGAGTCGAACATGAAGTTGATGTATTATATATATATATATCGTATTATCATTTGGAAAAAAAACAGGTAGACTTGTACGTATGGGTCATGAACGTTTACGCTCCGTCTCCCACCTTGAGCCCTACTAGGCAAATATATGTGGCGAATGGCAGTGTTTTAGCCATTTACGCCGCTAGATGCACCAAAGCATCATTTTGCATCTTGGAAGAATGACTTTATTTCCTAAAATCTAGGGATTTTAGAACTTAAATTTTCGTGGAACTGTTTTATTAATAACAAAATATTTTTTTCAGTTGCCACCCACTTTAAGTCATTTTCATCCACTACAAGTCGAGAATTGCGACAGCAATTCGCGGCTTGCAGAGGATGAGGATGCCAATGGTAAATTCAGGCTTCAAAGAGTTAAAGATGTACCATAATAGTGATAATAATCAGCCCCACAAGAGTCATTTGGTCCCGAGGCACCGCCGCGGGATTTATCACACTGGTAGGGCTAAAATGGACGTGAAGGGCCCCAAATTAAAACATTGCTCCCCACACCCAAATGTTAATATATCAACCCTCACACCGCTACGCACGATTATAGTCGTTTTACCATTTTTTAAATATTCAAACGACAAAATTTGGAGGGGAAATGAGCATTAAAAATGTTAGACTGGCATAAGTTTTGATTCCACTTGTACAAATTTGGGTAATTTTCACCCACTTGAAGTTGTGGATCGCGGTAGCGAGACACAACTTCATGTGGGTGAAAATTCAAATTATTTACTTAGCACTTTAAATGTGTCGTGAGATGAATATTATTGGATTCATGTAAATAGACTTGACACTCACAAGCAATCTTGCGCACAATCGGACTGATAATTTAGTAGTATGTATCCGCCGCGCGTTAGAATACCAATAACGCATTCAAAAGGTGAAGTAGGCCTATGGGAAAATCCAGCACTCGTCCAAGATATAAGCAGCATGTGAAACTTAGTTCGAGCTCTATACCCGAGCTCTGAGTCAGCTACGAATGAGTTATCCTATACCCCTACGAGATCATGTGAAAAATTGAATGCAACTTAGTTCGAACCCCATACCACCGAGCTCTGACTCAGCTATAAATGATGTGGGGCTTATCCTACCGCAACCAGATCGTGTGAGAAATTAAATGCAACGTAGTTTGAACCCGATACCCCCGAGCTCTGAGTCAGCTATAAATGGGTTATCTTATAGCCACGAGATGATTTGAGACATTAAATACAACTTTGTTCAAACCTGATACCCCGAGCTCTGAGTCAGCTATGAATGATGTATCCTACCGCCACCAGTAACTGTTCATGTGAGAAATTCAATATGACCCAATTCGAACACGATACCCCAGAGCTCTGAGTCAGCTATAAATGAGTTATCCTACAGCCACCAGATCATGTGAAAAATTGACTGTAACTTTGTTCGAACCCGATACCACCGAGCTCTGCGTCAGCTGTAAATTATGTATTCTACCGCCACCATATCATATGAGAAATTAAATGCAACTTAGTTCGAACCCGATACCACCGAGCTCTGAGGCAGCTATAAATGATGCATCCTAGCGCCACCAGTTCATGTGAGAAATTCAATGTGACTTAATTCGAACCCGATACCCTCGAACTATGAGGTAGCTATAAATGAGGTCTCCTACAGCCACCAGATGATGTTAAAAACAGACTGTAACTTTGTTCGAACGTAGTTTCAACCCGATACCCCCGAGCTCTGAGTCAGCTATAAATGGGTATCTTATAGCCACGAGATGATTTGAGAAATTAAATACAACTTTGTTCAAACCCGATACCCCGAGCTCTGAGTCAGCTATGAATGATGTATCCTACCGCCACCAGACCATGTGAGAAATGCAATGCAAATTAGTTCGAACCCGAAACCCCAGAGTTCTCAGTCAGCTATAAATAAGTTATATTACCGCCACTAGATCATATGAAAAATTAAATGTAAACATTCCATGCTACTGGGTGTAGTCCGGTCCGGTATCAACGACAGTATTACCAGATAAATATCACGTTTCGTCATGATTTATGTCGGCCAGCACTGCAAAGGCAAAAGGCAGTAACTGCTCACTTTTTAAGTGAGCAGTTACTGCATTTTGCCTTTGCAGGGCATAGTGTAACACAATTATATCAAGTACAAATATTGATTGCATAATATAGCGTCAGCGAAATAGTAAGTACATGTCCATTCATTGTGCGTTATTCCTCATAGCATATGAACTAAGTAAAATGTAATCAATAATAGCTCGCAATAATAATTATTCACTCATAATCGGCCCAAGTGCCAGTGAGTAGGCTACAGCTGTACATTTTTATACTTTTTAAAATTTATTGTTTAACACTAATATATAATATGGTTCAAATCATATGGTAGAAAAGTGATGATTAAAAACTAGTTTGGATTTGACAAGTAGGGACACGAGTTTACCTATATTTTGAAAGCATTGGCGACAATTTAACCATGAGCTTGCATATTAAGCTAAAATTGACGTCTAATTCCATAAATAACACCCGAAACCACTTCTTAGTGTCAAACTTATACGAAAAAATGGTATTACACATGTTTCTGGGCCTATTTATTAAAAAGCTGTTTGAGATGTTATCAGAATGGCTAATTATGTTAATTGGCAAGAATTATGCAAATTAGCACATGAGATGGGTTTTTTCAAATATGTCAAACATTTATCTGTCACGTCGAAAAATAGCATTACACATAATAGCATAACATCTGAAGATAATTACTAAAAAACGTTGTTTTATCACGTATAATGTTCACTTATACTAACTAGGGTGAATTATACAAATGAACTTAACAAATCTCTTAGCTGGCATGCATCTACTAGTATTTATAATGATGCAGAGAGACATGTCTAAAAGACCAGAGATTGGAACAAACCTGTAGAATTAAACCATGTGTCTCATATAAGCATGATCAAGTCATAATGTACACTATTTAAGCCTTGAGATTGATATTTTAGTTTGCCTTGACCTTCAATTGCAAATATAACGTAGAAAATCACTTCCTCGTGGTAAATTTATTCGAAAAAGTGGTATTAGACTTATTTCTACACATTTCTGTTAACAAGTTGTATTATAAAAACAGCTCATTATGTTAATTAGGGTGAATTATGCAAATTAGTCTATGAAAATTATCCCCAACGTTGGCACGATGCCAACAAAGCTAGAAATGCTCCTAGTGTATGTGAGGACGTAGAAATAAAAAACCTTGAAAGAAATAACCGGTTAACTTTTTGGCAACTGGACTAGAAGTGTTAACTCTTAACTCGCTAATCCCGATAATAGTCGTTTTTAATCCGTTTTACTGGCTGATCAAGTCGCTGCTATTGGGAATCAACATTAGCAAATGCTTAGTCTCAAATATGAGTAATATTCACCCACTTGAAGTTGTGGATCGCGGTAGGGAGACACGACTTTAAGTGGATAAAAATTCAAATTATTTAATTTAGTGATGTAAACCTTTCAAGCCTGAATTCACCATTGTCATCTTCATCCACTACAAGCCGCGAATTGCTGTCGCAATTCTCGACTTGTAGTGGATGAAGATGACTTGAAAGTCGGTGGCAAATGAAAAAAATATCTTGTGATTATTAAACAGATGAATATTTGTTTTCGTTTTAAAACCCCTAGGTTTCAGAAAATTTATTCTTTCGTCAAAGATGCTAAATGATGCTTTGACGCATCGTGAGGGTTTAAAGGGTTAAGTGTTAATTGAAAGAGGCAGAACACATAATTATGTAGGTGTACTTTCCCAAGATGAGTGGTGACGATATATTAGACATTGACAAATAGGCGAGAATACTGGGACAAAATACTTACAAAAAAGGGTGCGATACTTTGAGCGATATCATCAATCCATAGCAAGGTACAGGGGGGGGGGGGTTGTAATACCAGTATGTCTAATATGAATAAATGAATGAATGAATGAATGAATGAATGAATGAATGAATGAATGAATGAATGAATGATTGAATGAATGAATGAATGAATGAATGAATGAATGAATGAATGAATGAATGAATGAATGAATGAATGAGTGGATAAATGGATGAATGGATGAATGGATGAATGGATGAATGGATGAATAGATAAATAAATGAATGAATGAATGAATGAATGAATGAATGAATGAATGAATGAATGAATGAATAAATGAATGAATAAATGCATGAATGAATGAATGAATGAATGAATGAATGAATGAATGAATGAATGAATGAATGAATGAATGAATGAATGAATGAATGAATGAATGAATGAATGAATGAATGAATGAATGAATAAAGGAATGAAGAAATGGATGAATGAATGAATAAATGAATAAATGAATAAATGAATGAATGAATGAATGAATGAATGAATGAATGAATGAATGAATGAATGAATGAATGAATAAATAAATGAATGAATGAATGAATGAATGAATGAATGAATGAATGAATGATTGAATGAATGAATGAATGAATGAATGAATGAATGAATGAATGAATGAATGAATGAATGAATGAATGAATGAGTGGATAAATGGATGAATGGATGAATGGATGAATGGATGAATGGATAACTAAATGAATGAATGAATGAATGAATGAATGAATGAATGAATGAATAAATGAATGAATGAATGAATGAATGAATAAATGAATGAATAAATGCATGAATGAATGAATGAATGAATGAATAAATGAATGAATGAATGAATGAATGAATGAATGAATGAATGAATGAATGAATGAATGAATGAATGAATGAATGAATGAATGAATGAATAAATGAATGAATGGATGAATGAATAAATGAATAAATGAATAAATGAATAAATAAATGAATGAATGAATGAATGAATGAATGAATGAATGAATGAATGAATGAATGAATGAATGATTGAATGAATGAATGAATAAATAAATAAATAAATAAATGAATGAATGAATGAATGAATGAATGAATGAATGAATGAATGAATGAATGAATAAATGAATGAATGAATGAATGAATGAGTGAATGAATGAATGAATAAATGAATGAATGAATGAATGAATGAATAAAGGAATGAAGAAATAGATGAATGAATGAATGAATGAATAAATGAATAAATGCATGAATGAATGAATGAATGAATGAATGAATGAATGAATGAATGAATGAATGAATGAATGAATGAATGAATGAAGGAATGAATGAATGAATAAATGAATGAATGAATGAATGAATGAATGAATAAATGAATGAATGAATGAATGAATGAATGAATGAATGAATGAATAAATGAATAAATGAATAAATGAATGAATGAATGAATGAATGAATAAATGAATGAATGAATGAATGAATGAATGAATGAATGAATGAATGAATGAATGAATAAATGAATGAATGAAGGAATGGATGAATGAATAAATAAATGAATAAAAGGAATGAATGAATGAATGAATGAATGAATGAATAAATGAATGAATTAATGAATGAATGAATGAATGAATGAATGAATGAATAAATGAATAAATGATTGAATGAATAAATGAATAAATGAAAGAATGAATGAATGAATGAATGAATGAATGAATGAATGAATGAATGAATGAATGAATGAATGAATGAATGAATGAATGAATGAATGAATGAATGAATGCAACAATACATTATATTTTAGATATCTCTGACAAATAGTAGTCACAATGGATAGGCCATTGTTAATAATTCATCAAATTTGGCTTAGTTACCTTGTTCAAAGGCAATGAAAAAATTACTGTGCACTAGAAAGATACCCTATGGCACTCTCATGTTCTCACACATCTCAATTATTTTTCAAGAGTGAGGGCTAATTATGATGTCAAAAAGAGATGTTTTAATTAGCTCGACTACTAAAGTTACATATCCACACCAGTTTGACTGCCTTTCGGCAAATAAACCCTTACAGCGCGGGGGTGGACTTTAGTCGTCAGAATCTGACGTCAGTAAACGTCAGATTCTGACGACTAATGTCGATCCCCGCACTGTAAGAGTAAAAATATTTCTAATGGTCGTAGATTCATAACATAGGCATTCAAATGAATCAGAAAGAGCTAAGGAAGACTTTTATGATGATTTGAAAAAGCCTTATACAAAAAACAATCAGCATTATAAGGGTCAACATGCACTGTGATTTGTAGGTGATAAATGTGAAGGTGTCATTAGATACTCTGTCAGGTTTTTATTGAGTTGCTTAGTGAGTACGCAACCCTTTCAGTGCTGGGACCGTCTTTATATACGTCAGGATCTGACATCAGCTGTAGACGATCCCCGTACTGACACCCATAACATAGGTATTCAAATGAATCGGAAAGAGCCAACTAAGACGTATATGATTATTTCAAATTGAAAAACTCTTTGGTCTCCATGGTTTATACAAAATGATTCAGCGTTGTATGGGTTATGTACTGTATGTGGGCCTGCTGTTGTGAATAATGCATTTTTTGGTTTTGGCAGCCTAGTCCTTACAGTGCCACACTATTTTAGTAAATAATATAGACATCAAATGGTTATAAATTTTGAAAATAATATAAATGCCTTAGTTAACTTTTTACTTCATTTGAATACCTATATCACAGGCCTGTGACCATTAGAAATAATCAACACTTTCAGGGCCAGGGTAGACTTGGAAATCACTTTTTAATACACCCTTTTCAATAACAACACGCCATACAGTGAGCAACGCTGAACTGTTTTAATCAGACAAACTGTCCACGCGCAAACTCGTGCAAACAATCTATTACATTTATATTTAAAAATGACTGGATGGCACTACTATGTCTCAAAGCGTGTCTCCCACACACACTTCATTCCTTAATATCATCGTTATTATATAATATATTTTATTATGTTATAATATGCTTTATTATATAGTGAATATGGTATTATTGCGGGCGTAGCAGAGTTAAACCCACATATACTGTTGATGACGTCAGTCTTGTAGAGCTACAAGTATGCTTCAGGTGCGTCAGCATATAAAACACATAATGACGTATCACGATTAGATGGTAAAGAGTAGCAGAAACGTTACTCAGAAACACGTACGGAATCTAGGTCAAGTTTAGTACATGATTCAGACAAACTCGAGTACAGCCCATCAAAAACAAAACCTTTGCATAACATCTATGCAATGTTGGGCCAAAGTCGGAAACGTTGGGCCGACATTGTATAAATGTTATACAAATGTATTGTGTTTGCTGGGAGATGACATGCGTATCAAGTAGCCAGTCATGTACTACAAATAGTGGCATATGTGGAGAATGAATGAATGAATGAATGAATGAATGAATGAATGAATGAATGAATGAATGAATGAATAAATAAAAAAATAAATAAATAAATAAATATATGAATAAATAAATAAATAAATAAATTAGTTAATTAATTAATAAATTAATCAGTTAATTAATTAATTAATTGATCAATCAATCAATCAATCAATCAATCAATCAATCAATCAATCAATCAATCAATCAATCAAATAATCAAATAATCAATCAATCAATCAATCAATCAGTCAATCAATCAATCAGTTAATCAATAAATCACAGAATTAATCAATCAATCAATCAATCAATCAATTAATCAAACAATCAATCAATCAATCAATTATTCAATCAATCAATCAATCAATCAATCAATCAATCAATCAATCAATCAATCAATCAATCAATCAATCAATCAATCAATCAATCAATCAATCAATCAATCAATCAATCAATCAATCAATCAATCAATCAATCAATCAATCAATCAATGAATCAATCAATGAATCAATCAATCAATCAATCAATCAATCAATCAATCAATCAATCAATCAATCAATCAATCAATCAATCAATCAATCAATCAATCAATCAATCAATCAATCAGTCAATCGAGTGAGTGAGTGAGTGAGTGAGTGAGTGAGTGAGTGAGTGAGTGAGTGAGTGAGTGAGTGAGTGAGTGAGTGAGTGAGTGAGTGAGTGAGTGAGTGAGTGAGTGAGTGCGTGCGTGCGTGCGTGAGTGAGTGAGTGAGTGAGTGAGTGAGTGAGTGAGTGAGTGAGTGAGTGAGTGAGTGAGTGAGTGAGTGAGTGAGTGAGTGAGTGAGTGAGTGAGTGAGTGAGTGAGTGAGTGAGTGAGTGAGTGAGTGAGTGAGTGAGTGAGTGAGTGAGTGAGTGAGTGAGTGAGTGAGTGAGTGAGTGAGTGAGTGAGTGAGTGAGTGAGTGAGTGAGTGAGTGAGTGAGTGAGTGAGTGAGTGAGTGAGTGAGTGAGTGAGTGAGTGAGTGAGTGAGTGAGTGAGTGAGTGAGTGAGTGAGTGAGTGAGTGAGTGAGTGAGTGAGTGAGTGAGTGAGTGAGTGAGTGAGTGAGTGAGTGAGTGAGTGAGTGAGTGAGTGAGTGAGTGAGTGAGTGAGTGAGTGAGTGAGTGAGTGAGTGAGTGAGTGAGTGAGTGAGTGAGTGAGTGAGTGAGTGAGTGAGTGAGTGAGTAACCAGCGGTTAAAGGGTTAAAGCGCTGAATTATTAATTAATTTTTCATTCGCTTGAAGCTGTGATTTACTACTTCGACGAACAACAGTTTTCTTCAAGTGAGTACAAATCACTTACATTAGTGCAATTTGAATCAAAACAATGTAACTAATATTTTCTTGCTTAACCCTTTACCCGCCGGTGCCGCATATATTCGAGTTTTCATTTTTTATTAGCACAATAAGTACCACCTTTTAACCATGTTAAAGGTCAAATGTGACATCAATCAGAAAAATTTGAAAACAGTTGACCTACATTTTGTCAAATCTGAATAATTTTCACTCACTTGAAGTTGTGTGTCGCGTCAGCGAGACACAACTTCAAGTGAGTGAAAAATCAGATTGAATAACTTGGCGGTAATGGCTTAAACGGAGGAAAACGGTTATGGCAGTGATAAGCACTTTTAGCTGGAGCTCCCCCCTCACAACGCTGAAATATTTGTGTATGAAGCCATGGAGACCAAAGGGTTTTTTAAATTTGATTTCATCATTATATGTCTTTGTGAGGTCTTTGCGCTTCATTTGAATACCTATGTTATGTGTCTACTGCCAATATAAATATTTAATTCTTTCAGTGCGGGGACATCAAATTCTGGCGTTTAAAGACGGTCCCGGGGCTGAAAATTACTGAGATTCGTAAAATTACCTCGCACCGTGTATGCCTATCAATTTCACAAATTTGAGAAAAACATCAACTTATTGAGGTTAGAGTAGGCCTACGACTGTTTAGACTCGACGTGGACTCAGTTTTGTGAAAGAACACATGTTCACCCATACATTGTATATACGTGCTCCCGAGAGAAGCGAGTTTTTAGAGCTATGTTATCTGATCCATGCTGCCTTACGTCAGAACAGTTTTTGAATTACTGAGTGTGCCATAATATAAGCCAAGCGATATGAGCGTATTCGTTCATTCATAAATAATCCATGTCCGCAGCAGATGATATGATATGTGCAAAGCAGGCATAGTATATTGGTCAAAAAGAATGGTTAACCTTTTCAGCGCGAGGATCGACTTTAGACGTCAGAATTTGACGTCTATAGACGTCAGATTCTGACGTCTGAAGTTGATTCCCGCACTGAAAGAGTGTAATATTTCTATAAAGGCCGTAGACTTATATATAACTTAGGCATTATATATGTATTATATTCTCATACTTACGTTGCACACAGACCAATGGTCTATGCTGAATGAATGAATAAACATCCATGATATAATAAAGAGCTGGCTAAGGCATATGATTATGGTGATTTCAAATTAAAAAAAATTGGCCTCCATGGTTTATTAATAAGGCCTAAATAGCTCAGCGCTTTAACCCTTACAGCGCGGGGATAGACATTAGTCGTCAAAATCTGACTCTGTAGACGTCAGATTCTGACGTCAAAATTAAGTCGTTACCCACGCTGTAAGAGTAAACATAATAATAATGGTCGCAGACCCATGACATAGGTATTCAAATAAGTCGGAAAGAGCTAACTTAGACATATATGATGATTTCATTTTTTTTTTTTTAATGTCCAGCTCTTTAACCCTTTCAAGCCTGAATTTACCATTGTCATCTCCATCCACTACAAGCCGCGAATTGCTGTCGCAATTCTCGACTTGTAGTGGATGAAGATGACTTGAAGTGGGTGACAAATGAAAAAAATACTGTTATTTTTAAAACAGTTTCATAACAATTATCGTTATAAAAACCACCAGGTTTCAGGAAATTAGGTCATTTTTCAGTGATGTGAAATGATGCTTTAATGCATCGTGAGGGCTTAAAGGGTTAACGGTTAAGGGTTATAGCAAGAGAGCTGTAGCTTTCACATCTACGTGTCGTAATACGACCAGCCTAACTAGTACAAAATGAAATGAATTGGGTTTTATGCCACCTTTGTGCACATATCCATTGGCTAAACCGGGCCAGGCGAACCCTCCTGAGGATGGTGAGATGAATGAGATGACCTATCAGACACAAGATTCGAAATTCGAGCTCTGGCGGTCTGAGGCCGAACACGCTACCTCTCGGTCACGGAGGTTCCCCACAATATTGAATCTTTATTTAACCACTGCATTTCACCAACTTGATTGGCATAGACAAAATCATAGTTTTCAACAATGGTCAGAAAAATGTATAACTAAATCAACTGAAATTATACACAAGGAGAAAAAACTGTCAACTTTAATATCTTTATAAATAAATCGAAATGAATTTTATTTGTGACTACAGACAGCACGTAGTGAAGGGTGAGCTCAAGGTTAGCCCTTTCACCATCAAGCACGACAATAGTCTTTTTAACCCTTTAGGCCTTCACGGTGTATTAAAACATCATATCATCGTCCCCTTAGATATGAAAGGGTGTATCTGCCACTTGGTAAAGTGGCAGATACATCCTTTCATATCTAAGGGACCGTTATTTCCCTGAAAACAGAATTAATTTTCCTACAAATAAGGGCTTTAGAATGAAAATTTCCATGAAACTGTCTTACTGATACATTGCAATTTTCTTTAATTTTTCTCCCACTCCAAATCACCTTCATCCACTACAAGTTGAGAATTGCGACAGCAATTCGCGGCTTGTACATGGAGTGGATGAAGATGACAATGGTAAATTCAGGCTTGAAAGGGTTCTTCCGTTGTATTAGCCGGTGAAATCAATGATATTTGTAATGCAATGTGTGTTTAATTATCAAACTTGCAAATGATTTGTCTCAAATTTAATAAATATGAGTAATTTTCACCCACTTGGAGTTGTGAGTCGCAAGACAATTTCAAAATGGTAAACATTTAAATAAGAAAGGTTAGCGAAAAAGGGGTTTAAGATATTTCCAATAAATTGTCATTCTTTCCTAAAACATTCCAATGTAATGCAGTTCTGCCACCGACTTTAGAAGTCAGAATCTGACGTCTACAGACATCATATTCTGACGTCTAAAGTCGGTCAAGAAATGAATTTATTGAGAACGGAGATTTTCGCATGCATTGTTTTTATAGTATTACTTTTTACAGCTGAGACATTATGATATATATTATGACCCTATGCGGGTCATACAAAGTCAAAATGCGGTAACTGACTACTGTTCAAGTTATGAGTTACTGCCTTTTGGCTTTCCAGTGCAGTATAATGGTATGGTGACAGCTCGTAGAGGCCTGGTTGGTGCTAAGTGTCGACTTGGGGAACTCCAGCACGTACTTTTTGGGACTCGATTAGTGAAGGAGCAAAAAACGGTAAATTATGGACGTCGCTTGGCAGTTTCTATCACTAACTGCTGATGTCAACCTTATCCAGAAAGTGAGAGACGTAGAACCAATGCTGTTTTAAAGCGGGTCCAGTATCACAGACGGTGGGCCAGCAATAAACCAATGTTGGCACATTGTCTTGTGTTTGCTGTGACATGTGTAGCACAAGTACACCAGAAGAAGTTTGGGTGGAGTGGGATATCGCGGTCTTTGCTATAGGGTGTATAGTATTTGGACTTCATAAGGACACTGGAAAGGCTCCTGTTGTGCCACCTTCACACATACTGTGTGGAACATCGTTTTCAGTAATGGTACAAAGAAATACTTTTCTGCGTGTGACGTAATGTTTGGAACATTACCAATAGTACAACGAAAGACACAAATGTACAACGACAGTTCTAAGCGTTCTTGAGACTTCTATTGTTCTGTGCGTGACGTGAAGTATAGAACATTCACCGACATTCTCAGTTTATAGTACAACGAAGACAAAAGAGTTTTTGAAATTTATATAAAAGTTATTTTTTTCGGAGTGATTTATGTGTGACGTGAAGTGTGAAACCTTAACATTTTGTCAGTGTAGGCCTACTCAGTTTATAGTACAACACCAGAAACGAGATAGAACATTCATGTTATTTTTCTTCTGGGTGTGACGTACGGTGTGGAAAAGAAAAAGACTAAAACTATTTTTGAGATATAACATTTTATATTAACAGTGTTATTTTCTGTGTGTAACGTCACGTGTGGAACATTTTGCAACGTTCTCAGTTTGTAGTACAAGGAAATAAATGTTCTTGAGATAGAACATTTAATATCAGGAATGATTATATGTGCGTGGTGTAACGTGTATGTTTTGAGAACGGATTACGCATTGACATAAGCCTCTGTGATTAGGATTTAGAACCAACAACGAGGTCATGCAACGAGTGCAGCTAGCAGACGGCAACATGTACCAAACACTGTGACCTGGACACAATGATTGGACAAATACAAGGTCAGATGTTATCTGGTTATACATATTTCAATTCTACAAAAAGTTCAGTGTGTACAGCTTGATGGCCTACTGCCTCACTGCGTATGTAGACACCCTGGTGCTCACCACTAACTACAGTGAGTATGAGAATAATGTTCTACTTTGCTTCCTGCCTTTGTGGCAGCATTTATGGCAATAGTTTCAAGCCACAACCGAACAGAATGAGCTATAGCATCGATAGTATATAAAGATTATAGAACGGGATCTATTCTATAATCTATATCTGATATCCCAGCAGACATTCACACAAAGTTGTTTTACTGTCGGCCCAGCGTCGCATGTGCGGATCCAACATCAAATACAAATTGAGTCGACGTCTTTTATCTGCTGGGATATTTTAATCCTCATCCTATCTGACCATGTCTGGGCATATAGCTAACAGTATACAAATCTACCATGATTGTGAGTGAATTCAGGTTTAGCTTACAGCTATTAATATATATACTCACATATTTTTTTAGTTCAACCCTTGGATATAAAAAGGTGCGAGATAGACCTTTTTATATGAACAGTGATGGAAAGGAACGAATTATCATGTAAAAAATAATGCCGTCAATAGTTTATTTATTATCCGAACAAATTGCTTCAGAAAATTACAAATTACTCTACATAGAAGTAGGCAATAACCCTTTCGTCCCAATAGAACAAAAATGTTGGAAATGCAATTCCCCTCCTCATTTAAATCAGAACAAAACACGTTGCCATCAAACACAATACGTTGACCCAATGTGACCCACAGTGTGCGGCGTTGGCCCAACATTAAATCATCACAGGCTCAACGTCTCGTACTCGTATGGTATTTTGTGTATTCAGCAAGATACTTCATAAATATTTTAGTGTGTCGCTTCATGATATTAAAGGTGATCTATCACCCCTTATATGGTATGAATAATTATGTCCTTATATGGGGTGATTGGCCATCATGTGACCCTCTCAGAGGGTCACATGATAGCCAATCACCCCATATAAGGAAACACTTGTGCCCCATCTTGTGGCAACTTTGATTTATTTGTCACGAATTTATTCATACTAAATAAGGGGTGATAGATCACCTTTAAACTTGGTGGTCATAAAAAGTCCTTCTAGCTCAACCTGCTCAATTTAACGTATCACGCTCATGAGGAATACCAAGTTTTGATAATAACTGCATAATATTTGAACGAATATCACAATAGGGGCCTATACATATTTAAACACAAGAAGAAAACAGTCCTCTTAAAATATAATCCTATGTTGAATGGGCCTACAAAATACGAAGGAGTGGCATGCGGGCTGTCGTTTGTTGCTCGGCTTATACACACGCTGCACGACACTCCTATTATAGCAATTTCACAGTCGCTTTTTATTCTCTTTTTTTGTGATATTGATGCTGATGGGTTTAAAACTGGGGCGCTGTTATTTAATCTTATCCATTATGTGACCTACGTGTACAGTATTGTGCATTTAGAATAGAGCATTGTTGCTGGTTCTGAGTGTGACTAAATGTTCATCGAGCAGAAACTCAGTTTTTGGGACGTTGACTCCATGTTGTTCTAATGCTGTGCCACAGTCTGCGACGTTGGCCCAACATTAAGCCGACATAAAACCAGTGGCTCGTTTTTGCAGGAAATTCCCACTGGGTTTTCAATTCTTAAAAACTATCCAGCTTTGTATTCAATTACAGTCTGTTTAACCACATCTCGTGGTGGCAACATTTTTTTCTTTGTTATATAATTTGTGTGTGCCTTTTATCCCGGTGTAACCGCCCAGATTACCCCCCCCCCCTGACTGGACTATACCCAGGTATAGTCTGGATTATACCCTGGGTATAGTCTAGGAGCTAACAGACTATACCTCTCTGGGAGCTCCCAGAGTATATCCCACAAGCCCAGACTATACCCCACCAGATTCAGGGTGGGGTATAGTCTGAGCGATAGGGGTATACTCTGGGAGATATCATAATATTTGATTTACAATCAATTATCGATATAATATCTGATCGTAATCTGGCATAATTCATGTCCCATGTATTAACACTCTGAGGACTAGACTATCTTATGTCCCCTATGTTAACCTTCTCATGGCTAGAGTATAATATGTCTCATGTATTAACCTTCTGGTGGCTAGAGCATCACATGCCCCATTGATTAACCTTCTGAGGGCTAGACTTTCATATGTCTCATATATTAACGTTTCGATAGCTAGAGGTTTCCTTCATTATCACCCTGGGGGCTGCAGTATCACATGTCATACATGTCCAGTTAATCTAGCTAATTAATCGGTGTGCCCCAAATGATTTGGCGCGCACCAAATAATTCCAATAAATAATTGGTGCGCACCAATTAATTATTTGGTGCGCACCCAGTGGTACACTCACTGAAAATCTTTAATTAGGTCGCACTAAATAAGTTAATGCATGAAACAAGTGATACTCTAGCCATCAGAAGGTTAAGATGAGACACATTATTTCAAGATAGTCTAGCCCCATAAGGTTAATGCATGAGACATGTGATGATCCAGCCACCAGAATCTTAATACATAAGACAAGTGATACTCAAGCCATCAGAAGATTAACATGAAAGTCTGGATAGTCTAGTCCTCAGAGGGTTAATACATGAGACCTGTGATACTCTAACCATCAGAAGATTAATATAGGAGGCATGTGATAGTCGAGCCCTAATAATAATACACGAGACACGTGATACTCTAGCCTCCAGAGGGTTAATGCATACGACAAGTGATGTGACAACCATCAGGTTAATACGTGGGATATGTGATACTCTAACCATCAGAAGGTTAAAATCAGGGACATTTGACAGTCTAGCCCCAGACGATTAATAGACGAGATATGTGATACTCATATGGTAGTCTAGCA
>OZ024915.1:29689835-29882584 GCA_964017125.1 Flabesymbios commensalis
GACATTGACGCAAATATAAGCAAGATGAGAAGTTAATGGCCACTATATATTATATTTGTAGACAAGCAATATTTTGTACCCGCACATCTCCACATCTCATGTTATTATCGCCTGCGTGCCAACGTCGGTATCTCAAGACGGCTGACCCACACCTTAGGCATCTGATTGGTCGAGATGGCCAGCTCGACTAATCAGATGACCAAGATCTGGGTTAAAAATCTTATTCGGGTTATTGGTCATGGTCTGTATTGTTCCTTATGTGTAATAAAGTGAAATGTGGTGTATTATTGATTCGACTCGTTAGAAAGCGTAATCTGAAAAGATGATGGGTTTATCTCTGATCACTGTAGCAGTATAGTCCCCAGTGATAAAGTCTAACATTCTAGAATATATATTGCCACCCCACATAAAATAAAATTTGGTTAGGATTTATTTTTATTAAATTAAAATATTTCCTGTGAATGTACGAGAATAACGAGCGAACGTAAATATACAGGGGATATATGAATGAATGAATGAATGCATACATGAATGAACGAACGAACGAACGAACGAACGAACGAACGAACGAACGAACGAACGAACGAATGAATGAATGAATGAATGAATGAATGAATGAATGAATGAATGAATGAATGAATGAATGAATGAATGAATGAATGAATATTGTTCAAACGCAGAGGATAATAATATGAATCAAATAACGCTGCCGTCCAGACAATATTAAATCTGTATGCGAGTGGGCGAAAAAAGACATTATGTTTCTTTGGAAGTTGAACACCGAGAGGGAGAAAAAGCGAATATGCAGTTTGAAAATTTCATATTTCGCCTTTTGCCTTTGCAAAAAACTCGATACTCGTTTTTTTTACTTTATACTCGCTTTTTCGGACTCGGTACTCGCCTTTTCAAACTCGATACTCGTTTTTTTAACTCCATACTCGCTTTTTCAGTCTCGATACTCGCTACTGAAAGAAACGAAACACTCCCCACAAGCTCTGTTGTGACAGGCGGTAGTGCTCACCACTACACCAACATTGATGCCACGTCTTGTGTCAGTTGGATAGCCTGTATGCACAAAGTTTATCTGAAGCTATATTTTTACTGGGCGCGCCACGCTGTATCAAAATGAAATGAATCGGGCTTTAGGCCACCTTTGTGCACATATAGGCTAAAGTGGGCCAGGAGAACCTCCTGAAGATGGTGAGATGATTGAGATGACACTGTCCTCCAGACACAGGATTCGAAATTCGAGCCCTGGCGGTCTGAGGCCGAGCACGCTACCTCTCGGTCACGGAGGCTCCCCACAATACTAACTTTCACACGTGGATGGGGGAGAAACAATTTTGTTTCTTTCAAACCGCCGAGACCGGGAACCGAACCCCGGACTCTGGCGTGAAAGGCAGCGGTGCTAACAACTACCCCAGGGCCCCCGCCGACGCTGTATCAAGGCTGAATCTACGCGAATGACGCTGATATTTAACGTTGATACAGCGTTGTGTGATCAGTGGCCTGGCCGTCAATATTGACATTTGTCAAGAATGGCGAATATAGACGTAGAATTACAGAAGGCCAGATACGATATGTCATCGAGTGTAGGAGATACAATCTAGGAGATCTAAATTCTCAGAATACCATGCCGCATTATGACCAGTCGGCACATGATACTCTACATGTATCAGGTTAACCCTTTGATCGCTAAGCACTACCCATAGTCGCTTTTAATCTGGGGTTTTTTAGCAGTTTTAGCAGCCTGATTGAATCCCTTTAACCCTTAAAGCGCTGAAGTATTTTTGTAAAATCCATGGATACCGAGGGGGGGGGGGGGTGGGGGTTCATTTTGAAATCATCATAAATGTCTTAGTTAGCTCTTTCTGATTCAATTGAATACCTATGTTATTGTACTCTTACAGTGCGGAAATCGGCTTCACTTGTCAGACCTATGACATAGGTATTCAAATGAATCAGAAAGAGCTGACTAAGACATTTGTGCTGATTTAAAATTGAAAAAACCCTTTGATTTCCATGGGTTATAGAAAAATAATTCAGCGCTTCAAGGGTTAATTTACCTTGAGGTGTGAATTGCTGCCACGTACATTATCTCAATTTAATGAAGGAGCAGAATTAACCTTTTAACCGCCAAATTATTCAATCTGAATTTTCACCCACTTGAAGTTGTGCCTCGCTGACGCGATCCACAACTTCAAGTGAGTGAAAAAATTTCAGATTTGACAAAATGGAGGTCAACTGTTTTCAAATATTGCTGATTGATGTCACATTTGTTCTTCAACTTGTTTAAAGGTGGTACTTAATGTGCTAATAAAAAATGAAAACCAGAATATATGCGGCACCGGCGGTTAAAGGGCTAATGTACGTCATACCAGTTTGTTATCGATGTGTTTCATTGACAATATACCACGTGTTGCATACATATGTATAAGGAGCTTAACACTTGCAACGCGGAAATACTTTTGTATAAAGAATGGAGAGCAAAGGGTTATTTTTGTTTAAACATATTTATTTACCTATGATTATTTTCAATTTGTAAATTATCTTAAGTGTCTTAGTTAGCTGTTTCATTCATGTGAATAGCTATGTTATAAGTTACGCCATTATACTTTTTGTAATTCTTTCAGTGCCGGGACTGTCTTTGGACGTCAAAATCCGACGTCTAAAGACCGCGGCTAGTATATAGTGGATGAAGATGACTTGAGTTGGGTGGCACTTGTAAAAAAAATCGTTATTATTAAAACATTTCTATGAAAACGGTCGTTCTAAAATCCCCAGGTCTAGGAAATTAAGTCATTTTTTGAGAGTTGTAAAATGATGCTTTGATGCATCGTGAGAGTTGAAAGGTTTAAAGGGGTAAACAGCATGTCGCATTATGCTAAACACCATACAGTATATATTTTTATAATTTATTGAGTAGCCTACAACCCATGGCATAACCCATCAAAATAGTGACGCTTTATGCTTTATGCGGTACATCTGGGTATATGTAATGATAAAATTAGGGTATTTTCATTCACTTTGTGGTGAGAACTACCATATGACTACGGCGGCAATTTACACCTGAAAAATAATAAATACGGTAGTTGTAAGGGTGTCATTCCATCTGGGCGCCGGACATCAGGGCGTGTGACATGTCGATCGATGTGTTCATCTGGACGCTGGGCATCGGGGCGCTTGATATATAACTATGTATAGTTATTATATATATTTCAACATAAGGCAAAAGTTTATTGATTAATGGGTTCTTAAGACCGCCAAATCTCAATAATGAAAAATAAATATAAAAATAAAATTGAAATTTTGTCTTTTTTCATTTCATTATACCGCCGACCCGTTTTTTGTTGATATAAATTGAAAAAATGATCCAAATTATGTATTTTTTTTTAGATAAAATAAGTTTATTTTTACAAAATCAAATAAAAAAGATTGTATTTTTTATTTTTTTCGACCGTCCGCTCTGAAGCTTGAATACAAATTCTTGAGCACCAATTAATAAATAAACTGTGGCCTAAACTCACTATATAAAAGGAACATTACATATAATAGTACACCCAAATTGTGTGTTTTAATCGAAAAATAACCTTTGAAAGTCATGAAAATGTCATTTCAGATTAGAAGCAGGGCGCTTATCATTATACATGTTCATATATTTATTATCTGGCTACTATTAGCGCGCATATAAACGAACGTAATGAATATTGCATTAAATAATAAAAAAATATTCGAACTTTGCTTTACTTGTTTTAATTCTATCCTCTACAAAAAAAATCACCTTTTATTGAACTACGACGAATGTGTGACCAGCCAATTAAGTTGTGAATAACGGACGGTTTGAAACGAAGATAACAAAATAATTAGTTATTATTTTTAAATACAAGTGCATTAAATTCTGGTAAATATTCTATTGACATTAAAGACCTTTCGCTGTTGTTGTAGAGCAGCCCTCTGAAATGGTAAACGCTAGCTAATATTATATCTACTATTATATTTTATTTGCTGGATACAAACAGCTCAACCCTCAATATTAAACGCTGGAGATGTTTCAAGGCGTTTATCAAGAGTAGATATTAAGCCCAAGTCCGCTATAATAAATGACGAAAATGTCAAAACATTGAACGTAAACGTTGATTTTACTCTTTATTTACCAATATAATATTGTATAGCATAAGTTAATGTTAGTTGATTGAGGAAACATGATAAGTTGAAACAGTGCTGGTTTAATGTTGGCCCAGCGTCTGCGATACTGGCCCACCAAAAAAACAGCATTGTGTCAACTTGGAGTAATTGCATCCTGTAATGTGAGTAGCGCGGACACATTTGAGTTATAGTTTATCAGTCAAAGTTTTGTATATTTTTTGCAGACTGCTTTCCCAGTTAACTGCAGGTGACTGCTAGGTGTGAATGACAGGCAATATAACAGTTGACGGCGCTATGATAAATTACATTGTTCACGGAAACCGATCATACTTTTCATAAAAACACACGACTACATCGAAAATAAAAAACGTTTTAGATGATAACTTCAGGCGCGCCTGCAGGCATACGCAAAGTACACAAGTGCGTACCATAAAATTTACAAATGATGTGTTTCGGGAATGTTTATTTAATGTTCAGCCAGCATGGTAGACGATAGACCAACAGTAAATCAACGTTAGGTCGACATTTCGTGTTTGTAGTCTAGCCCCACTTTCGTAAAATAATGAAGCTGTCGGCATCTCATGTTAAAAACGTTTTGAGAGCGTTTTTGACCATGTTGGCATACGCTGAATCGATTTCTGAACAGTACCAAGCGCTCGATTTTGTTCACGATTTTGCCACTTTAAATTTCGCGAAAGTTAAATTTGACACATATATTTCGTGTTTAAAATATTTTTCTAACCATTTTAGAAAAAAAAGTTGTGTCTTGCTAACGCGATTCACAACTTCAATTGGGTGAAAATTACTTATATTTGTTTAATTTGATACCAAATATTTGAAAATATTGATGTTGGGTATCATAGTTGTTCAATTGATACCAAACATAATCATTTGCTTGCATTTGCCTGAACACTCATTTAATTCACAATGACGGGTTATTTAACCTAAAACAGATTAAAAACGTCTATAGCTTGGTTATTGTTATTTCATGGCACGTACCATGTAATCTGCTCCGCGCAGCCAGAAGCTTGTAACTGGTGACTGGAAAAGTCAGCAACTACTGCCTTTTGGCTTGCGCCATGTAATCAAAGACATGTTTGATCAAGGAGTTCTCAATTCTCATCTGCAATGTCAAACAGCCGTAACTGACTACTATTCGAGTAAGCAGTTACTGCTGTTTGACTTCGGCTGGCGGGATTGTTTCCAAGTGCTGCTTACCGGGAAAATCAATTATTGGGTGATTTTAATTTGTCATGGCTTGTGCAAATGAAATGAAATGAATCGGGCTTTAGGCCACCTTTGTGCACATACAGGCTAAACTGGGCCAGAAGAACCTCCTGAGGATGATGAGATGGATGAGATGACACTGTCCTCCAGACACAGGATTCGAAATTTGAGCCCTAGCTGGCGGTCTGAGGCCGAGCACGCTACCTCTCGGTCACGGAGGCTCCCCACAATACAGACTTTCACACATGGATGGGGAAGAAACATTATTTGCTTCTTTCAAACCGCCGAGACCGGGAACCGAACCCCGAACTCTGGCGTGAAAGGCAGCGGTGCTAACCACTACCCTAGGGCCCCCGCCCCGGTCCGTCAAGAGTGAGGCTGCCGTGAGCTGACGTGCAAAAACAAAACGCTGTATCTTCACACTTTTGAAGTGAGCAGTCACTGCCTTTTGCCTTTGCTGCCAGTTGCCCTCTGTTGGTTTAAATTGGTTTTAACCTTTTCTGTGGAAAATGGAGAAAATTAAACAAGAAGGTTCTTAGCAGCTTATCTAAATCATCCGTAGGGCGACATTAACAGTTACTCTGAATTTAGCCCAATGCTGGCGCAATGTTGGGCAATCGTCTACGACGCTGGACCAGCATTAACACAGCATTGGGTAAATGTCTTGTGTTACTGATCTCGACCTTCAATCCCGCATCCCAGCACACATATACCCAATGTTTGACCAATGTTGGCCCACCGTCTACGACGTTGACCCAACATTGGTCAAGCATTGAGTAGATGTGTCGTGTTTGCTGGGATGGAAAAAACATGATAAGATTAAGAGTATAATATATAATCTTATCCTGTTATTACATGTGGGTTCAATGGAATAGCCGATCAGATGCCAATTTATCGCAGACAGACAGACGGATATTTTATTCAGATGAATACAAGTCATTACATACTTCCCAGCAAACACGATACATTAATCCAATGCTGGTTTAATGTTGGGCCGACGTCGTAGACGGTGGGCCAGCATTAAACCAGCATTGGATCAATGTATCGTGTTTGCTGGGCTATCTTTCATGGTTATATAATATGTACATGTATATGCAGCAAAAATGGTTAGTTTGTTAAAACCACAAACAGAATTAAAATCTTTCGTGGTATTGCCATAGGCATAGTAAAACACTGAATATTTAAAAAAATGTAAATGGTGGCTACCTTATGTCGCAGTGTCAATAACTTTCAATAAAAATGTTGGCTGAAAAAGCAATGATAACAAAATTGTATGTTACTCTGCGAGTCATTCTGACCTCAGAGATTATATATGCAGCGGGGTTATACCTGAGCCACATCTATGTGTGGAGAATGTCTGCGGGTCTAAACGTTCCAGCACATTAATGGGACTTCCATTTAATTTTTGAGGGGGGGGGGGGGGGTGGGGGAGAAGGGATAATTGTACACCGAGTGTAGATATCACTAGCTATTCGAAGCACAACTTTAATTTGATAAACGAAACATTTTTTTTACTTTTTTATACGGAATCTTCATAGTCGATCTATTTTGCTGCGATCTATAAACGATGACAAACTACGATTATTTCCAGGTGGCGCCGTGTCGTTAACCCTTTCAGTGCGAGGGACCCGCCCTCTAGACGTCAGAATCTGACGTCTGTGGACGTCGGATTCTGACGTCTAAAGGGCGGTCCCTCGCACTGAAAGAGTAAAACATTTATAATGGCATTCAAATGCAGCGAAAAAGCTAACTAAGACATTTATGATGACTTCAAATTGAAAAAAACCTTTGATCTCCAAGTTTTCTACAAAAATATTTCAGCGTTGTAAGGGCGAATTTTTGCATGTTTCCCATTTTTCACGTTGATAGTCTAACAAGATTTAGGAAATACTGAAAGCACTATTTTCTAGTCCTTTGACCAGCCTAATTTCCCCCCACCTGAAGTTGTGTCTCGCTGACGCGATCCACAACTTCAAGTGAGTGAAAATTATTCAGATTTGACAAAATGGAGGTCAACTGTTTTCAAATATTGCTGATTGATGTCACATTTTTTTTAACAGGTTCAAAAGCTGATATGTAAAATGCTAATACAAAATGCAAAAAATACGAATATTAACCGATCGAAACACTGGGATTTTTTTAATGCTTTAGACATTAAAATTTGCAAGCTGGAATTGCTAACGCAATGTCCAGCTTCAAATAATGAGCAATGTATCTATTTACGAAAAAGGAACAGCTCCAATATCAACATATTTTATTTTCCATCACCGACTATTTTATTGATTTCGGTGGAACTTTATTTGGCCGGAAAATTGCATGAAAACGTATATTATATATGTGTTCCCAGCAAGACAATGGTTGGAGAAAAATAAAAGGTGACGCTGAGGCAACTTGTATGTTTGTCAGTTACGATATCTACTTGGTATAACCATAGAGTTAATAAAATATTAACTCTATGGTCATACTGTCTTCCAGAATACCTAGAGAGGGACGTGGAACATGTTTAGAGCTCAGAGCTTTGTCGATGTCGCTGCCTGCCGTGCGCTTTCGAATCTCGCTTGGTACAGGATTTTCAGAGAAATATCATGTTTCTTCCCTCTCAATATTGGGACATTGTTTCGATGCTGTGTCCTTAGGCAAGGCACTTAACCCTCAAATGTTTCACTTGACTCACCTCTACCTTTTTACCTACTAGACCAGGAATTTAATCCCAAAAGGGGCATAGAAATCAAGTTAGGGGGGACGGAATGTTACAAGCTGTCACCCATTTCTATGTGGCTCGAGTGTTCCTCCTGGTCAATTTAAGCCCATTTGACTCTTAATATTTTGATTTCCCTCATAATTATGACCTTTTTTGCGAAAGACGGTCAATACCAATAAGCCGATTATATGAAATTATATGAAAACACGAAATTGTAAATAAAACTGAATCTGGAATTACTAGAGCCTTTATAAAAGTATCAAAACGTACAGATTAATGAACCATATCATATGGTCCCGGATGACACTTGATATCTTGATTTTTCGCATAAATATGACCTATTTTGTAAATGTGAGTAAATACGATAGAGCCGATTATACGAAAATAACAACATCGTTAATACTATTTCACCCAGAATAGCTACAGCCTTCCTCAAGGTATCAAAATGCGCACATTAATGAGTCACATCATATTATTACATTAATTTCTTGCTTTTTGATGTTGTAAAAGACAAAAAATAAAAGTAAAATACAAAACATGTGTAACTTTCTGAATGCTAATCAGAAACAATTCTTAAAACCTGTCCGTAGAGAGATGTCTTACATGCTGTCAAACATGCAAGTATTGTGCTATGGTCTATTCTGTTAGATTTATTTTCTAATAACTATGACCTATTTTGTGAAAGTTACTCGATTAGATTCAACTGATTATGCGATAAAAAAAACACTGTTAATACCAAGATGACACATCATAATAATACACTTTATGTAATATTTTCTTGTAAAAAGCAAAACAAATAATAATAAAATACACATTGTTGACAGTTCTATTGAGATTCCTCAACATTATGCAAGAAATAAACTTCAGGCAGTCAGTAGTAGTGAAAATCCTGTGAGGTGGAATGGAGGGGAACGCATTGCCCTGCTGTCAGTGCCAGGATTCATACCAGACGTCCAGTGATGGTAGGTGACCGGTGATATAAAACGTTGTTTCGAGCAGTAAGTGCTACAAGACTCTTATGTATCCTGTCGACGTTTATTCAGTCACCCCAGCATTTACACTTCAAATACACTGCACTTGTGGGCCTACCACGAGAGCCCACACAGAAAAGAGATCTCATTTGCCCTCAGAGGACATAAATCGAATAGCTGGCTCTCGCATTTCAGAGCCCAATTCATAAAAGAGGGAATATTCAGACTTCACAAGTTTTTATAATTATATATTTGTGGCTTCCACATAGCTAAGAATTATATTAAAGTCATAGGACAAAATGTCTACACGACATTTGGGTTAAGAGCTCTATATTTGGGCCAAATACAACTGAGAACAACATGATGAGTAAATTGTACAATCGCATAGTCAGTGCAGAAGCATGGGCAGAGCAGCATAGACTTACCAATAAACATGACATTGGGAACAAGCTTCTGAACAAGTAGTAGGGCCTACAATATTTTGATGATGACTGTGCAATTGCGGCACTGCACATTTGGTGAATGCACCAGAAAATGCAAAATCTATGAACTACAGATAAAAACTGACTGACATGTTGCTGTGGTTTGCCTAATATGATCATACCAAATATACACCCTGGGGTACTGTTTATGCTGCTGACACAGACCAGCTAGAAATATCTTACCCAGATATCTAGCAACAGTGCAGATTTGGGCTTGGAGCATGTAAATAAAGTTGGGAAAGACCTAAGTGGCAGTCAGACAGTGCAAGAGATGCATCTTTGACTTGAAAACTGATGACACGTACAACTCCTTCTTCCAACAAGCAACTTCAAAAGTCAAGAGTCAGTGTGCACTTGCAAAACTGTTTGTGCAATTCCCAATCTCGATCAAGTGAAATGATTAGTGAACTTCACACTTAGTGTCAACAAATACCACGATTTAGTGGTACATCACAAGTTTGACTGAGGTCTATGCCATGGTAACAATCAAACACAAGTATGAGGAACATTGGACAAATATATGATTTGTTGTTTTAAATCTACTGCAGTTATGTTTTTCAACCAACAAGATGTATTTAAAATTCATGGACGACCTATTGGGCTGTGTCTATGTGACACTGGTGAGAAAGCGCACCCAGTCGGCCTGGTAAATGAAATGAAATGAATCGGGCTTTAGGCCACCTTTGTGCACATATAGGCTAAACTGGGCCAGGAGAACCTCCTGAGGATGGTGAGATGATTGAGATGACACTGTCCTCCAGACACAGGATTCGAAATTCGAGCCCTGGCGGTCTGAGGCCGAGCACGCTACCTCTCGGTCACGGAGGCTCCCCACAATACTAACTTTCACACGTGGATGGGGAAGAAACATTTTGGTTTCTTAAAAACCGCCGAGACCGGGAACCGAACCCCGAACTCTGGCGTGAAAGGCAGCGGTGCTAACCACTACCCTAGGGCCCCCGCCCCAGTCGGCCTGGTATACTAAGCCAATGTTGGTTCAATGCTGGACCCACACCATGCTGTTTGAAGAGGAGCACAATATCAGCCATGTGTGTGCCTTCAAACAGATATTGCTTGTCCCAGACAGGACGAATCACCACTTGAAAATGGTTTGTACGAGAATCCCGAGACTGGCAAACTGTACCCGAAGTTGATCGTGAGTGATTTTACAGATATTACAACCCGTGGGGAGCTCACCCTACCATACTCTTACGACTAGTATCAAATATCCAGGGATGTGGGGTCACTGGATGATAATAGTAGTTACTTGAGAAGTAAGTAAAAAACAACTCTCTTAGGCACAGCGACGTTTTATTAATTCATTCCAGCAGCTGCACCTCACAGTGGACTTGATGTCTCTCCGACCAGATCGCTTGCTTTGGTTATTACACAAGTAGCTAAATTCTGTTGGCCAATCGGTTACATACAAGCCCTCAAGGCGAATCTACTAAAACTTTTGCAGGATCTCATTGGTCCTCAGCACACACCAGTCTAATCATCAGGCCTGCTAATCATAGACTCACAGATAGAGTTGTGATGTTAATATCTCACTTTTTTCATATTATCTACGTTTTTGTCTTTATCACAACAATTTTGAGACGAAGTATTAAATTTTAAAGAAAGAACCCTGGCACAATACATGAATATTTGGAAGCTTGTAAGACATGAATGTTTGATGTTCTAAAATTACACATAATTAGATATTTTGGTCGTTATCTTTTTGCATTTAGTGTAATAATATGATGTGGCTCACTAATCTGAACATTTTGATGCTTTTATGAATGCTATAGCTATTTTAGTGAAAATTATATTGATGATTTTATTGTTTTTGATCTACAATCGGCTAAATCGTATTAATTCACGTTAACAAACCAAGTAATAATTATGAGAAAAAATCATATATGAAGGGTCATTTTGCCTATTTTTACCCAGAAACAGTCCTGGCAAAACATTCAAATGTTTGACAGCATGTAACCATGTTAGTCAGGTTTCAGGGGTTTTTTCTAAGTGATATTCATGAAATTTCACTTTTTTCCTGTTATTTTGTTATGTTTTGTCTTTTACATTACAAAAAGCAAAAACAATAATAAATAAAGTGTAATAATATGATGTAGTTCATTAATCTGCACATTTTGATACTTTTATGAAGGCTTTAGTAATAGTAGATTCAATTTTATCTACAATTTAGTGTTTTTTCATATAATCGGCTAATTCGTATCGACCGGCTTTCACAAAATAGGTCATAATTATGAGGAAAATCAAAATATTAAGTGTCATATGGGTTTAAATTGACCAGTAGGGACCCTGGAACAACATAGAAATGGGTGACAGCTTGTAACATTCCGTCCCCCCTGACTTATTTTTTGGCATTATATTCCTGGTCTATACATGGAGAACACTGAAACCGCCCAGAAGACCATGGCCCTCCCGACGTCTAGCATATATACCCAGCTTAGCTGAGCTAACACAACACCCTGAACCAGTGTTTGTTTAATGTTGTTCCAGCGTCGCAGACGGTGGCACAACATTAAACCAGCATTGGTTATTGGTTTATGGCAGTCAGTTTGCTGGGATGCTTTATTTTAGTGCGTTTATGTCATGTTTGTATAACCTATTCAACACGAGATGTTTACACGATTCTGGATTATTGTTGGCCCAGCGTCGAAGACGATAGGACAACATTATAACAACACTGGGATGATGTCTGGGTTTTGTTGGGACCCACATCGCTGTGGTGTAGCTCGCTTGACCCAGTAGACAATAGACGTTCAGCCAATGTTGATTTAATGCTGGGCCAGCGTCACAGTCAATGAGCCATAGTTGAAATAACGTTGAATTACCGTCTCGTCCCTCCTGACCCACTGACCATAAATCACACACAGGCGACTATAATACCCTGCACCGGTACCCCCTGCACCTCACCCACTCTCAATGATCCACCAACGTCGAGAAAACGTTGACCCAACGTTACGTCGACGTGGGCGAGCATACTATGGTGGGGGGAAGCCGCACCACAAAAGCAAACATCCTTATAATGTCCCGCGGTGGGGGAGGTGCCATAATATTTTCAAGAGGGGATTGAAGATTTTTTTAATGGCCTTGAGAATGGATAGAAAAAATATCTGGACTGTGTGTCCGAGATAAATATAGCCTTCAAATTATTACAGAATAACAAACAGTCTGCTCCAAACTGCTCGACCTGGTCCGGGAGAGGATTGACTTCGAACGACTTCGACTTAAGATCAGGGGATTGTTACCAGTGGATGAAGGTCATTACATCCCACTAAGAATCTTAAAATTAAGATTATCTCATTTCCATGAGAAAAGTTAAGAAAAATCTTAACTTTTCTAATGAAAATGAGAGAAAGTTAGGATAATCTTAATTTTAAGATTCTTAGTGGGATGGGCCCCTTAAAATTAAGATTACTTATCTTTCTGTTATTTTCATTAGAAATCTCCAAGATTTGTCTACATAACATATTTGTTTAACAGTTCTTGATAATATATAATCATGAAAATAAAATAAAATGATACACTTGAAAGGGTGTAAGAGTTGTACCACTGAAAAGCAATCGCTTCCTATCCAGAATTCTCAATACATAATCTAAAGGTTTATGTAGTCTGTATATTTGCGCATATCGACCCATAGATATTTTACTGGATACGCCCAGAAGCAATGAGCATAGACAACCCCTTTCCACACCCACCCCTCCCCTCTATACTATATAGTGTATAGGGAGTGGGTGGGTGTGAAAGGGGGTGCCTATACAGTGAGGTGGTGATTCCAGGTGCTTTTGCAAGGCATTGAGATATTCGTGAAACACTGGGCCAATGGTGTGTAACATTTGTTAGGGACACTACAGCAGCTGTGCAAAGCCAGCAGGCAGTATCACCTTACATTTCAGGTAAGTAGATACTGCCTTTTAGGTTTACACGACAGAGACAGTAGAAAAGCCAAAATGCAGTATCTGCTTACTTTCCCAGTAAACAGATACCGCCTTTCAGCCTCCTAGTCATCACGAGACGTTCATCCGATATTGCTTTAATGTTGGTCCACTGTCTTCAACGTCGGCCCAATATTAGAACAACATTGGATTCCCAGCAAACACGAGACGTTCATCTATGTTGGTACAATGCTGGTCCATCGTCTACGACGCTGGCCCAACATTGTACCAACATTGAGTGAACGCCTCGTGTTTGCTGGATTACTGCCTCGTATTTGCTGGGTTTGCACCACAGAGACTACATGTAAACAAAAACCAAAAGGTCATAACATCTACCTTTGAAAGTAAACAGATATCGCGTTTTGGCATTACACGTCAGTGATTTATATATACATGAAGCCAAAAGGCGACATCTGCTTACATTTTCAAGTAAGCAGATACCGCCTTTTACTTTACTTTGCACAGCAGAACAGCTGTGTCTACCAAACAGACGTCATAAACAGTCATAAATGTCAACAACTTCCCAGTTACCACAGACCCTGGTGAATAGTTAGTTCAACGCTGGGCCGGCATGTACAACGTTTAACGGACCCTGACACAAAACTGGTACATTGTGTTACCATGTTGTGAGGTCTGGATCAATTTTGAATATTTTCCTCTTATCTCCAGGCCAATCCATTTGTGTGTTGCTATACAGAGAGAGAAAAGGATACCTAGCTATGTGTTAGCATAAGTGTTGATTTATTGATTATGTATTTAATATTATATCATTAGATCAATATCATACTCCTCTTGTATGCATACATACATCTATATATTATATATATACGTATAATATATATTGCTCCTAAAACCAGTAATGAAATAATCATAATATTGTTTATACATAATAACAAAAACGATACCCTGGAAGAGTGTAGAAACCTAAATAAATCCTATTGAAACTTACAGTGATAGTAATATCCATACCGGTACTAAGTACCAAGGTGAAAAAAAAACAGTTCAATAAAAATAATTATTACAAAATTATTCTAAGCGCTAAATAATAAGATTTTTTTAACCACTTGAAGTTGTGTCCCGCTACCATGGCTACCGCCACCCACAACTTCAAGTGGATGCCAAATACTCATAGTTGTCTCATATGAGACCAAACATTTGCAAATATTGATGTTTAAACACACATTTTGGTCATTTGATCACATAAATAAAACGGATATAAAACGACCATAGTCGTGCTTACCTGTGTAAGGGCTAAGGCCCGTACATTATGTACACGTTTGATTATGTGTTGGGGGGGGGGATGTATTTATTTAATCCCTCAACCGCCGGTGCCGTATATATTCGGGTTTACATTTTTTACTAGCCCATTATGTACCCCATTTTAAAAATATTAAAGATAAAATGTGACATCAACCAGCAAGATTTGAAAAGAGTTGACCTCCATTCTGTTAAATCTGAATAATTTTCACTCACTTGAAGTTGTGGATCGCGTCAGCGAGACACAACTTCAAGTGGGTGAAAATTCAGATTGAATAATTTGGCGGTGAAAGGGTTAAGGCCCAATTTGATATTTGAGCCCCACCACAGGCCTTTGATCCTTCGGGTCTCAGATTAATGTGTTGCCCGACTGAACACACGCTAGTATTTAGATCTCAATCTTGCTTTTAAAACACTGACATTCATCACACCACATGTAAATAAATGCTGCTGACCATTCACGCCCAGCTGCTGACCATTCACGCCCAGCTGCTGACCATTCACGCCCTGCTTCTGACCATTTACACTCTGCTGCTGACCATTTGGGCCCTACTGCTGACCACTGACCATTTACGCCCTGCTCACCATTCACGCCCTGCTACTGACCATTTATGTCCTACTGCTGACCATTCACACCCTACTGCTGACCATTCATGCCCTGCTGTTGACCATTCACGCCATGCCGCTGACCATTTTCGCCCTGCGGCTGACCATTTACACCCTGCTACAGACCATTTACACCCTGCTGACCATTTACACATGATATTTTAAAGTTATTTCATATATTTGTAATATGGGACACTAACGCGCCATATAATTAAGTTATTTATATTGTATAAAATGTGGGAAGCTGTGTGACGGATTATATTTTATTTACTTAAAAAAATCACCATAACGACAAACTGGTATAGTGAAAATACTTATTTTGACCTCCTTGACGAGAGTGAACTTGCCGTTTTGCCACAAAAGTATGACCGCAGGCCGGACTGGCGGTCTGACCGCATTTGTAATCGCGTTTAATATGGCTTTGACTGATAACAAATTTGGGCCGAAGAAAATTGACCGGCAAGGCGGACCGTTACCAGGGTAGGAAGCATACTCGAATTAAGGGTGGCTTTTTATACGGGTCTGGCCGCTTTTAAAGGTTCGATGTGGCCGTGAGCTTATTAGCGGACGTCCTTTTAAAAGCACCTGTCTGAATCACGTCATGCATGAGTGATTCTAACAGAAATGTGTCTGTTTCATTTAATTCAGTTTTATAAAGTCACGCTTGGGTTTGAATATTCCTTGATAGTAATATAAACATACAATAAAGCAAAAATGCATACTACGGACGAAGACATAATTGATAAATTAGATATAATAGACAGAAAAATGATAGCTGTCGTGAGGGTCAGAAAAAGCGTCTGCTTCCGTACACTCATTGTCAAAATTATGCAACCCAATAACGTTGACCTGTTTTATCAAAAAACATCCAGAAACCCGTTATACTTTTAAATCACCAATGTATTTGGTTCTGAATTTATATTGTTTAATATTTGACTTATTATACATATCCAATCATTACCCTATAGTAACTAAAATGCAATTGTATTGTTTTCATCACAGAGGAATACCGACATTGACGAATGCAATAGTTTAATACTTTCAGCCATGTGTGTAGCAAAATTGATTTGCACACCATCGTCAATATGCTCAGAAAAACATGTTTTTTATGAAAAAAATATTTTTTTGTGTGATTTAATTCAATAATAAGATATTCAACTATGGCGTATTTAATTTTTTATTTGACCAACCTGATTACGAGGGTCAAAATGGATGTATTTACAAAAAATGAACGATATTTTTTTCATATTTTCGTCATTTTAGATATGATTGCTATGACCGATGTCTTAATGATGCGGCTAACTTATAGATATATTTGTCGAGCTCCATCGAACATATTAAAATAATTTTTCTACCGTGTCATTTTTTACGCATGACAAGAAGTTAAGGTGGTGGTCATAGTTACAATATATTATTACATCACATTTTGATGAAGTAAAAATAAATGCGATCACTAGAAAGTATAGTATATTTTGTAATCCACTCTCAGAAATTGATTATTCAGTTTTTATAGCCATAACTGTGATAGAATAGTTTCTATGACCTTATATATTCATTGAACATCAGTTCATGCTGCCGTCCATTAAAATAAAGACGTCCACGCATTAATACACGGCACCGGCCCTTTCTAAACGGCCGGGCCCGTATGAAAACCCGCCTTTTATGCGTGGATGCTTCGTACCCTGGTTACCATGGTTACGTGAGAGTCTACTGTACATTATTGATAATAATACAGTGTAGGATCTAACTTTATGATAGGATGTAGGCATACCGTACTATACGCACGTGATTTTAGTACCGGGTGTTGGTTTATGGGACTTCGGTTCCCAGTGTTGATTTATGTGAATTAAGGTCCTGGTGTTGGTATATGTATAAGGGGGGCACTATTCAATCTCCAGAGAGGGGGGGGGGGGGCGGGAGACAAATTATTTATTTCATCCCGGCTCGGCGGTCCGCTGAAATTTCAAATTTTATTACATGTTTATAAGGACATTTCTTGAAGTAAATTGTTTATTTCATGCGGAGTCTGCACAAAATTATTTATTTCAAAAATACTCCAGCCCTCCCCCTGGAGATTGAATAGTGGTCTCCCAAGTGGATAATATATGTAGGCTATTTCAAAAGTCAGTAGGCATACTTTTTTTCAAAATATTCAAAAAAATATTGTGTGTTTCATCCCACTGAACACACATATGCTGTTTCAATGTTTGCCCTTCGTTCACAACGCTGGCCCAACATTCAGCCAACACTTGGTCAGTATATCATGTTTGCTGGGGTTCTGCCTCTTGACGTTCTCCTTGAGGTGTGAATCCCCAGCAAACACGAGATGTTCAGCCAATGCTGTTTCAATGTTGGTCCAGCGTTGGCCCAACATTGAACCAGCATGGCTGAACATATCGTGTTTGCTAGGTCACTGCAACGATTCTCACTTCCAAGTCAACCAAAATAACTGGATGTCATGAAACATATATAAAACGAATACTCAAAACGTGGATCCTGGATTTGATGGAGAGCTCGAACCCAGCAAGCACGTATAGTATTGAACCGATGCTGTTTTAATACTGGCTTCACCTTAAAACAACAAAGGATCAGCGTATCCATGGTATCAGCTTTGCTGGAGTACCTTCTGAACAATTTCGCGCCACTCAACCTCGGTTAAAAAGTACAGATACATCAAGGGGCTTCTCTGCTGAACTACTATAGAGTTGTCTTCCTACTTCAATTAATACAAGTATATCTATGCAGTCTGTCTTCCCAGCCCTTGATTGATTGATTGATTGATTGATTGATTGATTGATTGATTGATTGATTGATTGATTGATTGATTAATTGATTGATTGATTGATTGATTGATTGCTTGATTGCTTGATTGATTGATTGATTGATTGATTGATTGATTGATTGATTGATTGATTGATTGATTGATTGATTGATTGATTGATTGATTGATTGATTGATTGATTGATTGATTGATTGATTGATTGATTGATTGATCGATTGATCGACTGATTGATAAATGCAACATGGGTCCTAAAGGGTTCAGTGTGCTATTACTTCATACACACTATGAAACGTTACCCCTTTAACTGCTAGTGACATCAATTTGCTCACAAAAGCTTTTTACATGAATAAATATATTTTCAATTCTACGCTAAATTATATTTGTCCTGAAATGTGGAATGCTGTTTTATTGTTGGTCCACCGTCTACGACGCTGATCCAGCATTAAACCAGGATTGGTTTAACACCTGTTGCTTTCTGGGAACCCAGTGAACTGGATACTTTGAGCCAATGTTGTTTTGGACCAGTGTAGCCGATAGTGGAACAGCTCTATTAAAAGCAAAATTGGCTCCACATCTTGTTTTTACTGGAACATACAGTGCATACATCTGTCTAACACCCCTTCAATGTTGTTTTAATATCCGTGCACAGTCTATGACATTGACCCAGCATGAAACCAAAACTTTTAAACTGTAGTACTGTAGTAGAAAATATCCACCCGTTGCATACAAACAGTCTGTCCAGTATCCAGGTGCGCCCATCCATCCCGTCTGGGCATGTTGCCATATGAAACACAAGCGAATAGATATAGAAATAAATGCTTACTTGAAAAGTAAGCAGTTACTGCTGTTTGACTTTTGTACGACACAGAAATAAACAGTAATAACTGCCTATTTTCTCAGGTAGACAAAACTTTCTCAATCCATCAATCATTTAGTAATCCTCACGATGCATGAAAACATCGTTTTAGAACAACATTTTGCGTGGAACTATTTTAATAATAATAGTATCTCTATTTTTTTTGCCACCCACATTTTCATCCAGAGGTGGCAATGGTAAATACAGACTTGAAAGGGTTAACTGCAAAAATCTGTACAGAATATTGGGTTATAAAACTACTATGTACATACACATTCAAATAGCCCGTTAGAAAAATGTGAACAAATATTATGTTATAAATATACATGTAATAATAGTATGTATATAATATATATATTTATTATATACAGCGGCGCAACAACGCACTTGCCAAATATACAGTGCATGCATACAATTATAAGCAAATGATAACTTCACAAAACATCTTTAATGCATCCAATAATACAAAAATAATACTGTAACAGTAGTAATACATTCAAGGCTCATGTAAAATCGATTTGATCGCCAATGCCAGTATGCTGGATTTAACACAGTACAGTTGACACAGGTTATATATTGAAGACATGCAAAGTAGCTTGAAACACTTAAAATCAAGTTCACTGCTCATAGTTCGTCCAATCAGTTTTGTGTCTGTGTGCTCTCTCCGTCTATCATGCAGGCTGTCAAACACGAGACGTTGACCCAATGCCGGGCTATTGTTGGCCCACCGTCTACAACGCAGAGCCAACATTAGCCCAGTATTGGGTTACTGTGTCGTGTTTGCCTCCACGCTGAATGTGGGCCAGCGTCACAGACGGCGGGCCAGCATTAACCCAGCCTTGGTTCAAAGCATTGTGCTGGTAGTACAGCCAGCATGAAGTAGGCCTACTGACTACAGTGGAATGTATAGACGCTGGCCCAACATTGGATTGGACCAGCACTGGATCAACGTCTCGTGTTTGCTGGGAATGTTGACAGGCCACATTTGTGTTTTGCACATCACAGGGTGTGAAGATATTAAAACTGTTGCCCAACTGATTGAGCCTAAAGACGATCTAGCTACTGTAGCATCTTTCCGGCAGCAAGTCTTGACACAGCGAGGCCTCAGGAGTAGCGAACCTTGCAGGGGAAGATGCTGTAGGTATAAAAAACGGGTTCCACCACAATATACATAGTCTCTACTGTCCACAGGTGCCATTAAGTAACATTAATAACAAAAGCCATTGACACTACATCTATTAGTTATCAACCTTTATGGTTATGCTGCTGGAGGGGAGACATATCCAGTTTTTTTACAAAAAAATAGACTTGTCTAGTTATGATTATTATACAGTGACTGGAAGTTACTGTTAATTGTCTAGGTGTGCTGTAGACATTGGCGTAACAGTTCCCTTGAAAAGTGAGCAGTTACTGCTGTTTGTCTTCTGCGGACAAATGTATATGCCTACATATGTAGCTGCCGTGTAAAGTCAAACAGCAGTAACTGATTACTTTTTAAGTGAGGAGTTACTTTTGTTTGTCTGTGCGCGGCAACTCAATTAGGTCATTGACTCATTGATCTAGACGAAGTTATTACACCTGCCCTCCTGTATCTAGTCCTCCACAATCTGATCAGTGGAATAATACAGCACCAGTGGGGTTTTAACCCTCAAATCGGTAAGATAATATAATTTGATGTTTTAAGCACTACCGCGATCCACAACTTGAATCAGGTGAAAATTACTGACATTTGTACAATTTTATTCAAAATATGCGTGTATCGCCATTTAAATGTTCATTTCTCTTTAAATATTTATATTTTTAAGGCCAAATTAAATAGTTGAAAACGGCTATGGAATCAAACTTTTTATCCACTTTAAATTGTGTCTCGCTACCGCTATTCATAACTCCAAATAAAATATATATATACTAACACATTTGTACAATTTTAAATAAAACATGCAAATATAGCCAATGTAATGTTCATTTCTCTTGAAGGACAATTAGAAGTTTTAAAACGGCTATAGACGTGATAAGCACTTTAAGTGTTAACCCTTTCAACGCCGGAATCGACGCCATCCACAACTTCAAGTGATTGAAAATTATTCAGATTTGACAAAATGGAGGTCAACTGTTTTCAAATATTGCTGATTGATGTCACATTTTATCTTTAGCATGTTTAAAATGTGGTACTTAATGTGCTAATGAAAAATGAATACCCGAATATATGCGGCACCGGCGGTTAAAGGGTTAATGTATACATCTGTATATATACGGTTCCAGCAGCACAAGGGTTAACATGGGCTGCCTTCGTGTCTCACGATCGTTTCTGCAAAGTTTTATGCAATGCCGACTACATGTACGTGGATAATAAAAAAAATGGTAGATGTATACTGATAAACTGAAAATGGTGCAGGAGAAAAAAAACAATTGTTGTTTTTTTGGTTGAACTGATCATCATTGTGGATATTAACACTTCTAGTGAGATTCACATTGACCGTGGTGAATGAATTTCGCCGATTTCTCAGTCAATTCTCAACCAATTTTCATGAAATTTTGCACACACTATTTTGATAAATATTTAAGAAATTAGACCATTTGACCTGTAGTAAATAAATAAAAATGTTGCCCTGCATAAAGCCATTAAATTCATTAATCCTGGTTGATGAATTTAATGTGAATCTGACTATAGGTCTCTAGCTATTCATTTAATCGTTCAGTCACTGGAAATTGTGTCTCGCTGGCGGGATGCACAAATCCAAGTGACTAAAAAGTACTTGGAATTTTAAATTAAAATTCTAGGTACACAGGTGTTGTATTGCTCACCTTGGGAGGGGGGAAGTTTGGCAGCAATTCAAAACTTGAATTTGTCATCCACTTTAACCCTTTACCCCCCGGTGTCACATATAATCGGGTTTTCATTTTTTATTAGCACATTAAGTAGCACCATTTTAAAGATAAAATATGACAACACTCAGCAATATTTGAAAACAGTTGACCTCGAATTTTGGCAAATCTGTATAATTTTCACTCACTTGAAGTTGTGGATCGCGTCAGCGAGACACAATTACAAGTGGGTGAAAATTCAGATTGAATAATTTGGCGGTTAAGGGGTTAAGTTGTGTCTCGCTACCACGACCGATCAAAAAAACTCATATTTGTTTTAATTTGAGACAAAATATTTGCAAATCATGAAGTTCAAACACACATTTCGTTCATACTGTTATTTGACCTGCCAGTAAAACAGATTTAAAAAGATTACATGCGGACTTAGCGCCTAAAGGGTGCAGAATGCTATTTCCCAGCAAACAGGCTACGTCCACCCAATTTAGGTTAAATGTTGGCTAATAAAAAAAATTGATAGTAACAGTACTGTGATGTGATTTTCGATTTTCTTTCTTTCTTATAGTTAATAAATTGTGAAACCCTATTTCAAATATTGTGGCCTATAACAGCTTATGGAATGTTAATGTATTTGAAAAGGCAATATCTCACCAACACAATCATCTTTAGGCCGGGTTACATGTCACTGGAGTCAGTAGACCGAGGTACGCTATGAATGAATGGACGAATGAATGAATGAATGAATGAGTGAATGAATGAATGAATGAATGAATGAATGAATGAATGAATGAATGAATGAATGAATGACAGAGAGCGTTATCAATCAATGAATTAATCAATGAATCAATCAATGAATCAATCAATGAATCAATGAATCAATGAATAAATGAATCAATGTATCAATCAATCAATCAATCAATCAATCAATCAATCAATCAATCAATCAATCAATCAATCAATCAATCAATCAATCAATCAATCAATCAATCAATTATTTAATCAGTCAAACAAGCAACAACAGGTGCGAATAACCGACATTAAGGGCCATTGGAACAATGTTGAAACTTCCCAGTCCGGGGATCGAGCCACTGACCCTGATATCGTGTAGCCAAAGAGTTAACATGATGGCCAGAGGGATAATCACTCCAGCCCAGCTACATATATATAGGGTTTTTTAATGTCACCAGCATGCAGGAAATGGGGTTATTTTACCACCTTCATTAAGTCCCCTCCCATAGCATTTGCCTAAGGCTACGGCCCTTTTATGCACAGTTTCCTAATTCGCGTTGATACGAGAAAATACAGATACAGAGACATTTGGAATCCAAGGTGTTCAGAACCCAAGTGGCCGCCTTCAGGGAGTTCACTTTGATGTGAGATTTCAAACTTCCATCGGCCACCCTCTGGCTGAAGGCCCATGCTTGTGCAAAATATAATGTTGGCTGAAGGCCCATGCTTGTGCAAAATATAAAGTTGATCCATCTTTGGCAAGGTGGTCTGTGTAGCCATAATATACATATATATACCTACATACATATAGGGTGTGGTATAGTAGATGTGCTACAGTATACAGTGGTATATGCCGTGTATATGTGTATGTGGGCCGGTGTTCTTAATCTACACCTCCCTTGTTTATTGTCTCCTCCCATTGATAACATTTAACATAAACCACAACATGAATTAAGGCCATGGTGATCGTTTGTTTGCTTCCACACTTTATAGAATCAAATGAAAGCTAAGTTTCCCAGGCGATTTCCGACGGCGAAAGGCTATGGTAAATAAACAAACATTATCAGCTGATTATGACAATGCTTTTATTGCGTTTGTCACAACAATAATACAAATAGGAAAACATGCTCATTTAATTTCTGGAAGAATTAAAAAATATATAATGGCCGTAGACCCATAACATAGGTATTCAAACGAAGTGGAAAGAGCTAACTGAGACATTTATGATGATTTCAAATTGACAAAAACCCTTTCGTCTCGATGGTTTATAGAAAAATATTTCAGCGTTGTGAGGGTTAAATGAGCATGATTGGGATCAAATGACACAAGGAGGGCCTCAACTAACACATATTACCTAACCACACACACGCTTTATTCAACCCTATTCACCATTGTCATCTTCATCCACTACAAGCCGCGAATTGCTGTCGCAATTCTCGCCTTGTAGGGGATGAAAATGACTTGAGGTTGGTGGAAATGTGTTTCGTTCTAAAGCCCCCAGGTTTAGTCGTCAGAATCTGACGTCTATAGACGTCAGATTCGGCCGACTAAAGTCGCTCCCCGCGCCGTAAGAGTAAAACTATTTCTAATGGACGTAGACCCTTAACATAGGTATTCAGATGAACCGGAATGAGCTAACTAACACATTTATGGTGATCTCAAATTAAAAAAACCCTTTGGTTTCCATGATTTTACAAAATCATGGAGACCAAAGGGTTAAAGGGTTAATATCACCAAAGTTTTTAACCGTCATACTGCCAAGCACGACTAAAGTCGTTTTTAATTTGTTTTATTAGACGATCGAAACAGTGTTATTGGGAAAGAAATAAGAGTTTAAACATCAAGATTTGCAAATATTTGGTTTCAAAGTAAACAAATATGAATAGTTTCTACTTGACATTCGTAGCGAGACACACTTCAGGTGGGTGGAAATTTAAATTATTTTATTTTTTTGCTTTAAATGTTAAAACACAGAAACCTAATGCTTGTAGGCCTCTATATTTTGCTAGTATAGTTCAAATTACATCTACATCCTGCTGCCGACTATTCACATCCTGCTCGTGTGTGTATACTATATTACACTCATTCTCTGTGTTCTGTCTCCGACCAAAAGAAAAAATGTCTGATAGTGGCAGTGTAATATTATATAAGAGAAAGACATTTCCTTGATTTACATAGGGCCTGATATTTTTAATAATGGTTAATAAAATATGCTTAAAGTAAAGCGCCTAGAATTTTTCAACCACTTTATAATGCTAACTGTTTCACCAACTTAAGTGAATGAATTTTATTTACATTTATAAAATCGTTAGCTGATTATTTTCAAATATTGATGATTGAAAACCACGCACCACCATGTAGGCCCACTAATAACAGGTGCAATTTAGAACTTGCTAATAAAAACTAAAGTCGTGATTGACAATAACAAATTATTTGAAATGTACTGACCGACATTTGAAAACGAAAACATTGGGCATGGGCGTTGTGAGGGTTAAATGAGCATGATTGGGATCAAATGACACAAGGAGGGCCTCAACTAACACATATTACCTAACCACACACACGCTTTATTCAATCCTATTCACCATTGTCATCTTCATCCACTACAAGCCGCGAATTGCTGTCGCAATTCTCGCCTTGTAGGGGATGAAAATGACTTGAGGTTGGTGGAAATGTGTTTCGTTCTAAAGCCCCCAGGTTTAGTCGTCAGAATCTGACGTCTATAGACGTCAGATTCGGCCGACTAAAGTCGCTCCCCGCGCCGTAAGAGTAAAACTATTTCTAATGGACGTAGACCCTTAACATAGGTATTCAGATGAACCGGAATGAGCTAACTAACACATTTATGGTGATCTCAAATTAAAAAAACCCTTTGGTTTCCATGATTTTACAAAATCATGGAGACCAAAGGGTTAAAGGGTTAATATCACCAAAGTTTTTAACCGTCATACTGCCAAGCACGACTAAAGTCGTTTTTAATTTGTTTTATTAGACGATCGAAACAGTGTTATTGGGAAAGAAATAAGAGTTTAAACATCAAGATTTGCAAATATTTGGTTTCAAAGTAAACAAATATGAATAGTTTCTACTTGACATTCGTAGCGAGACACACTTCAGGTGGGTGGAAATTTAAATTATTTTATTTTTGTGCTTTAAATGTTAAAACACTGAAACCTAATGCTTGTAGGCCTCTATATTTTGCTAGTATAGTTCAAATTACATCTACATCCTGCTGCCGACTATTCACATCCTGCTCGTGTGTGTATACTATATTACACTCATTCTCTGTGTTCTGTCTCCGACCAAAAGAAAAAATGTCTGATAGTGGCAGTGTAATATTATATAAGAGAAAGACATTTCCTTGATTTACATAGGGCCTGATATTTTTAATAATGGTTAATAAAATATGCTTAAAGTAAAGCGCCTAGAATTTGTCAACCACTTTATAATGCTAACTGTTTCACCAACTTAAGTGAATGAATTTTATTTACATTTATAAAATCGTTAGCTGATTATTTTCAAATATTGATGATTGAAAACCACGCACCACCATGTAGGCCCACTAATAACAGGTGCAATTTAGAACTTGCTAATAAAAACTAAAGTCGTGATTGACAATAACAAATTATTTGAAATGTACTGACCGACATTTGAAAACGAAAACATTGGGCATGGCTACAGTTATTATACCAGCACCAAATGTTGGATTAATGCTGTTCCACCACCTACGACGCTGGCCCAGCATTAACCCAACATTGGGTGGACGTCTGTTGGGTAATCCCGAGAACAAAAACATGAAGAATCTGCATGAGTTGATAAACAACGGTGAAATGTGAAAAGTGCTGATAAAAAACACTAGAAATAATCATAGTCGTGATCGACGAAGGCGAATTCCTTCAAATGTACTCGCTGACATTTGCAAATTATAACTGCGCATGGCTATAATAATCAACCTGGGAAACAAAAACATGAAGGATCTGGATGAGTTCATGTACATTGGAAAGGGGGGAATACATGCATACATACGGCATCATTACTGGGCAGACCGCAGGCGATAGAAATCAGGCAGCAAACAGGAGGCGTTCACCCAACGTTGTTTAATGTTGGGCCACCGTCTGCAACGCTGATCCAACAATAACCTTTGCCCTGATGAATTGTTTCAATTAGTTAAGAAAATAATTATATTTTTCGTCATTTGAAGCTGGAATTGCTAACGCAATTTCCAGCTCCAAATGACGAAAAATAAGTATATTTTTTAAAATATATACATCTTCTAAATTGAATTATTTGACCAACTGAGAATCATACCCAGCAAACCAGAGACGTCATCAACGTAACGCTGCTATCACTCTGAATTTAGATGAATAAGCGACTGTGATATTATTGACCATACTTAACAATTAACGCTTACAGCGCGGGGATCGACTTTAGTCGTCAAAATCTGACGTCTGAAGTCGATCTCCGCGCTGTGAGAGTAAACATATTTATCATGGCCGCTGGGCGGGGCCCTAGGGTAGTGGTCAGCACCGCTGCCTTTCACGCTAGAGTTGGGGGCTCGGTTCTCGGTCTCGGCGGTTTGAAAGCAACAAAAATGTTTTTTCCCCATCCACGTGTGAAACTCAGTATTGTGGGGAGCCTCCGTGACCGAGAAGTAGCGTGCTCGGCCTCAGACCGCCAGGGCTCGAATTTTGAATCCTGTGTCTGGAGGACAGTGTCATCTCAATCATCTCACCATCTTCAGGAAGTTCTCCTGGCCCAGTTTAGCCTATATGTGCACAAAGGTGGCCTAAAGCCCGATTCATTTCATTTTTATCATGGACGTAGACCCATAACATAGGTATTCAAATGAATCGGAAAGAGCTAGTTAAGACATTTATGATGATTTCAAGTTGAAAAAACCCTTTGTTTTCCATGGTTTTCACAAAAATATTTCAGCGCTTTAATGGGTAACCCTTATTCTGCTGGGACATACGCTTTCAAGCAAGTTTCGAAACAAGTAAAATACCAATTATTGTAGGACATAATTTTGTAGTACCATAGATTAATATAATTATGAGAAAATAATTACATCTTCAAATGTTAAGCTTGTAGCTAATTGTGGGATATGGCAAGCGTTAAAAGAAATCGAGTTTCGTTCAGTATTATCTTGACAAACTAATCTTGTTTTTTTTACTTTTTTGTCGTGTCCCATAAAATACGTTTATTTCAGCGAAAGGGGTGTAACTTTCTCAGAAAGGGAGAACCGACTACAGTATGCGATTTCGATTCACAGATATCAAAATTCGTGTCAACACATTAATAACACTATCTATGCTCTCAAATTATGGTGAGTCAGTATATAGTATCAAGGATACTAGGTAGTATCAAGGACATTGCAGACGTATGTGATGACCTTGGCATATAGTATAATTAATCAAATCAAATGGGATCGTTTCTGAAACTGTGGCTCAATGCTGGTTCCGTTTTCGATTTTAAGCTCCCACCTTATATTTATTTGTTCACGCAATGGCTTATTTAAAATCAAATGTATTGGATAAAAAACGGTGTAATCCATCATAAAGAGAAGGTACTGGTGTTTACCCCTTACAGCGCGGGGATTGACTTTAGTCCCCAGAATCTGACGTCTGTAGACGTCAGATTCTGACGACTAAAGTCGATCCCCGCACTGTAAGAGTACACATTTTTCTAATGGTCGTTTACCCATAACATAAGTATTCAAATGAATCAGAAAGAGCTAACTAAGACATTCATGATAATTTCAAATTGAAAATAACCCTTTCGTCTCCATGGTTTATACAAAAATAATTCAGCGCTTTATGGATTAACATTTGTCATTCTGGAACGATATATATATGTACGTTTCATGGTTTAGATCAATACAAAATCTGATACTAAATCTGATAAAAACAAATTTTTTTGGTAGATGCTCAGTTAAGGCAATAATTCAATAATAATATATTTTTCGTCATTTGAAGCTGGAAATTGCGTTAGCAATTCCAGCTTCGAAATTGCGTTAGCAATTCCAGCTTCGTAAGCATGAAAAAATAGAATAGAATGCATGAAAAGTAGATGCAAACCATTCATCAGCAAAAGGGATTCAGATTCCGAGGTTTCACCCAATGATAGTTTAATATTTTGACCCCAAATATTGAAAAAATCGTTTTTTATCTGTTTTATTAGCAGACCAAATCAATATTGTCGGGAATGAAATGAGTGTTTGAACACTAAGATTTGCAAATGTTTTCTTTCAAATTGAACAATTATTAGTAATTGTCACCCATTAACGGTCGCGGTAGCGAAAATAATTATGACCCACCTTAAGTTGTGGGTCTCGGTGGCGAGACACAACTTAGTAAAGAGGGTGACAATTTATATCAGATAACTGAAGGTCAACACTAAGCTATTTTGTCTCCATTCCATTCACATACATTGAGTTCTGAGTTGCTGTCAAAACACACACCATGTTGATTGACCATGAGCTTTACAACGGAAGCTAAAAAACGTCTGTGTGTAACCATGGTGATGGAGTGTACAATATACCGATATGGGTTGTGTTTTTCGTCATTCGAAACTGGAATTTATAGAGAGATTTCAAACGAAAAAAAGTGTAATTCAACGTTTTAATGGTTAATGGTGGGTCAGCATCGTAGTGGTCCACCAACATAAAAGCAACATTGGTTAGAAATAGATCCAACATTGCATTCATGTTGGGCCAGTGTCGTAGACGGTGGGCTAACGTTAAACCAATACAGGGTCAATGTTTCGTTTTTGCTGCGTCAGATCATTCTTGGTCAGATTTATCCCTGGAAGGTGCAGTATAGTAAACGGAGCTCATGCAGTTATCAGGTTACTACACTGTATATAGTAGCTCCACTTACTATTAAGACCTTCCAGGTCTAGGTCAGATCATTGGGATTCCGAAGATTCAGAAGTATCTACAGAGCATTACAGACGTATGTGATGGCCTTGGTAGTGTCGTAAAGCGTAGAACAGAGTTTCCAAACAGAGGCTCGAAATGAATGAATGAGTGAATAGATAAATGAATGCCATGGGGTTTCCGGCCACCGGTGTACACATACAGGGAAACAGGACCAAGAGAACCTCTCTAGAATGGTGAATGAGGCCGAAGGCCGAGGATTTTTTCAAAGCTAACAATGTAGAGCTCCGAGGTTTTAACTGACTTAAAACACATACGACCATAATAAAATAATGCAAATCGCCAATAATCAACAGTTCCCTCGCGCCTGACTGATTATAGTACTATATAGGCCTACCATAATAATTGGTCTGCACTTGATGAGCAATAGCTCTCCATTCCCGGATTAGAATGTCTTGGTGGGACAAAGAAAATAATGTAGTGGTGTGCTTTAATTATCATGTAGGCCTATATACCACAACTATTGTGTTTTCTAAATATGGTGGTCAGTGTGTCAGCCTGGCTCTCTTTTAACTTTAGCACTTCAATTGCAAGTCGAAACAAAACAGTAGTTTATATAATAATTATAAACCTGTCGCCAACCACGACTAAATTATATTCCTTGTTATATTTGTATTCGGTTAAACAGTTCAAATGGCAGTTCTTGAAGGTAAAGCAAGAAGTGACAATTTAAGGTTTCATATAAGTATTTTTTTACTATTTTGAAGTTGGTTGTGTCACGTTAGCCGGAATTGTAATTTTTTTCCTAATTTTGATTATCGTCCAAACTAAATCTTCTTATTTTAACTCAAGTCTAATCAAGTTGAATTCTTCTCAAACTACATAATAATCTTAGAACATTTTTACTAAACCAGAAAAACACGAGACATTGAACCAACGTTGGTTTAATGTTTGCCTACCGTCTGCGACGCTGACCCATCATTAAACCATCATTGGCTCAACGTCTGGTGCTTGTTAGTAGCTGATATATATGGCCTACCACCCCACAGATCTTATTCGTGTCATTACAGTGCTCCACTTAGACAGGGCCTATCTTTTTTAATGATCACTCAATGGAATTTTCCGATGGTACTCCACCAGTTCAGGCAGAGATTCGCCGAAGTGATTGTCTGGAAAAAATAGAAAATGCCCCTTGACGTTCACAAAAACACGTGCCAATCTCTAGGCTACTCACCTCTATGAAACACAAAATATGGGACTTTATCATGTGTGTAATTAGCCATACCCGTTCGTTATCATCACGTTGTTATTAACCCTCTCACCGCCAAATTATTCAATTTGAATTTTCACCCACTTGAAGTTGCGTCTCGCTGACGCGATCCACAACTTCTAGTGAGTGAAAATTATTCAGGTTTGACAAAATGGAGGTCAACTCTTTTCAAATCTTGCAGATTGATGTCTCATTTTATATTTAACGTGTTTAAAAGGTGGTACTTAATGTGCTAATAAAAAATGAAACCCCGAATATATTCGGCACCGGCGGTTAAAGTGTTAACCCAAACAACGATGAAAAATGTTTCTATAAACCATGGAACCAAAGAGTTTTTTAATTTGAATAAATGTCCTAGTCAGCTCCTTCCGCTTAATTTGAATACCTATGTTGTCACTGGTTATGGATCTACGGCCATTGTACATATTTTAATTATTTCAGTTTGGGGACCGTCCTTAGACGTCCGTATCGGACGTCTAAATACGGTCCCCGCGCTGGAAGGGTTAACCCTTCAAGGGCCGACTGACTTAGGCTCTATGGTATTGCAATTGTTTATCCATGTTCTATTTTGAAGGAGAAATAAAAAATGTTGAAATCGGTTATAGACTTGATTAACACAGCTATCTAGCCTACGCTTATTTGCATGTGAAATCGTTAATATTCAAAGATTTCTCCAAACTATGCCATGTGGTACATAAATTCGATGAATGAGATTCACGGGTCGTATCTGACTGTTTACAGATACGACAAATACGTTTGCAGATACGTGTCTTCAATGACATGGTGTTTATTGATGGGTATTATCATATAGAAGTTTGTTAAAGTTGTTTGTAAACAAACACAGGCAGAAATAAACTATAACTTAGATAAAACACGGTCTTTAAAGGGTGGATATTAATTCACAGTAAACCAGTATTAATCCACCCGACGTTTTCAGTTTCGCTTTTTATATCTATAGATAATTATTTTTAGAATCAATAATTTCTTAAACTGCAACAGAACACAGTCCCATTTAAAATATAGGCGAGGCCCTGACAAAAATATAATCTCAGATATCTGAGACTATATATTTTTCTGTATTTAAAATGTGCACGTGTTCTGGTACAAAATAGAAGAATATATTTTATTAACAAACCAACCACGTGTTAACTATGTGACTTAAAATGTTACTTGACTCGGTCGCAGAACAAGGGCCCAGAATCTAAGACTTGTCTGAAGCGGCCATGTACTTAACATTTTTCATTATGAATGAATGAATACCATGTAATTATAGGTCTACAAATACACCAAATTGATTCTAAGAAAACACATTAACTATGATGCTTGGGCGCAGACGCCCATTTACTTTATAATATACCACACATTTGACTTCAGTATACGACACATATAATTATAACATCTTATACGGCTACAGTAAACTAGAAAAATGTATGAGCATTCCAGCAAACACAAGACGTTATCTCAATGCTGATTTACTATTGGCCCAACATTAAAACAATATTGGGGAAAGGTCTCACAAACTGCTCGTAATGACGGACACTTGCATTTGTGTCCAAGACAGTATGTCCTATATAGATTAGAGTTTAAAGTTGCAGAGGTTCCAAATTAAACAGACATGAGTATTTTTCACTCACTTGAAATTATGGGTCGCGGTAGCGAGACACAATTTCAAGTGGGTGAAGATTTAAATAAGAGAATTAGGGGGTAATTTAATTGAAAATTGTTTGGAATTTCAATAATGGAGTGGTGTGGAAAAATGATTTTTTTAACTAAAGCACGTTTAATAAACGCAAGTAGGCTATATCTGCGATGTACATCATAATTTTACTTTGATTTTTAATACATAGCCTACACCTATTTCGCACAGTAGCCCCTATTTGTAAGCGAACAATGTATTTCTGCACCGAGAAAGCATCAGCAATGAACTCTTGATAATTGTAGAGAACAAGGGGAACCTATCCCAGTCAAGTCCTTATCAAGCAGAAAACATTTGTATAACATTTGTACAACGCCGGCCCAACGTCAAAGACGTTGGACCGACGTTGTATAAATGTTATACTAATGTTTTCTGCTTACTGGGACAAGAGTGATCTAGCAGACGTTCACACAAGGGGCCCGCCATTGCCACGGCTAATTAAACACCTTATTACTATTATTTACACAAGAGTTGCTCTTTTTTCCAAGGGAGACACGCCCAATTTTATACACTTTAGCAGAGTGGCCAGATTTTCAAAGATGTTGAGTATATTGAAGCCAAATATCTTTTATATATGTTGAACACTAATCATTTAATGGTAATGTGGAAATTTGGCCGTATCGGTACCCTAAACATGATAAACTAGAAGAAATTTATGTAAAAATGAAATGAATGGGGTTTTATGCCACATTTGTGCACATATAGGCTAAACTGGGCCTCTATTACCTTCAGGAGGAGAACCTCCTGAAGATGGTAAGATGAGACTGCTTTCCAGACACAGGATTCGAAATTAGAGCCCTGGCGGTCTGAGGGTGGGTACGCTACCTCCGGGTCACAGAGGCTCCCCTTAATATTGAATCCTTACGAGTGATCGGGTTTCATGTAAAAACCAGCCGTTGGCCCTGTGCTGGCTTAATGTTAGTTCGATGTCGCAGATGTTGGTCCAACATTAAAACAACACAGGTTCAACGTCTCTTTTTACTGGGGAAATTTTCTTCGTCAAGAGAACATAACAATAAAAGTATTAATGATATGTATTGATACATATATAATTATAATTATGTGACACTAATAGCCATAGATAATGATTATGATAGATATATGCATTATTCTTGAGCTACACTTAACTGCATTCACTGAGTAATTGTGATATATTTATTCAGTATTCACCAAAATTATCCCAATAAACAAATTTTATTTTCGTCATTGGAGACCTGCGTACAATAAAATCTTCTGTTAAATCATAATGACAACAAATTTAATATGGTTATATATATATGTTGGCCTATATACACTACATACAAATAAAATTCCCGGATACAAAAATACATATATAATTAAACACATTCATAAACAAAAATATTTACCCCTATCGCAACCAAGGATTAATTTAGTTTGCCCTTCAACCAAGAAATATTTAAGGAGAATTAAATATTATAAGTTTTGTTTCAAATACATGTGTAAGCATTTTTCACCCACTAACTTTAAGTTGCTTGTCGCGTCGCGTGACACAACTTCAAGCGAGGAAAAAAATTAAACAACTGTAAATGTTATAAAAGGCTAAAGTTACTTGTTTCACAGGTGTATTTGTCACTGATTCAAACGGTTCCCAGCAAAGAGAAAACATTTGTATAACATTTGCACAATGCTGGACCAACGTCGAAGACGTTGGGCCAACATTGTACAAATATTATACAAATGTTTTGTGTTTGCTGGGTTAAAGCATAATATATTGCTCATGAAATAGAATTATGCTGTGACCTTGACCATTAAAATGGGTCAAGGTTGCTACTATCTTTGAACTCGACCTGTAATTTCCTCAATATAGGTGCACCTGGCGCCAAATAATATATTGCCTAGCTCAAACCATTTAAACATATTGGCACGAAGCTAATGTAATGGTGAGTGACAACATTTGCGGCACTGAAACGGTATAAAATAATCGACTCTGGCAGTATTAAAATGTTTAAAAAAATATTGTATTCTGGAAGCATTAAAGCGGTTAAAAATGATGTAATTTAGCAGCATTACAACGGACAAAAATCGTGTATTTTAGCACCATTAAAAAGGACAAAAATTGTGTATTTTAGCAGCATTGAAACGTACAAAAATCGTGTATTTTAGCAGCATTACAACGGACAAAAATCGTGTATGTATTTTAGCAGCATTAAAACGGACAAAAAATGTGTATTTTAGCAGCATTAAAACGGATAAAAATCGTGTATTTTAGCAGCATTGAAACGGACAAAAATCATATATTTTAGCAGCATTAAAAAGGACAAAAAAGATGTATTTTGGAAGCAGGGAATCTATCAGAACGCGGAGGGGGCACTCGACCAAAATTTGGGTGGGGGTGTGCGGACTGGATGCTGAAACCCTCACCCTTGAACATAGGGCCTACAACTTTTGCCGAAAACACACCCTTAAATATTAGGCGTTGGCCAAAACCACACATTATACAGCTCATGTCATATTGATACCCTTTAATATACCAAAATTGACAAAAAGCAACCCTTGAATAGTTTTAAAGAAAATTATACCATGTATGGACTGATCACGCATTGTGCTAGAACTTCACTGCTGAGGGGGGATATAAATCCCCAAATCATTGCACACAGCACAGAGCTGGAAAAAGAGACCTCGTCGAAGAGGACTGCCTCCAGAAGAAAACGTAGGTTAACGTAGGTAGGTTGAATATACATAAAAAGGTTAAAAACAACCCTTGCATAGGCCTATTTACAGAAATTGGCTAAAAGCCACCTCTGAATATATTAACCTATAGAAAACAGAAATTGGCTAAAAGACACGTTGTGGGCGACATAGTCGGATACACTGGACACAGTGAGTGGGGCCACAATACAGTTTATCTACCACATGCAGCCGTAACATTCCTGCAATGAACGTAGGCCTATTATATGTATATAAATACACGGGATATTAGGCCTATAGGGCTACGAACTATTACAGCTTTTTGTACAGGATAAAACCCGAGGAGCTATACATTCTTAGCTGTGAAAAGGTTTGAGGCCGAAGGCCGAGGCCTTTTTCACAGCCACGAATGTAGAGCTCCGAGGGTTTTAACTGACTTAAAACACATTCGAACATAATGTCGACCCCTTATAATCAATAGCATAGGCCTACCATGATAATTATTGGTCTGTACTAGGTCAACAATAACTTCCCATTCTCGGCTTAGAATGTCATGGTCGGACAAAGCAAATACTGTAGAGGTGTGTTTTAATATTCAATATCGGGTCAGCGTCGGAGACAGCGACCCAACATTATGTATTTCTCTTTGTTGGTTTAATAGTCTGGGCATAAATTCCAATTACTAAGCTCATTTTATTGTCGAAGGCATTTTTTAGTAGAGCATAGCAAACAGGCTTATCTAAATCATTTTTTAGTGCTAAATCCAAATCAGCTGTCTGCCAAGCTGAAATATACGTTTTAGTTGACGTAAAAGCAAAAAACGAAATGGCCGCCAAATTGACTATGTTTTCTTCTTTTTTCATGCTCTACTTAAACTTGAATGCTATTTTCAACTGATATGTGGTCATTTAATAGTTAAAATGTATTACAATTTATTCCAACAGCAAGCATAAAATGAAATTCCACGTGATTTACAACATTTTATGTATATTATATAACTTGTTCGTGAATTATAAGCAGACCAAAATTAAAATCCTTGTCAAATTCTACTCCTAGATTTCGTGCCGAATCAGTTGGTGTTACATCCTGATCAAATGATCTTGTAGGGAAATATTTCTTAAATTTGTCTCTTTGTGATTTAATGCCGATGAGTATAAATTATGTCTTCAATTTGAGTTTGCTAGCTATCATCCAGTCGGAAACGTCTTGCAAGCATTGCTGGACCAGCGACAGTGACATCTCAGGGTCAGTCTTGGAGAGAGAAAGATAAATCTGTGTCTCATCAGCGTACAGATGGTGGCAGATGTTATGGCTACTGATCACACTACTTAGGGGCGTTGTATATAGAGTGAATAAGAGTGGTCCCAGGACAGAGCCCTGGGGGACACCATAATCAGTCTTGAACGATTCCCCTGGTTTATCCAGGAGTTTAACCCTTTGCACTCGATTTGATAGGTAGGAACGGACCCAATTTAGAGTTGTTCCAGAAATGCCGTACCAGCCAGACAAGAGCTAAATGATGCTGCTATGGTCAAAGGTGTCAAACTCCAAAAACATCTTGGTCTGGGGAGTACCCTTCATCAAGCTACAAGGTCCAAGTAATTAGTGGAGCTATTCAACAATGCAGGGCACATGGCCTCATATAGGCATATCTTGCGGCTTGACACTGCTTTGGCTGAGCACACCCTTGAAACAATGAGTGCAGATGGATCCGTCCTTCCACTAAGTCTGGCAGAAGACCGATTTATCCATTTTAGCACAGATAATATATATCATAAATGTTTCTTCTCTTGATGGCAGAGAAACATTTCATGCTACTCAAGTAGCTGCTTGGCAGAGAGGACCACTACCTTGTGATCCTCTTGCTGAGATTACATTTTCTAAACGTGAAAACCTTGATGTACCTGATGCAATGAACAATATAATTCCTGCTCACATTGTTGGTAAAGCAAATCCAGTGTTCGATCATTCAATTCAGAAAGAGTGGTTCGATTGTGACATTGATTTTTGTCCCGCAGTGACATTGCTTTCGTGGTACAGAGGCGAACTCAATGTCACAAAGAAACATGAACTATGTTTGACGCATCACACAGCAAAGTTTATCCAGAAAGAACATCCGCGGGTTATCTCCCCATAATCCAAGCCCCAGCACATGACATTGATACACTCAATACAGTAGTTCAACGAGTTTTACACATTAAAAAAGCAATGAAGCAAAAACGTGTTGCTTTAACAGTAGCCTTGTTCCCTAACAAAAAAGTGACATCATTGGGCCTAACGTTGCCACTCGGGTGCATAAAATCACGCTGCAAGCTCTTTGGTACATTCTACTGCCACATATGTATGCATACCTTGATGTGCATGACGATGAACTTCTGCAACACCTACATCGTACTACTGAGTCTGATGTGTTTGATTGTGATCGTCTGGTCGACATGCTGTCGTCTAATAAAATTATTGATCACATGACTGGTTTCCTTCGTGAAATACAATATTGTAATCCTACTGCAGCGTTCTGGTGGCAGTACATGTAAATGGTGGGTATTCTTCTCATGTACACCAGAGCACAGCGAGATGGATTATGATACCTGCATCTCTATGCCTTTCGGAAAATGTTGCCCTATTACTATCGATACAATCACACAAATTATGCAAGGTGGAGTACAGTATACCTGACTGAGATGCATCAACTTCCTCAAGAAGTAGCTAATGAGTTTCAGAAGGACAATTTTGTAGTCAAAGACACAAACAAACTATTCAATCAGGTCTCACCTGACCACAGCCAAAAAAGGCTCAACAATTTTGGTAAGGCAGGAGGGAGGATAGTTGGCATTACAAAAAAACACGACGACTTTGAGCAGGTGGGCTTTGTCGAACAACCTAAGGTCTATTATTTTTTCTCAAACCAAGGAAATGTTTCTCCTAGATCATTCCGATGACTATTTACCTTCAGAATCTACCTCAGCAAGGCAGAAACGCGACACTGATGATGAGGATAAAGTTATTAGCATGTTTAAGCGATTGAATGTGTTCACTAAAGACAATTCCCAAACCAAACTTCAGAACATAGCAGCAAAAGACCTTGCAACAGATGTCATCCAAACTTCTTTGTTGCATGCTGAGACTCTGAGGCAAAAACAGGTTAATGATTTTGTCGAACATCGCTTATTGGCAACACAGGGTGAATCACAATATACCGAGCTAGGATCACCACTTGATAAAAAAAGTCCACACATTCTCCTCACTCTACTATATACAAAAAAAGCAAAAGCAAACAAAAAAACCATAAAGGTAGACAGGAACATACAGCCACGACTTATTACCGCCTACAGGGCTGGCCGCCAAGTCAACCTGGGTAATGTCTTGAAACACGAACTTATTCCAGTGCCAGTATCACTTGCCGAGATGGATGACAGTCTCCGTGTCGGAAACAAGCCATCTCTAATAGATGTGCTCATACAAAATGTGTCAACCCCGTCAGAGATTGAAATTAAAGCACCATCTACTTTGATAATTGATGGTCAAGCCCTTGTTACGGCCCTCGGAAAGCCAAAAGGGCTGAACTCATTTGGTGACCTCTAGCTGATGAATGTTCAGGGACTGTGTTGAGTATGGGTGCACGATTTGATAAAATTGATGCCACTTTTGACAGGTACCAAGAACATTCGAGCAAAGATAATACCAGATCCAAACGTATTCAGGGTTGTCACCCAGTTAGGAAACCTGTTAACGATGGCTCGGTTCCACTTCCAAATAGCTTGTCCAACTTCATGGCACTGGCTCAAAATAAAGAAGATATGGCCGAGCAGCTATCTAAACAGCTATTACTACATGCACCTGTTGGGAGGACAATTGTCGTGTCAGGAGGTTTCAAGGAGAGCACAACTGTGAAATCTTCAAACAAAGCATTGGGGATGACACTACTGCAAGCGACACACGAGGAAGCCGATACTCGGATTGTGTTGCACTGTGTACATACTAACACTGATCAGGTTGTGGTGTCTTCTAGAGACACAGATGTGCTTATTCTGTTAGTCGCACATCTCGCATCTATGCAGTGCAATAGACTGTGGATGAAATCAGGAACAGCAAAGAAGCAAAAGTACCTGCCCATTCACGATATACATAAACAGTATCAGCAAAGTCAATTGGATGAACGGATTGCATTTCATGCAATTACAGGCTGTGACAGTGTTTCGCATCTTGCCGGATATGGCAAAAAAACAGTTTAGAAAACATTTCAGTCCCATTATACACTTCTACAAAAAGTTGGTGTTGGAGAATTTAATGATGATATAACCAGATCTGCAGAAACGTTCCTGTGCTTGTTGTACAAGGTGACCACAGTCGCCACTTGTGATGAAGCCCGGGTTGTGTTATTCAGCAAAGGCTGTTCGCAAGAGTCATTGCCACCTGCCCCTGATGCAGCCCACTTTTATATCAAACGCGCACATTATCAGACTTTGGTTTGGAAACAAGCTACATATACAAATCCTGATCTCACACAGATCACAACTATGGGTTGGGTGCTCAATGAGGAAAGCCGGATGGTCCCAAAGCTGATGAGCCTTCCTCCAATACCAGATGCGTGTACTGAAATTATTTCATGTGGGTGAAGGCCTACTAAGGGGTGTAACAGTCAAAGATGCGGTTGTAGAAAGTGTAATTTGCCTTGTACTGCAGCTTGCAAGTGTGCAGAGGGTCCATTTGACAGATTAATAGTTTGTTCCAGTTATTACTCTACCAATAAAATATTGACTATTTGACCAGCGTTAAAAATAAACAATTTTGGTCCAATATTTGCAGTAATTATTTTTAGAGATTCTGAGATAATCATTTCACTTTTTTTAAGAGAAAACTGTTTATCTCTCTTAATGCAAAGTCGTTAAACAACAACTTTTGGCTCACTTTGACATTATTAAAGCATAACATATGATCACTGATGTTATTGTTGTGCATTTTCGTTCTTAATTTTTTTAGGGGGCCATTTTGTTTTGTGATTTTTGTGTATAAACACCCGGATTTGAGCTTGGCAGACACTTTATTTGAAATCAGCACATAAAAATTACGTAATTAATCATATTAGCTGAGCTCTACTCAAAAATGTCTGAAGCAAAACGTTTTTTGATTTTTTTTGGCGGCCATTTTTTTTTTATTTTCGTGTTCAAAAACCCGGATTTGAGCTTGACAGCCACTTTATTTGAAATCAGCAGATACAAATTATGTAAATAATCATATTAGCTGAGCTCCACGCAAAAATTTCTGCAGCAATAGGTTTTTTTGACATTTTTTGGCGGCCATTTTGTTTTGTGATTTTCTTGTCCAAACACCCGGATTTGAGCTTGGCAGACAATAATTTATTTGAAATCAGCAGATACAAATTATGTAAATAATCATATTAGCTGAGCTCTACTCAAAAATGCCTTCAGAAATACGTTTCTTTGAAATTCGGCCCAGACTATAATATTCGGCAGGATTTTCAGAGAAATATCATGTTTCTCCCCTCTCAATCTTGGAACATTGTTGTGTCCTTGGGCGAGACACTCCACCCTCAAATGCTTCACTTGACTCAGATGAAAATGAGTACCTTGTAGGACAGAGAAGGCAATGTGTACGATAAGCACAATGCGCCGAAACGGCTGCAGGACTGTATGCTCCCCGGGGAGTGGAAATGGCACACGAATGAACAGGTCCAGTGACCAGGGGGTAAAAATGTAAAATCCGATGATAGGTCTTCAGATTTGATATCAGACTATAAAAAAACCTGCAGCTATATATTTTGGCTTTTGGTCTCAGATGGTATTGGTGTACATGTAACACGTATATCTACTTGGGCTAGAAGGTTGTAGTGGCGAGATGAAGGTCAACCATTTGAAAGAGGTCAAGTGTAAACATGGACCCTAGCTATGACCAAACATCAGTCGTCCAAAATGACAACATCCATATTACATATGACTGAAATATGAATGAATGGACAGACCGGGGTCATTTTAACCCTAATAAACGTTGAAATATTTTTGTATAAACTATGTAGAGAGGGTTTTGTTTAATTTGAACGCATTATAAATGGATTGGTCAGCTCTAGCTCTTTCCGCTTCATTTGAATACTAATGTTATGGCTCTACGGCCATTATAAATATTTAGATTCTTTCAGTGCGAGGATCGACTTAGGACGTCAGAATCGCACGTCTCAAGTCCATCCCCACGCTGTTAGAGTTAATTAAGTACACACAGGCTTATCAGTTCTGGGCATGAGAACCTCCTGAGGATGAATCAGATGACAATGCCCTCCAGATAAGGTCGAGCACGCTACCTTTCGTTCACGGAGGCTCCCCACAATACTGAATCCTGATGAGTGTGCGGGGAAGAAAGATTTATCTTTTCTAAAACCTGAAAATCAAAGCGGGGACGAACGCGAGAGTTCAAGCGTGGCAGGCGGCAGCGTTAAACACTACACCGGAATATGCAGCCCCCCAAATGACGAGACGCTGACATCTTGCTGGGATAATACTGGGCCAGAGTCGCAGACGATAAGCCACCATTAAACCACCATTGATTCAAAATTTGGGGATGATGAGACGCTGGCCCAATGTCGAATTAAAGTTGGCCCGACGTCTGCTACGTATATATATATTGGCTTAATTTTGTTCCATCGTCTACGACGCCAACCCAACATCAACCTAACATTGGCTCAATATACTGTGCTTGATGGGATGTTCCGATGATTCAAATATGTTCATAGCAAATCAGGGGTCCACCATTGAGTCTGCAGGGGGTGGGGGTGCAGACTTTGCATGAAATAAATAATATATTTCAACAGCTATAACGTTAGGCTATAAACATGTAACACAATTTAAATTTTCAGCGCGCGGCCAAGCCGGGTTGAAATAAACAGTTTGTCCACGACAAATTGACCAGCCCCTCCACCCGCTGGAGATTGAATGGTGGCGCCCTTATATGATTGTGGTGTGTGAATAATTGACCTTATCTATAATAGGCCCTAGTACAATAATGGAACATGTAAGTAGGCTATGTCATGGTTATGTTATACTATAGAACTGTAGACCACATTACCATCGATTGCTCAAATTCATATTCTGGAAAAGCATAGGCCTTGGCCAAGAGGAATGCCATAGGCAATTAAATTAACCTGATTGATTTACCCTATTCAACCTAATTTGATCTGGGTCAGCAAATCCCCTTCGCTATAAAAGCACGATACGGGCGGACGTGATGATTGTCACGTATGTCACACACCACAAGGCCTCTACAGCGAACATATGGTGAGCGACAGGTTATCTACTTATTGTCTATGCCTTATTATCTGACATGGCGACTCCCATTTTTTTTTATAATAATATATCCGCTCATGTTTATCAATATGTAGAAACACCGTAATGAATTTAATGAATGAACGAATAAATAAATGAATGAATGAATGAATGAATGAATGAGTGAATGAATGAATGAATGAATGAATGATGGAATGAGTGACGGTGACGCAGGCTGTGGGCCAGCATTAAAACATTTGCCTAACCTCTCCTGTGGGGAGTAGGGACCTATTATTTCAAACAGTCTGTTTTCCATGATAAGAGATATTCAATTCTATGAGATGACCATTATATGAGTCAGTTTCAAGTGGAATCCCAGCAAAAACAAGTCGTTCACCGAATGTTGGGCCAGCGTCACAGACGAAGATCTAGCTTTGAGCGGATATTGCGTCAATGCATTAATGGTATTGTTTTGTCTACGACGTTGGACCAACGTTAAACCCACATTGATTCAGCGTCTTGTCCAAGCGGACACAAGACATTGACCCAATGTTGGTTTGACGTTGGTCCAGCGTCGTAGATCTTGGAACATAGTTAAACCATCATTGCTCCAACGTCTTGTGTCCGCTGCTACCAATAACCCATCCACAGAATGAGATGTGAGTCACGGCAGATCTGTCAGCCTCATAGCTTTCAAAACATGGATTGTTGGACCAAAAATGAGTAATTCGATCGGGAAATTCTTGGTCAGTTTTTAGTAACGTTTCTTTTCAAGTGATCTATGCTATAGTACTCAGGCGCCTGTATCTACTAAAACCTGGGTACTGATTAATTCCCAGATATGAATTTTATACTTGCCTCATTTAAAATACTGAAAACAGTCCTGTTTTTTTTACTATTAGGCCTAGCGGCGACCGGGAAAGAAAGAGTCACCCGCATATAGCAATGCCTCAGTCCCAGCAATACGGGATAATCACCCAATGCTATTTTAATGTTAGGCCAGCATCGAAGACAACAGTGAAACAGCATTAGGTGAATGTCATGTGTTTGCTGGCACAAAGTATACAGCAGACCCAATGTTGGATTAGTGATGGGCCAGCGTCGTAGACGATTGACGGGCATCGAATCAGCAATGGACTGCGACGCTGGCCTGTCACGCTGGAGCTTGCGGGTTCGCCCCCAGCTCTGGGAGTAACGTTAGGGTTTCAAAGAAATAAAAAAACGATCCTGTATGTGGAGGGTAGTAGGCCTACCATCTGATTCATCTCACCATCCCCTGCAGGTTCTCCTGTCCCAGTTTACTGGTTTAGCCTGTATGTGCGTAAAATGACCATTAGAAAACTCCCGTTCCTTCATTCCGTTCATCCGCAAGACAACCGTAAAAGTGAACGCTCAGTTTTTCTCTGTCGACGGTGATATCTCTCACTGAGCTTCAGAACATGAAGGCTGCATGGTGGCTCAATTCTGGGCCAACGTCTGTGACGCTGGGCCACCATTGGGCTAATGTATTCCGTGACTTGGTTGCTTATCTTAGTGTATGACGCAATGGCTCTATACGTTGCAACCATCAAACACAATACATTAAACCAGCGTTGACCTAATGCTGGATCATCGTCTACGACGCTGGCCCAACATTAGACCAACATTGGATGAATGTTTCGTGTTTGCATGATGTATCTCTCAGACGTTCAGACGATGTTGGTTTAACCCTATCACCCTAAAGCACAGCTACAGTCGTTTAAAATAATTATGTTTTCTTAGAAGGTTAAATCACAAATATTGGGAATGAAATGTGTGTTTAAACGTCAAGATTTGCAAATGTTTAGTTTCAAATTAAACAAATGTGAGCAATGTGCAAATAATTTGAATAAGATACCGTAGCGGTGGAAGGTTAATGCTTGATGGACGTATGCTCGTGTTCGATATTGTCACGTATTTATCAGTTTATGAGCCTCAACTGTCAAGGCATATTTTGACCCTTACAGCGCGGGGATACACTTTAGTCGTCAGAATCTGACGTCTGTAGACGTCAGATTCTGACGACTAAAGTCTATGCCCGCTACCCGGTATGACTGGGCCGCATAACTCTTTTACTGAGCGAGGCCCAGTCACACTGACCGCCATTTTGTTCCCACAGCCAGCTGTGTAAAAACGACTCTCGCGCTGCCTAACAAAAAACTCGGATGCCATGAAATTGAGACAAATCTTTCAAGTGCCTACGAAAACTAGGCCATTTCCAACAGGTGTAAACTTTTGATCGAATTAGAACTATTACATTTAAAAATGGAGGTCAGTGTGTCAGAGCCTTGCGATGTCATCAGGGTATATGCCCGCACTGTAAGAGTAAAAATATTTCTAATGGTCGTAGACCCATAACATAGGTATTCAAATGAAGCGGAAAGAGCTAACTCATCCATTTATGGTGATTTCAAATTGTAAAAGACCCTTTGATCTTCAAGGTTTATGCAAAGATTGTCAGCGCTTTAAGGGTTAAATACAATTACTTAAAAGAAAATTAGTGTAATACATCATAATATGGTCGTTATGAGTGTTCATTTGAGATATCATACTGGGGTGGTTTACAAAATCACGTAATTCTTAATTCAAAATATTTTTCTTCACTTCACGCACAACAACCGTAGAGAATTGGGCCACCATAGGGTCAATATTGTATTCCGTTTGTTTGGTGGTAATCTCAGTGTATGACGTAATGGCTCAGTCACTGGTGTCTCTGATAGCAATGCAACAGATATGAAAGGTTCATCCAATGCCGTTTTAATGTAGGGCCAGCGTCGAGGACGGTGAACCAACATTAAAAGGACATATGTCCTGTTGTCACTCTAATGCCGTCTATTACGGAATGTTTATATATAGTATACAAAGCTTTTTAGTGGTACTTTATGAGTCTCTAATCCCTCAATGTGGCTATATTGTGATGACAAATGGCGACAAGTTGTGTTCTTTGTCGAACCCTAAAACCACAAAGAAAGTACTTATGTATTTAAGTATATATGATGAATACATTTATGATGAATACATTTATGATGAATACATTGATGATGAATAAATTTGGGATGAATACATTTATGATGAATACATTGATGATGAATAAATTTGGGATGAATACATTTATGATAAATATATTTATGATGAATACATTTATGATGAATACATTTATGATGAATACATTTATGATGAATACATTTATGATGAATACATTTGGGATGGATACATTTATGTTGAATACATTTATGATGAATACATTTGGAATAAATACAGTTATGACGTATACATTTATGATCAATTCATTTATGTTGAATACAATTAAGAAGAATACATTTAGGATGAATACATTTAGGATGAATACATTTAGGTGAATACCTTTATGATGAATAGATTTATGATGAATGCATTTATGCTGAATACATTTATGATGAATACATTTATGATGAATATATTTAAGATGGATACATATGGGATGAATACATTTAGGGTGAATACATTTAGGATGAATACATTTACGATGAATAAATTTGGGATGAATACATTTATGGTGAATACATTTAGGATGAATACATTCAGGATGAATACATTCAGGATGAATACATTCAGGATGAATACATTCAGGATGAATACATTCAGGATGAATACATTCAGGATGAATACATTCAGGATGAATACATTCAGGATGAATACATTCGCGATGAATACATTCAGGATGAATACATTCAGGATGTTTTCGCAAGGCCCGTCGGCGACAGAATTAGGTCTCAGCCTCTAATGATCATTTAAAAGCAAAAATCATATGACTTTATAGACTATAACTTTCAAAATTGTGACCATACAGTATCTCATGATCATCTATTTTCAAATTAGTCATGTTTCCAGATATTACGCATATTAAAATTGAAATTGTTAATTTCAATAGAATCTCACAATTTTGTTTGATAGTAATGGTCTAGCTATCTGCCACGGTTTTGCAGAATATATTATTATGCATAATAAAGTCAACAATGGCTGAAATAGGGCAATTTAAATTTTCATTGAGTTGAACTTTGCCCGGGCATATCCCTCCCTGAAACTGCACATTTTGTTTTATGGTCTATAATAGCTAGCTGGCACGGTTTTCCAGCTATTACGCATATTGAAGACGGTCATTTTGAATTTTATCGAGTTGAAATTTTTCAGGGCATATCCTTCCCTGAAACCGCACATTTTGTTAAATAGTAGGTCACTAATGGTCTAGGTATCTGGTAAGGTTTTCCCAATATTACGTATATAAAAGTCAATAATGGCCTGAAGTAGGACATTTTAAATTTGATCAACTTAAAATTTTCAGGGCATATTCCTCCCTGAAACCACACATTTTGTTCTATAGTAATGGTCTAGATACCTGGCACGGTTTTCCAGATGTTAAGCATATAAAAGTCAAATATGGCTGCAAGTCGGTCATTTTGAATATTTTATCGAGTTGAAATTTGTCAGGGCATTTCCTCTGCCTCCCCTGAAACCGCACCTTTTGTTCATTATTAATGGTATAGGCCTATCTGTCGGGCCCTGTTTTCCAGATATTACGCATATTAATGTCAATTATGGCCGCAAGTCAGCCATTTTGAATTTTATCAAGTTGGACCTTTTCAGGGCATAACCCCCCTTGATACCGCACATTTTGTTCTATGGTAATGGTAAAGCTATATATAAAATCAAGGTCATAAAGGTCACAGAAATTAGGATCAAATGTGCACTCAATCAAGCTTCAGTCATGATTATTAACTTGTACATGTCAGGTAGGCCTATGTGAAGTTATTGTGGATTCCAGTAAGGCGAAACAAAGTCATACTCGTATATAGTGCTAAAACTGACGGACAGACGGACGATTGCCGCATAACGACAAAAGGTAATAGTAATAGTATACGTCAAAGTTTGGCTGAGGCTTAGTTCTGATGGTTCCTGTGAGAGGAACATTACATATCGTATCCTATTATATGTGTATATATGTATATATCTTGTTGAGTATCGAATAAAGGCGTGTATTCTGCTTCAGGCTTCTATGTCTGTCCCTCCGCTGAGTCTGTGAAAGTTATGTAAGCTGTGTAAACTGTAACAACACCTGGGTGGGATGCAGCACTCGTCCAAGCCAAACCAAGGATACAAATTGGATAAATTCTGTATTGTAGCACTGCAAGTGAAATGAACATTTTTGATCAATTGTACGTCTAACGTCGTTAATGCCATATCGATAGTAGGAATAGGCCTACATGTATCAATCTGATAGTAAAACCAAACGAGGGAGGAAAAGTGAAACCATAACTAGCTCTTCTAGTTCTATAGTGAAACCAATGCATGGTGTGCAGAAGCAACCATAAAAATCTACCATAGCCCTCTATGTGTAGCCACTAACAGCGCCACACCGCAGAGGTGTGGGCCATGGATTGCTGAATTCGTTTTCTAGGGGAAATCAATGTTTTCAACATGACAGTGACTGACAGCGATCTCCATCTCAATATTCAAAAAAATGCTCACAACATTTCACTACGTCACAGTGGTATATCAGCTGAGTAATGAAATTAATGTAGGTGAACTGTTGCTGATTCTAATAAACCTATTATCGACCTGATTATTCACGGTCAAGACTTAGACGCGAAAGTCCACAGGAAGTTGTACATGTTTTTGTATGGCCGCAATCTGTGGCTTAAACCTCCAGTTTCAGTCACGTCGAGGGTATACTACATGTGTACGGTGGACGCACAAGTAAGTTATAGCCCCACACGTCTGGATCATGTGGATGTAAACATACAATCATCCCAGTAAACACAAAGCATTTGTATGACATTTGTACAATGTTGGACCAATGTCGAAGATGTTGGGCCGACGTTGTATAAATGTTATACAAATATTTTGTGTTTGCTGGGCATGTAACTGCAATATCCGATGTTGGTTCAATGCTGGGCAAGCGTCGCAGACGGTGGGCCAGCAATAAAACAAAACACTTTTAATGTCTCGTGTCAGCTGGGCCAATGCTGGTTGAAGGTTGAGCGAAACGTTGGGCAAAAAATATTTCCATGTAAGTGCACTATATTCACAATACTATATACCACTAAATCTGTAGTAGGCTCCCCACATACACCAGATGTCGAGCCAATGTTTGTTTGATGTTTGACCAGCGCTTTCGACGCTGGTCCAACATCAACCGCGTGACGGGGTGATCGTCTCGTGTTACATGAGAAGGTATGTGCCTGGTCCCCTTGGGTGTATTGTAGCCCAAAGTAAAAATGTAACCCGATCTGGCAAAATGAGTTGTAAGTCGCAGCATGGAGATATTAACAGATATTAACTATGCCTACACAAACACAAATAAACTTTAAGAATGAAAATGCGTGATTTTGAGACAATGAACATTGAAGTTCGAAACTGAAATGTTTACACCTTTTGAAAATAACACACAATTTGATTATAATTAACTACATCGAATACATATTAGTTCAACCCGATTTTTTCACCAAAAAATGTATAGTTTTAAGATTTCATGAACTGTTTTGATCGTGAGGATTTTCACACTACATGCATGAACTGATGAAAATGCCTTACTCATTAGCGACTATCACCATGGTAACTATACTGGCAGCCATCTGTCTGGGATAACACAGTGCGCTCTGTGTACATGGTAATATGTTAATCGGAACAAAAATCACTGATTAAATTATAAATGGGATTAAAATTTAAATAACGGATATATTTAAAGTATTTGTTTTAAACATGGAAATCAATTTCTATGTCACATCATTTTAGAATTGAAAGTAATCAGATGTCTGACTTTATCAATTTAAGGTCATTTGAAGGTTTCAAGGGCCCAGCCCCTAGCGTCGTTTGTCAAACTGCGACTTAGGACTCATTTATCAGATCGGGTCACATATAGTTACCATGGTTAGGCCTACTGAAACTTAAAGTAGAGACGCGTGCATCCCAACCGATACAATACATTGACCCAACGCTGGCCCAACAGCAATACAACATTGCGTCAATGCCTTGTCTACTGAGATAAATGAAATGAATCGGGCTTTCAGGCCACCTTTGTGCACATATAGGCTTAACTGGGCCAGGAGAACCTCCTGAGGATGGTGAGATGACACTGTCCTCCAGACACAGGATTCGAAATTCGAGCCCTGGCGGTCTGAGGCCGAGAACGCTACCTCTTGGTCACGGAGGCTCCCCACAATACTGACTTTCACACGTGGATGAGGAAGAAACAGAATCAGAAGGGGGCTCCTGTATAACCAGAATGTACCTTATTGTATTAAAAACAGCTAAGTGTCTTTATCAGGTTTTGATATTAGCACAAAACAACATTGAACAGGTTTTAAACTCTTGGTGTATCTCACTTCAGTGGGTTATGTCATTTGTGAGCTTTAAAACCTGCTTAAATAGATTAAGCAGGTTCTAATACAAAAAAGTCACTTTTTGCCTAGTTATTCTGTGAAACTCAATGACCTTGACCTTCTTTGTTTTCACCGAGCTGGCTAATACAATGAAGTATGGGAGAGGGGTCTTATATAACCTTGTTTCCACCGAGTGACGTCACTGCGTTTCACAGAATAAAGTATGGGGGAGGGGTTTTATATAACCTTGTTTTCACCGAGTGACGTCACTGCGTTTCACAGAATTCTGCTTTGAGCCCCTTCTGATTCTGAGCGGACGACATGAAGCACGTGCCGCGATAGCCTACACAACACTCATTTTCAGTGTTTAGTCTCCGACCACGATAATGCCGCGAATAATAAGGTCAATCAGAGGTTTAGTAGAATTGGAAACACTTCACCTATATACAATGACGCATCCTCAGCTTGTTTTTCCGTCACATCGTTAAGATGACCACATGTTGAAAAAAACGTGATTTCTCGGATGAAACACATTTCGTGATCAACGACCCCTATCATACGGTGTGTGGCTGTCCATGGCTATGATCGGAGGGCACTCTGAGATGTAAAGCCAGAAGACAGTAACTGATCACTTGAAAAGTAAGCAGCTACTGTTTTTGACGTTACAGGACAATACACGGCCGTAATCCGCTGATGGGTTTGTCTGGTCCGGTGTCTGGTTAGTATCCCATCCACAGCAAATCACACATGTATGCTGGCTCAATGTTGGGCCAACATTCTCAACGTTAGCTACACAATGAAACAACGGATTGTTTCCCGGCAAACACGCAACATTGACCAAATGTTGATTTGATGTTGCCCAGCGTCGTGGACAGAGGGCTAACATCGAGTCTACGTTTAGTGTTTGATAGAATTTACGAAAACAGGACTCATTGAGCCAATGTTGACTTAATGTTGGCCCAAAGCCGCCGGAGACTGTGGGACATTGGAGCAGCGCATCGTGTGTTCCAGGGGAAAGGGTATGTCTATACCATGGATAGCTCTGGTAATGTCCGTGTTTATAGCATCGATAGACAGAAGTGTCGAAATAGCATTATTATCTGCCGTAAGAATGGGGAGCAAGGTAGGCCTACACCTACACTGATAAACACCTCGCTACGACGTCGGACCAACGTTAAACCAACATTGATTCAACGTTTTGTGTCTGCTGGGTATAGACGCAACATGCCAGCAAACGCGAGACGTTTAGCCAATGTTGGTTCAATGTTGGAACGACGTCGTAGACGGCGTGCCAACATTTAGACGTCAGATTCTGATGTGCACAGACGGTGCTCTCGTTGAAAGGGTTATTAGAGGGGGTGGCGGAGCTACAAGAGATATAAAAAACTGTTGAAAGTATGGGCAGAAAGAAAAGTTTGTTGACGGAATTGATGACAAGTATGTTGAAGAGAATAAGCCAGCAAATGGTAGCGTACGGAATAGGGACCCCGCAAACACGAGACGCTGAACCAATGTTGTTTTAATGTTGGGTCAGCGTCGTAGACGGTGGCCCAACATTAAAACAACATTGGGACCATGTGTCTTGTTTGCTAGGAAAGTAAAGGTATAATGTAGCCTATGCACGACAAAATCTGATATTTCCGTTCTTCAACGCAATACGAAAAAGTTTGTCTGAAGCTCACCACCAAAGGAATTGTTTTCTTACCACAGGGGTGAAAAATGCTAACAACAAAAACTCTACACCCCTCCTTAGCATCACAGTCTGCGACGCTGGGCCAACATTAAAAACAACATTGGTCCAACGTCTCTTGTTTTCTTCACCGATGATATGATACACTTCTCTATTTACGTTAGGCTATAAATATATTACCTTGTCGCTTAGACAGGCTACCATATCCACATCTACGCGTTGTTGTCATAACCTCAGGCAAACACCCTTTAACCCTTAAAGCGCTGAATTTTTTAATGAAAACCTTGGAGACCAAAGGGTTTTTTTTCAATTTGAAATAATCATAAATGTCTTAGTTAGCTCTTTCCGCTTCATTTAAATACCTATGTTATGGGTCTACGGCCATTAGAAATATGTTGATTCTTACAGTGCGGGGATCGACTTTAGTCGTCAGAATCTAACGTCTACAGACGTCAGATTCTGACGACTAAATTCTATCCCCGCGCTGTAAGGGTTAAACACAAATTTCAGCTTTATGTGTTGGTAATGTTTTATAATTGTATTAAATTGTTGTAATTTTAGAGATTGGTAGAAAAAATGTTCATATAATATCAATATCATGTTTATACAATATCAATAAAAAAGTGGTTTAAACATCCTCCATATCATAAGTGAAAGTAAGACATTGTATCTTACACTCTACATATTATAAGTACACTGTTACCAGGTTACCATGGTTACGCCGTCACAAAACACCAAGCATAACAACACAGCAAAGTATTCCTTCTGACGATTCATATAAGACTGCAACGACAAGAATAGCATTATATAAACCAGAATCTATAGTAAGTGTTTTAAATAAAAAATATTATACAAAAACAGTTTTAAATAATACACTTTTGCTGTTGGTTAAGAGACTTTGGTATTATATCTACATAACTACATGACAATATTCACTCCGTCTTCATAATATTATTCTGTTGGTTTGGCTCTTCCTGAAAACAGGACGTACATGTAGGCCCCTATCAAATTTCTAGCTGATTTACATTTGATGAGAAAAAACATTTTCGAAATGCCGGCCATATTGCTTATCTTATTATAGACCCAGTGGCGGAACCGGGATCCAGAGGAGGTACTTACGGGGTTGGAACGGAGGGAGGGGGTGAAGTGGTCATCTGGAATTTCCCATGCAAAAATATAGCTTCAATTATGAGTGGGGCCTACGCCCCCCCCCCCTCCCCCTCCCCTACCGGACCCGCTGCTGAAGCCCCCATATGAAAATTATGTTTGTACGCTAATTAGTTCCGCCTCTCAGGATCAATTATAGATTAGGCCATAGTATTAACCCTTGCTCATTGCGTCCAAATCAGAAAATTTGTAAAAAAAATGTGCATTTAGGCCTAATGTGCAAAATTGGCATTTATTTTAATTCAAATAATAAGTAATTATTACCCACTTGTAGCTGTTGCGGAACGCGGTAGCGGGACAGTCAACTTCGTATGGGTAAAAAATTATATTGTATAATGTAGCGCTTCAAGGGTTAAGATGTATATAACCCATATGGCTGGTTACCATAGTTACGCCTGTTGTAACCCTTACAGTGCTGAAATATTTTGGTCAATATTGGTTATTCAAATCGAAAACGTTATAACTTTTTTGCTTAGCTCTTTTCGCTTTATTTCAATACCTATTATACTAAAAAGTCGATCCCCGCGCTAAAAGGGTTAATTCGATGTTGTTTAATCATTCAACTCATTAACCCTCACAACGCTGAATTATTGTTTATTTTTTTACTTTGAAATCATCATAAATGTCTTAGTTAGCTCTTTCATTTTAATACCTATGTTATGGGTCTACGACCATTAGAAATATTTTTACTCTTATTACAGTGCAGGGATCGACTTTAGTCGTCAGAATCTGACGTCTACAGGGTGAAAATTTAAATTATTGATCTTTGCAGTTAAAGGGTTAAGTGGTAAGTACGCCTATTATCATGTCCAACCTTTTCTTATCACATAAAAGAATAATTTTTTGAAAGGGAAATATGTATATTAATATTGTAAATTTTGAAAAAAGTGGCTTCCAATTTGACAAATCTGACATTTTTTCACAAATTTTCACTAAAAAAACTCAACTCAGCGATCATCTGGTTGGTGTAGAAATTAGATGTCACCTCTGCCTCTTATATAGGGCCTATACATAAACTCTGTTGTTGTGCACTTTATACCATTATTGTACTTTACTATATCTGGTATTGTTTCTGAGCTATTGCATATAAATATTATTGCCTTAGTTTTAAAATTCATAATAATTACATGGCACTGAATAGGTACTTCCAAGTATGTTCCTATGTCACATTAAAGTAGGTGGGTCGTAATGATTCGTGGAGTAAACATGTAGGGTGCTCATTACAATGGCACGCACGCGCAGCATGGTCAACGTCCACAGGAGAGGGGTCTGCCGTAAAGTAAATATTTTGATTCAGTGAAGAATAACGGCCCACCTACTTTAACCGCCGGTGCCGTCTATATTTGTTTTTTACATTTTTTTATTAGCACATTACATATCAGTTTTTAAACCTGTTAAAGTTAAAAAGTGACATTAATCAGCAAGATTTGAAATTTGTCGACCTCCATTTTGTCACATCTGAATAATTTTCACTCACTTGAAGTTGTAGATCGCGTCAGCGAGACACAACTTCAAGTGGGAGAAAATTCCCATTGAATAATTTGGCGGTTGAAGGGTTAAGCCTGATATGTCATCGACTTATCAATTTCAAAATAAATCTGAGTAGATACATGCAAAATCTAGTATCCTGATCTAGCAATACCATACATATAGGCTCAATTGGACGAATATTAAGACAGCTCAAACTGAGGTTAAGCTATAGAACCTATAAGAGCATAAAACACAATCGTTTCCCTGGAACAGATAGGGTATATCTACCACCTTGTCAAGTAAAATATACTGTCATGCTCCTTTCAATTTCAAGGTTCATAAATTGGCGCCGAGCATAGTTGTCATCGCTCTCCCGATAGGAAAAACACCCCTGAGATATGACCTTGAGAAAATATAAAGATATCAACATTTTCTACAAATATTATTCACCGTCCTGACACTCAGTGACCTTGTTGCCCATTGACTTTTCTTGTCCCGGTGATGCCCAAAGTGGCAGATACACCAACTACAAATCCAAGGCGACATTATACAGGTATCTTGCTACCACCACCCTCCAAAGCAACTATATCTGGCAACGAACCAAGCATTACATATTTGCATAATAATAGGTTTATGATGCAGGTTCGCAAAATATATATTGGGATTAAGTTCTCCGTCCGTAGGAGTTTGATCTAAAGCAAATTTAAGAAACGCATAGATTTATATCATTTTTAATATAAACAGAAATATTATTATGCGTTATCTTTTCTTATTTCTTTTCTTATTATCTTTTCTTATCTTAAGTATTAAACCATGATAACCTCAGTGCATCGTATTATACATGCAATAATATTGGTGATCAGACGGGATATGTGGGTCAATGAATATTCCCAGTAAACATTGAACCAGTGTTGATTTATTGTTGGTCCAACGTCTGCAACGCTGAATCAACATTAAGCCAATACTGACCAGTTTAGCGTTCCGTGTTTGGTGGCTTATAAGGATGTCCTTAAAAAGCCTTTGCAATGTATATATAAACAGAAAAATCCATACAATACACGCTAGAGAGGGAGAGCGAGAGGGGGGGGGGGGGGTAGAGGACAAATCAGCATAACGTGTCAAATGTGTTAACAATGCCTGCCAGCTTTGACCCTTTAACCGCCGATGCCGCATATATTCGGGTTTTCATTTTTCATTAGCACATTACATGCATCAGGTACCACCTTTTGAACATGCTAAAAATAAAATGTGACATCAATCAGCAATATTTGAAAGCAGTTGACCTCCTTTTTGTCAAATCTGAATAATTTTCACTCACTTGAAGTTGTGGATCGCGTCAGCGAGACACAACTTCAAGTGGGTGAAAATTCAAATTGAATAATTTGGCTGTTAAACGGTTAAATTAACTAGATGCTTTGTGTCATTAAAGTATAATATGCAGTTATGAGCAATTGATTACATGATAGTGCTATAATAAAAAGTACTAAAGTATATAAAGATAAAAGTATGCAAAGTATGACTGAGTAGACCCACTTAAGCAGTTATCTTATCAGCCTCGTGATTCTTATCAGAATACATCGCCTGAACACCAGACATGATAACATGATGTAAGGCCCTGAGGACATCCACGTATCTTGTCATACTTGATTTGTAGGGATGGCCCATTTAGGCCCTATCTATAAATCTTTTGAGCGCTAATAACGATCACACGCTTTTTCAATATGTTTGATCTATCAAATAAAATATTGTTTTTTTGCGAGATAAATTGTATTCAGCGGGTAGTTCTGGATCGCGGATCGTGATTCTTATCAGAATACATCGCCTGAACACCAGACATGATAACATGATGTAAGGCCCTGAGGACATCCACGTATCTTGTCATACTTGATTTGTAGGGATGGCCCATTTAGGCCCTATCTATAAATCTTTTGAGCGCTAATAACGATCACACGCTTTTTCAATATGTTTGATCTATCAAATAAAATATTGTTTTTTTGCGAGATAAATTGTGTTCAGTGGGTAGTTCTGGATCGCGGTAGAGAGGCACAACTTTAAGTGGTTAAACAATAAATTAAAGAGCTCATCGGATAAATGATAAGATATGCCGATATAAATGCACAGATGATATAGCCTCGAACAGCTCAGACATGATAGCACGATGATAAGAGGACCACAAGTCCTGTCCCACTGGTCACACGACGTAGCTGCGACGTTGAATCAACGTCGCAGCAACGTTGAATCAACGTCGCAGCAACGTCGTGTGCCCAGTGGGGCCCTACTCACACCATGTTGACATTTACATTTATGTCAGATATTTGGTTTGTAGGGAGGGGGGGGGGGGTATCTATTAATATGCCTCTACATAATAACACAGATTACTTCACAGATGATAGCTATGTTAGCTTACTGATATATATATATAGAGAGAGAGTATGTGCCAACAATATTTGTGTATCTGGGTGGTCTGTTCTTCACATTTTTAAATATGGGTTATCATTAAGTCGGCCACACAGTCGTACGTGGTAGCCCGGTTCATTCATATATAAATATATATATATATATACATATAAATATTTGATGTACATTTAATTTTCAATAACGAAGTGTGTCTTATATTGTGATTGTCTATCAATTTATTGTTTTGCTTGTACGTTCATGGTGTATGTTTCTTAGAGAACATTTGTATTACATTTTTTAACATTGAAAATTCAACATATATCCTGTTGACGAATGGACATTTATAAGTATACCCTATAGGCGTGTGAGACTGTTCAGTACATTCATATGAAATCACTTTGATACATTGCTTAAAGTCACTTTTGAACCTATACAGTCATTTATAAAAATGGCTTAACGTCACTTTTCATTTAAGTGACACTATTCATGTAAGTAAGAAAAATGATTGCTCAACGTCACATTTCGACCTAGGCGATTAGGCATGGAGGGCTATTGAAAGAGTTTTCTTTTCCTTCACTCTGCGGACAAAAGGTTTGGGCATGCCTAGTGGATTTACCACACAAATATCAGGAAACTTCGGTTTTGCTGTGCAATTTCACCTGATGTCAAACCTTCTATTGTCGGCTAGTTTACGATCCTAGCTACCACCAGGAAATATTTTTTCCAAGAAAAGTTGTTCTGTACATTCATGTCATTCATATGAAATCATTTTGATACATTGCTTCAAGTCACTTTTCAACCTATGCAGTCATTTATAAAAATGGCTTATATTACTTTTCATTTCAGTGACACTTTTCATGTAAGAAAAATGATTGCTCAACGTCATGGAGGCATGGAGGGATATTGCTGGAGTTTTTTTCTTTCACTCTTCCGATAAAAGGTTTGGGCATGCCTAGTGGATTCCACCCCCCCCCCCCCCACCAGACATCGGGAAACTTGGGTTTCGCTGTGCAATTTCATGTAAATGAAAAAATGAGTGATTGGGAATGGAGGGTTATTGAGAATGTGTACCTTCGCTCCCACAATCAAGGGTTCTGGACATGCCTAGGGGATACAACCTCAGACATAGGAAGTACATTATTGCTTAATACCACTTCAAAAAGTGACTTTGTAATAGGTTTGCAATAATGAATGATGTGCAAAGTGACAGGAAAGTGAAGTGAATTGCATGGAGGAGTATTGGGTGTTTCCCTTCATTCAATGTTTCTGCTCATAACAGTAATTGTAACTCTATGAATCCGAGGTTTAACCTTATGTCAAACTCTCTATTGTCGGTTAGTTTACGATCCTATAGCTACCATCAGCAAATAATTTGTCCCAGAACAATTTTGCAGAAGTTTAGCATTCGTGCATGTGCTAAGCTACTATTCTCCATGCCAAAAACTGCCACAATAACATATATGTAGCCAAGAAGCTATTAACCATAGATTCTTAATGTGGCTTATATAATTGCTCAATCGATCGATTTTATTTAAAATATGTCACGTGGTATACAAATCCGACAAGGGGAGATTAATGGCTTTGACAAGGGAGCTTACAGAGTTAAACTCCGAACAATATTTTGTTTTAATGCAAGCGATCACAACCAATCAGAGAAAAAAACACATAGATAGTTCTACATGTATAAGTATATAGACGCGATATATTTATTGCATTTTAGGAAATTCCCATATTAATGAATTATTCACCAATACATTTCGAGACATCTTTTTTACCTCTGTTACCAGACGGTGTATCGAATAAATGTGGGAACAGATTATAATATGTGGGCAGAGATTAGTTAGAATCAATGGCCACGTAAAGATATGATGTAGGTCAAAATAGACAAGCGCAGTCAAGATGAGGGTACATGTAATTCCATTCATCCCACGTGAGCTACCTAATGTCAAAATATTATATCAGTGACAGTCTGTGTACTGGTGCGTGATCTGCATAAGCCCCGTTGTCATACACTAAAATATCGAATATAGTGGATGTATAGCTTCGATCTCAATTAAAAAAAATCATAAGTTGTATCATTGTGAGTAGCGAAAGCTATGTTAACCCTTTAACCGCCGGTGCCGCATATATTCGGGTTTTCATTTTTTATTAGCACATTAAGTACCACAATTTAAATATGTTAAAGATAAAACCAGCAAGATTTGAAAAGAGTTGTCCTCCATTTTGTCAAATCTGAATAAATTGTACTCACTTGAAGTTGTGGATCGCGTCAGCGAGACACAACTTCAAGTGGGTAAATATTCAAATTGAATAATTTGGCGGTTAAAGGGTTAATATAATGTTTGTGGTTCTTTGGGGCGGTGAACCCTAACACCGCTATTCACGATATATGTAGTCGTTTTTAATCCGTTTTTATTAACCAATTAAACCACTGTTATTGGGAATGCAATGAGGGTTTAAACATCAACATGACCAAGACTTGCAAATGTTTGGTCCGAAAATATGAAATATGAATAATTTCCACCCACCTGCAGTTGCGCATGGGTCGAGGCAGCGAGACACAACTTTAAGTGGGTGAAATGTTAAATCAGATAAGGGGTAATGGGGGCGTTTGCATGATAAAGAAGAACCATGTTAACAAGTTTAACAATAATACTGTTTATGTCAAACAAATATTGAGCTGTATTAGCATAACAGGCTACAGTGTCTATCCAGACAGAGCGACACTGTTCAGCCAACGTTAAATCAGCATCTCAGATGTTGACGAATGGTGGCAAAACAGCTAAATGGTAGTGTGGTCTACATGTCGTAGAGGTATTCATATAGAGATAAGGTTTGTCAATAATCCCACATGACGTGTTTTGTCAATAATATACATGTATAGGTCGAGAGCATGTGCACATGGAACCATAGCAGATCAAACTTAGCAAACAATTTCGAGTAATCGCCTTGTAGCACTCACCCACTCGGAAATGCCAACACAATTTCTTTCACTGTGAATTGTCTACGCAATTCCCTCCTCACAGTTAAGGGAAATGTCACAATTTAATCAAATATAAAGTGCCATATATTCAAATGGACGTTTGTGACATCCTCATTTCAATGAGTTGTAGGCCCCTATCATTTTTTCATGAACTTATCTGTATTGACATTTTCCCCTATAGGCCTATATGCGTGACTATAGCAGGTAAAGGGTATGTCATGTATGGGGCGTCAGACGACAGTTATTCAAATAATACCAGGTAACACAATCCAGGACACATTGATTCAATGATGCTGTACCAACATAAACCCAACATTGGATGAAGGGGTGGTCTACGGCACCACGCACGTGAGCCAACCTTATGACGTTGATCAATATTGATGGAACGTTTTGAATTCACAATGCGAAGCTGAAACCAGATCAATTACTATCATGGCCTGTAGCCATCATGCCCAGAAAACATATGGGTGAGTCAAGCCACTTCCTACACAATGCAAGGTGAGACCTCACAACAAACAGGGGCCGTTGAAACAATGGTGGTTTAATGTTGGGTCAGCGTCGCAGATGGTTGTCTATGCCATGAAACTAACACTGGGTAAACATCTCATTATTACTGGGCTGGCAGTGCAACATACAAAAACATGAGCCCCGGTCACTCGAGAAAGATAATCAAATTCGGAGGGGGGTGTTTAATAGAAGGTTTCTCTTCCAGTTATTATTTTAAAAAATGTTGGAAACATAGCTAACTATCTGATAAAAGATCGTGCAAACAAAACTGTTGATGCATGTTTTCAAAGTAGAATGTTTTTTTATTAACTTTTATCTGAGAGATAGTCATGCGTTCTTATTATTTGAAATCGTTTTTTCGAGAATAAAACGGTTTGTATGACTGAAAGTAAAATATTCCTCTCCCAGATGTCAAATAGTACATCTACCGTCTACTCCATATCGATGGAGAATGGAACCCAGACCGCTGCTTTAGCCTATTTTATACTTTAACCATGTGTTAACGCTGTATATCAGCATTCCAAATAGAGACTTTTAAAAACTTCAAAGCCTCTTTGATCAGTTAGATTTAAAAAGTATTGCCCTCCGTTTTGTTGGATGATTTTCTCTCAGCCGAGTCGTAGTGAGTGGTTGTTATGTTATCAACCCTTTAAACGGCGTACATGTACCATTGCAAATTTTAATAAAATTAATTGTGAAATAAATGATATAAGCCACCACACTCAGGTCGTTCATAGTATAAGCCACCACACTAAGGTCGTTCATAATATATCACCACCACACTGAGGCTATAAGCTGGCACACTCAGGTCGTTCATGGTATAAGGTAGCACACTCAGGTCGTTCATGGTATAGGCCTAAGCTAGCACACTCAGGTCGTTCATGGTATAAGGTAGCACACTCAGGTCGTCCATGGTAGGCTATAAGCTGGCACACTCAGGTCAGTCATGGTATAAGCTAGCTGACTCAGTCACTCAGGTCGTTCATGGTATAAGCTGGCACACTCAGGTCGTTCATGGTATAAGCTAGCACACTCAGGTCGTTTATGGTATAAGATAGCTCACTCAGGTCGTTTATGGTATAAGCTAGAGCACTCAGGTCGTTCATGGTATAAGCTAGCACACTCAGGTCGTTCATGGTATAAGCTATCTGACTCAGTCACTCAGGTCGTTCATGGTATAAGCTGGCACACTCAGGTCGTTCATGGTATAAGCTAGCACACTCAGGTCGTTCATGGTATAAGCTAGCTGACTCAGTCACTCAGGTCGTTCATGGTATAAGCTAGCACACTCAGGTCGTTCATGGTATAAGCTGGCACACTCAGGTCGTTCATTGTATAAGCTAGCACACTCAGGTCGTTCATGGTATAAGCTAGCACACTCAGGTCGTTCATGGTATAAGCTGGCTCACTCAGGTCGTCCATGGTATATTAAGCTAGCACACTCAGGTCGTTCATGGTATAAGCTAGCTCACTCAGGTCGTTCATGGTATAAGCTAGCACACTCAGGTCGTTCATGATATAAGCTAGCACACTCAGGTCGTTCATGGTAGCCTATAAGCTAGCAGGTTTTGTTCATGGTGTAGAAGCCATCACAAGGAGGTCGTGCATTGTATAAGCCATCATAATGAAGAAGGTGCACATTGGTCCCGGACATTATGGATTGTTCCCAGCTCACGTTTTACCCATTTTTTGGCTCGCTGTTCGCTTTTTATAAGGGGAAAATGATTTAAATATAGATAAAAATAGATATAAATATTTAGGTTCGTTTTTTACAATATTTATAAGCTTGATGTTCGGAACCTAAGAACAGACGATTCGCCGTTCGTTTGATTCGTTCTTTAACCCATGTGCACCATCAATGAGGTCGTTATGAGTTTTCACCCCATCTATTACACCTGGATATTTTATAAAATCATAAAATGAGAATAAATAGATTAGATTTGGTGCTGGAAGGGTCACTGTAAGCCTACATGTAGACTACGTCAAAGCGATCTAAAGCCAATTGATTGAAACGAATAGCCAAGATCTGGACAACACTCATTAAAGTCAACAAAATGGCCTATTGATTGACATTTAACAGGTCGTATCAATACATGAGCCGAACCCGATGGCTCGGACACGATGGGTGGCTCATTCGTGAACTGGACCCGATAGCTGGCTCATTCCCCAATGGCTGGCTTATTCGTGAGCCAGAACCGATGGCTAGGACACGGTGGCTGGTTCATTCTGCGATGGCTCGGAGCCGAAGGGTGGCTCATTCCGCGATGGCTGGCTCATTCCGCGATGCCGCGGATCCAATGGCTGGAGCATTCCGCTATGGCTCGGACTCGATGACTGGCTCATTCCGCGATGTCTGGCTCATACCCGTTGGAGCCGATCCGATGGTCGACTCATTACCCGATGGCTGGCTCATTTCCCGCTGGCTGGCTCATTCCCTTAAATCCCGTCCGTTCGGTGCTCTGAACTGTCAGGCATTCATGAGTCATTGAACATGATGGCAATATCGGGACAGAAGTTGGACTATGGCCTACTATATTCGAATGGCTTCAAGGGTTTTTCATAGCGCACAGTGCCATAGACAGTCCTACACACTCCAGGCATTTGAACAGCTTGGAGCACTATAAATGCACGACCTGTCCTAGATTACAAACATCTGACCTGGTCGGAACTAAGAAACCTACCGCTGAAGTGTGCACCACTAGCCTATGATACTTTAAACACTATATATTTTTATCACAATGTAGTCTACAGATGTACGCCTATGTAGGCCTAGGCCTACATCACAAAACATTCACAAAACCACCAAATGTAACGTTACTTATGATAGCGAATGTTAATCTTCATAGTTACCGGTATTACAAAATAAGCATAATCAAGAGAGATAACTCTGATCGAATATCAGTGTTTCTGATCTGTCGTCATGTCGTCAGAATTGACGACAAGCTTCCCCCTCTGACAAAAAACATTCCATTCTGATGACAAATTTCTATATCAAGAAAAAAATTAAATGAAAAATGAGTTTTTTCAAAGCTTAAAATGAACCTTTAGATATCACTAGAAGACACCTAAAGCCTCCTCTGAAACAAAACCCCTTGCGATTGCCTCGGCGGCCTTTCGCCGGAAGCCGCGCTTTCTGACACCAAATTTTTTCAGGGTCGGAAACACTGTCGATCTTGATGTAAGTGTAGCCTATATAATAGCCTATATAACACAACAACTAGGCCAACATCAGTTGATTATAGGCCTACTATCAATAATATTAACATTTATCTTTTCTTCATTTAAATGGTCATTTATTTTGAAATGACACAAGCATTGAGTGTTAAAAACTGAGCAACATTAGTAGGCTTATATCCTTCGTTGAAAGTAATTTTCAAAAACACTGTGTGTCTAAACTTATTATTGTTTGTCAATTTATGTTTGTGTATGTTGATTGTGTATGTTTCTCTGAGAACCGTTCTATTGTATTTGTCTGAACATTACAAATTTAATATAATATCTTGTTGAGGAATTGATATTATTAGACATTCCATAGACATGTACATTTATATGAAATAATTTGACACATATAAAAAGTAAGTACAAATATTGCTCCACGTCACCTTTCAATCCCACACCGTCAATTAAATGACTTTGTAAGTATGTAAAAATATGCCTTAATGTCCCTTTTCAACCGATAGGCCTACTGTTATTTAAGTGATTTGTAAGTAAGTAAAACGATGGCTTAACGTCATTTTTATCCGGTACTGTTATTTTAAAGTGACTTCGTAAATAAGAAAAAATATTGCTTAACAGCTTCTACTTCTAAGCTGGCGCAGAAACTGACAACAGTGTGGGCGCACAGTCACACAGAGACATATGTAGGGGAGAACACCCTTAAGCGCACCCCCTAACTAAAAAGGGGGAAATTTTTTTATAACATGATTGAAACAACATGGCCTCATTGGCAGGTGGTCCGGATTCTGATAAAATATAATTCCTATTTTTTTCCGTGTGATAAAGCCATTTTTACTCATTTTATTTGAAAAAAAAACTTTTTCAGCACAGGGGGCGCTTTGGGTGCACTGTGCACAAAGCGCACCCCCAGTGTTCTTACAGGGCACCCCCTAATGTTCAGTGGTTGTTAGATGTCCTAAAGCGCACCCCTGTACTTATACATGTGGGGACAAGATTAAATTTCATTTTAGTTAGATTATGAATAACCATAACCAAAATAATATTTTTGTTAATTTTTTACCCTATAGTCTATATAGGCCCAGACGGAAAGTAGCCAGACACAACTGGCTGGCTGTGACTAATCATTGACAGGGATAGGGCCGTGCGCTATAGGACAAGCTCATCCCAAAGGAGACAGATGCTCCCAAAGCGCACCAGGGGAGTGCGCTTTGGCAGCAAGTTGGGGTGCGTTTTGGGCACACTGGACATTACTTTTTAAAAGGATCACAGGGTTGACTCATGTTGACTGATTGTTAGCTCTAACTAATCAAGAAAAGGCCAGTCTACATTGTGTTTCTTCAATTTTTTCGTTGTCTATAATACTCTTCAAGTAATCACACAATATCTTTTTGAAGCCTTATATTTCTAAAAACATCGTGGATCCGTACTCCCCTAGCGCACAACCAGTTGTAGACATGTAACATGTTGGTTTTTGATGGTCCACTTTCTGCGATGCTGGCCCAACATTAAACCGACATAATTTGAATCTATGCTGTTATAGGGATTTGATATTGACCCAGCATGCTGAGCAATACCAGAAATTATATTTTATTCTCTTGATTTGTTTATGATTTGTTATGAGCCATTGGCTTATTTGATGGTAACTGTCAAATATAGGCCTATATAAACATGAATATAAACATGATAAATAAATAAATATATATACTTAAATATTATATTGAAAAATCTCAATTTCAAATTAGCATATAGGCCTACATTGCTTTATAATTTACAAAAAAAGTTTATATTGTACATACCAAATATTTATTAAGCACTGGGAAAAATTAAGAATCAAGTTATTGTGATGAAGCACGTCTCACCAGCAACTATTAATTTTTCCTAATGACACCAGGTTTATTTTTGTCATCAGTTTCTATGCGCACACATGCGCACACAACCCCTCTCCTGTAAATGGGCGTGTCAAATTTTACCAGTAAACAAAACTTAGATTCATGGAAATTTTTTTGAGTTTAAGGCTGGGGTGGGGTAGACACAGAGGAGGGGTTCTGGTAAGGACTATGTCCGATAATCAGTTCAGAACACTGGTATTATTAGAAAAAAGCCTCTTCGGGCGATAATACCGTGTTCTTCACTGATTATCTAATATATTTATAATCAATCACCTCACTTTTCGACCTAGATAAATAGAAATTGAGGGCTATTGAAAGTGTTTTCTTTCACTCACCCGAGTGGATACAATGTAGGCCTATACCCCCACACTTGGGCATCGCTGTACAATTTCATGTAGCCTAAATGAATGAGTGTTTTAATATAGTCCAGGCATGGAAGGTTATTGAGAATGTTTTCCTTTGCTCGCACAATAAGGCCTACCTTCAGCCTACCCCGCCTCCCTCCCCCCCCCCCCCAACATCGATAGGCATACTAAGCCTATATATAGTGATGAAAGTAGCTATGACTCGTCTTACTTATAAATTTACACATAGACTAGTTAGATCTAAATGATCCAACTTTGTAAACAGGATTTTTTAGGAAAGCGAAATAAATATTTTGCTTGAGGCAGAGTCTGAAATAAATAAAGTAGGCCCTAGGCATATTAATTGTAGACGGGACGTGAAATAAATAGGCCCTAATTAATTTTGTCCAGTTTAAGCAAACCCCCCCCCCCACCCCCCCCGCTACCCCCAAGTAGGGGAGACTGGGGCACCTTGAGACGGAAAAATTCAAACCCCCCAAACATAGATTTAATTTTCAAAATAAAATATTTTGACGACACATATGGATACAGCATCCAGTGGGGTATATTTGAGCAGGAGATGAAAATTTTCAGAAATGTGTAACCTTAGATTTTTTAACAAAACAGATTTTCAAAAAAGTGTCTCAATGTACCCCGTACTCGGGCACCTTGAGACACCACATGGGGTACCTTGAGACGCCAAATTAGGTACTTGAAAACAATGCGGATCTAACTAAAATCAAGATTTGAATACCACATATACCTGTAGCTAAAGCCTGCAGTTGGCTAATGTTAGATGTTGCAGTAAAATATGTGCCTGAAAAAAATTGGGGGCACCTTGAGACACTTTCGGGGCACCTTGAGACAAACTTGGGACACCTTGAGACAGTTTCGGGGCACATTGAGACAGCGTCTCAAGGTGCCCCACCCAGACTGACCTCACATCTGATATCATAGTTCGTGTGTGGTGTGTATTTGAACCAAACCATTATACATAAGTTATAAAGTGATAACACAAGTGGAAGATACCATCAAAATCATAGGGAAATCAAGTATTATGTGATCTATAGAACCAAATATTGATCATCCCAAAAATCTACTTTTCATGTAAAAAATGGACCTAAGCTTACATGTATGCCAAGGATGTCCAATAGTCATTAGCAAAAGGGTGGAAAATCGAAATTGGTTAGTTTTGGTATCATTGACCAGATGGCGCACAAATCGTAAAATATTATCTGTGTCAAACAGGCCTGTCTCATGGTGCCCCATGTCTCAAGGTGCCCCAGTCTCCCCTAGACTTAATTGAATGATGCCCTATTTGATTTGTCCGTGGGCTCTCTGGACATTGTCCATTTCAGGCCCAATTTAACGTTATATTATAAGCGATCCTTTTTAGGCCTCTGGACTGTTTAGATTGTCTGACTTTTATGGAGATTACTTTGTTTGCACTTGATACCCTCGAGCCGCCCTCGACCATAGATTTACCTCTCCCTTGAATTCATTCATGTCGCTCGCTGTTCTGACAGTCTGGCACCCCTACAAGACACAGCACAGCGTCGTAGACGGTGGGCCATCAGCAAACCAACGTTGGTCCAACCGCGGTAGGCCTACCGCTCAAGATCTAATTCGTGACATTCGTTATAGACTATGCCAGCGATAGGTTGAACCTATTGTGATTGAATACCATAGCGTCACAGAAGCTAATCCAACATTAAACCACCATTGGGCTAAGATCGGTTTTCATGGGACACCTGTGGAGGAATTTCCCGCCAAACGCACAGACACCCCATCAATGAATGCTGAACACTTTCAGTGGTAGGTCTACTCAGCGTTATCAGGTTATTTATAACTGTATTCAAATAGTAAAATTCAGTCACGCCATCATTAGGCCTAGTTAGATATTTATCAGTTGATTGAATGGGGGAGGGTAAATATTTTAATTGCTAAATATTTGATAAAACAGTGATATTCTGTTTAGGGCACTGGTTATCTAGCACCCTTAGGGTGTCACGTGCTGAGAGGGTAGTTATAACAACGAGAGCACTACAGCCAATCATACACAGTGACTAGCCACTCCCGTCTGCGGACAGCGTACACACCTTGTTTGTACACACAACGACGTAGATTGGACAATCGCGGGGAGAAGCAACAGTTTTCTGCAATATTTAAATATATTTTTGAAAGAAGAACAATAAATATTGAAGGACTGTCAATATTTACAACCTGATTCTGTTATTATTATGAAAAGAAATAAAAAAAGTCTTTGTTAAAAAGCGTCTGTATTGTTTGTGCCGTGGATTAATCTATCAAAATTCTTACTCTTAGTCCATAGTTTTCAAATTATTCTCTGATGTATTTTAATGCTTTAAATACTACAGTCTGCACCCTGATATTTTTGCTCTGAATGGCTTGTTCTTTTTTGACCTAGATTCCAGCTACATTCCCCGCATTTTCAAGATTTTGCACCCAGCTGCGGGTAGCACTACAAGACAATTGAAATATCTCACATATAAATTACTTGATGTTGGTGCATTTTTCGGCCCATTCTTCACTCAATAAATTAGTATAGGGGCCCACATAAAAGCAGTCTACTGTGTAGGTGAAATAGTCTGTGTTTTAGGATGTAGTCCACGTGTCATTACGGTCCCATCTGTTACACGAGTTCACACACAACTGCACACTCTGAGGCCTCCACATTGCAGTGGAATTTTCCGCTGTCTCTTGGCCAACAGGCACATGTGTATGCATGAACATAGTCATAGTCATAAACACGGCCAGACGGCGGGAAATGACCCAGTGAGCACGAAGATATTGTTTGATGTTGATTTCATGTGAAGTTAAATCATGGCTTCATTCTGGCCCATAAACATCTCTTTAACTTATCGTGACACTTGGTGGAATTTCTGGTATATTTTACAAATAAAAGACTAACGTTAGATTTGAACTGATCACGGTTCACGTAGGCCTACATCACTGTCATCACTGTTGGGAATCCCTACTGAATAGCGTCAAGCAACACTGCTGCCCCATGCCATGGCCATCCAGTTTTCAAATGGCATTTTGTAGTTCAGCCTCAAGCACGTTTTAAGGTAGACTATGGATGATGTTTTTGTTGGTTGATTCTGGTTCTAGGGGATGTCCTGACCAGGAATCGGCCTGCCCTTGGGCGGATTTTTTTTAGAGGGAAAAACAAAATGGCCGCCAGATATTTCAAGGTCAAATAAGATTTTTCAACAAATGAAGCTAGGAACAAGTGTAATACCTCATTTTCATGTGATTTTGACCGTTTGACCAATTTTTTGTATTATTTTTATGACTCAAGGTCTTCTTCAAGCTCAAAACGTCAATTACAAGGTCAAATGAGCAAAAATACAATTTTTACCAAATAAAGCCAGGAACATGATTGTGTTATAGGCCTATATACAGGCCTACCCCTTTTTTATGCGATTTTGCCTAAAAATCCATTTATGGTATTATTTTGATAATCCAAGGTCATCTTCAAGGTCGAAAGGTCAATTCCAAGATCAAAAATGTAAAAATATGATATTTAAGAAACAAAATAGGAAGAAGTGTAGGGCCTACCGGTAATATGTCTTTTTGGTGTGATTTTTGACCAAGGTCTACTCATTGACATCGACCCATCCTGTACTAGTGTGATCCGTGGCATACACATATTGTCAGTCTGATCAAGAAATATAAAAGGTCTTTTCTATGTTCCTTGGTCTGAATGAATGCGACTTTTGCAAGTGTAATCACAAGGGCGGATATAGCTTTTCACTGACGGGGAGGGGTTTGAAAATAAAAAAATCAATATTTCACTGCAGGACGGGGTCCCAGAGGCCCGCCCCTGGAATTTTTTGATTTTCAAAGGCTTTCTCCTGCAATCTAAGGCATACTGTAGTGTTCCTCCAGTATGTAACCCGCTCATAAGGAAACCTTTAGCCCTTTAACCGCCAAATTATTCAATCTGAATTTTTACCCACGTGAAGTTGTGTCTCGCTAACGCGATCCACAACTTCAAGTGGGTGAAAATTATTCAGATTTGACAAAATGACGGTTAACTGTTTTCAACTATTGCTGATTGATGTTACATTTTATTTTTAACATGCTTAAAAGGTGGTACTTAATGTGCTAATAAAATGAAAACCCGAATATATGCGGCACCGGCGGTTAAAGGGTTAATAAGATTATATTTTTTTCGAGAAGGGAAGGGGGTTAAACCCACCATTCCCAACCCCCTTGGACCTCCCCCTGAATCATATAAAAAAGTGTTTTACAGCACCAATAGGCCTAAATCGACCATGACAGTAATTTTAGTGCAATGAGTGATGTAGACCTAGGCCTACATGTTTTGGGATGAGCGGGCGTGGAGAGTTTCTTGGCTATAATTCCCCTTTCACTCTCCCCATGAGCACACCCTGACTTGATGTCTTAATTTAGAAGAAAACTAACGTTAAAGCGACACAGTCAGGCTATAATACCCAAAAAAGCCAAAATAAGAAATGCGGGAATTTCGTCTAAGATTTATCTATGAGGGATTCTTTATAGGCACCTGGTGATTATATTTTCTTAAAATATGAGATTGTCTGAATATTGTCAAAAAATTAAACATATATCAACTTTAGCTTTGTTTATTGACATAACGTTGTCAATTGAGCTTAATTTCGATTTTAAATGCTTATTTTAATCAATTTAAAGTTTTCATACCGTTATGGAGAGACTAATTTACCGTTATGGAAAGACCAATTTATGTTACGGAGTAGGCCTAATCTTCATATTGAAATTTCTCAGTGACCCTTCTACAAAAGTATAACATATTTAGCAGGTAGTTAAATATGGCTATTGTAATAATAATGAGTTTTTCTATAGCGCACATACAGTGCTTTGTGTGCTTTACACAATTAAAGTAATGTTGACCACTTAATTTAGAATGAATCACTTGATGACAAAAACCCTAAAATAATAAAATACTATTTACTCTCCGTAACGATTATTGTCGTTATGGAGAGTAATAATAACGAGCATTGTCTTTCCATCACGACAATAATTTCTGTTATGGAGTGACAATAAACAAATACAAAAATAGAAGTTATTATTTCAACAAGTGGCACTTGTTGGTTAACATATCAAATTCATTAACGGTTTATAACTATTTTTAATTGAGTAGAAGGGTAATTTGTGAAGGTTATAGGGTACTTAAAGCAGCTCCTTGGGATGACAGCAATTTTCGTTTTTAGTTTTGTAATGAAGTAGTGTATCCCCCAGATCATGATTTTTTTTTCAGACGTTTTAGATTTTAAAAAATATTTTTTATTATTATTTCTATGAATCCGTTTAAAACCCAAACAAACTTTTTGTATACCGAAACACTTGCTAAAGGACGGTTAAATGTTCTTACAGCTTTGGGCCACATGTTGATGCCGTTGGCCCAGCGTTGGGCAGACAATCAGTGCTGCAGGTGTATCCCCTTATGTCCTGACTATAAGACACCAATTAGCAGTGATTGCTTTGATCTCGTCGTCCAAAACGTGGGAATATGTGGTGTAAAGTTCTCTATATTACTGACTTGTTTTGTTTACATGGCAATATACGACTCACCCACAGACTTGCACAAACCTTACATTATTTCTGAACAAAAGCACTCAATGAAGGTCTCGTGCAACTATTTTTCACCAGACAAGTGATATTTTGGTCAGAAAAAGTATAGAAAATATCAGAAAACTATAAGCGTTACGGAGAGTCCTGCAACGTGGGACAGACATAAAATGCTCAAAAAGTGGTAAAATTATTTTTTAAAAACTTGTATATATAGTCTTAAAGATAGTGGTATACACTAACATACTGCAGAAACAAATATAATATATAAGTAACACAGGAAATCTAAAGTAAATCACCTGTTTGCGTAGGATTTAGAATTTGGGACAGGGCTTTTTGGCGTTTAAATATTGTTATATTGTAAAATAAAGGTCATTCATTGCATTTAGGTAATAAAATTAAATCTAAATATTCAATAATAAATATTAAAAGGTGCGGACAGTGCTGGTGCCTGAAATTATATAATCCCTCATATCTCGCTTAACACTGCTTAACTGGTAAATGTGAAACACAAAAATTCAAAAACTTACGCAGTTCTAGTCTATGGACATTTTTACATCATAAGGTCATATTAAGAAGCCAAAATAAAAATACAGATTTTTTGATGATTTTAGCCTGATTGTGTCGCAGAGCTCCGCAAATGATATGCTACCCATTTAGTTTTTGAACTAGGCCCCCATATGTGGGAAAAGTTCCAGATTGCCCGGATCTCTCTGAATATCCTTTTTCCCATTGGCATTCCCACAAAAGTCACAAATTCTTCTCACCCCCTGTGTCAGGGTTAGGGGCCGATTACAATAATTGATGATTACGATTACGATTATGATTACATGTCATTTTTGGTTATCGATTACTATTATGATTACGATTATTCGTCATTACATTATTGATTACGATTATGATCACATGTCATCAACAATTAGCGATTACGATTTTGATTACACTATATTTTTTCTATTACGATTATGATTACGATAATGTAATGTTTCGTGAATACAGTCACGATTACGGTTGATTAAAATTATCTTTAAAAATCTTACTAATGAAAATGACATACTATAACAAACTAGAAATAACAAAAACTGCAATTGAAATCTACTTTGTTTAATTTATTCATTTTGTGTTTTAAAAAATGATTTAAAAACGTGAAGAAGCCAACGTGTTTGTAAGCACAACTAGTAGAAGAGTTATTGTATTACTCCCAACCTAAACGGTGTCGCAATTCTTGTTTTAATAGCATCTCGTTAACTGGGCCACCATTTAAATACCGTACCACAAACGATCTTTAATACTGAACCTAATAAATATTCCATTCAGCGCGATTCCACCGGGGATTCCACTTATATTATCTGCAATGTGAATGATGGGATAACACATGTATAGAATCCATAGTCTAACAATTAGTATGAAAATATATTTGATATTAGACTATTTTTTACAATCGAGCTAAGAAAATCGGATATTTATTAACGTTTTTCGACCACCATGCAGATAAGATCAACCTTGTCGATAAAATGTGTGTAGGGTGGGTGACACCACCTCCCTGGTATTTTAACACTAATAGCAGCTACAATTAGCAATCGCGCCTCATTGCTGTGCAAACAGTTGACCACCGCGAGGAGCGTCCCTCCTATTATATAATATCTGTACTATCTTGAAAATACGAGATGCTGATCCAATATTGTTAATCCAATCTTGGACCACTGTTGCGACTCTAGCCCAACAATAGGCCAATATTGGATCAACGAACTGTGTTGGCTGAGCACCCTTGTTTCCTATGACCTGCATCTCGTTATGTACAGTTTTGGTGAATCAAACATAATGTCATTGTTCTCCTCCCTCTGTTAGCATTTAGATTTAGTAGGGTAGACCGGGGTAATATGACGCACGGGGGGAAATGACTCCCAGCTATAACCCCACCTGGTGAACTCATCATAACTACTTAAAAAGATTTTTCGACACAGGTTATTAAGACACAATTTGTTTGGAATAAAATTCAAACATTTTAATCCCATTTTGAATTTTGAAATGTGAGTGAGAGGGTGATGTTGCGGAAACAAATTTTCAGTATATATTATTATATTTTTCATGTAATAATTCTTGACTTATTGCTAAAGCTGTGACTAATTCACAACATACACCTCACAGAATACAGTGATATTAATTGGGAGTATTGGTCCATGGTATAACAGCAATGATACGCTCTCGAAGTCTATGAGGCTTTCTAGGATGTAATTTATATCGACAATCGTAATAGGAGGGGGGGGGGGGTAACAGATTTGCCCTTTGGATCTGGCACCAATAAATTAATCAGAATTGTTACACTGTCCCATTTGCAATAATAATTATGAGCATGATTGCACATCAACGTTTTAACTCGTGATGTTTAGTTACACCCCCCCCCCCCCCAGCAGACACAAGACGTTGAATTATTGTTGGTTCAACGTAGTAGTCGATGGACCAACGTTAAACCAACATTGATTCAAGGTTTTATGTCTGCTGGGTTTTTACTTTTTGCTGTATTATATAACGGTTTTGCAATACAAAGGCCTGAATGAAAATAAGTCCAATTCAATGCTTTTGTTTGTACTTTTTTGCATTTCCAATATGTACTCACGCTTAATCTATATTGCGCCCTTCAACAGTCCATTTACGTTTAAAAGTACATCTTGCTGCAATTTCAACGGACATGAGATCTAGGCATATTATTGCAATAAGAGAATAAAAACGCAAATATTATGGCAATATAAAATAATGACGATATTTTCAATACAAGAAACTTGCTGGAACATTCAAATGCATTGCAAATGTGTTTAATATAAAACTGGTTAATTCGGGGCCTAATTTATAGCAGCTGATCATCTTACCCCTGACATAACTTCATTTTACCCCAAATTGATGGGGTAAGATGGCGCGGGATATTGATAATATTACATTGCTATAACTTGTTCCAAAAGGTGTTTACCCAAAAAATAATTTTGCTAAAAGATGTAGGACAGCTAGAAGTTTTTCTAAGTATTATAAGTTCTGCTAGATAGCTTGCACATTTTCAAGAATATAAGAGTATTTGCTTACATGCGACGTTTTCCCCCGGTCTATCCTATTTGAAAGGAACAGGCCCAGGCTAAAATGATAAAAAAATCGGTGATTTTATTTCGGCTTCTTAATATGACCATATGATGTACACATGTCCATAGATTCACTAGAACTGCAAACGTTTTTTTAATTTTTCTGCTGTGCATTCACCAGTTAGGCTATATAGAGACGAAATTCCCGTATTTCTTATTTTTGACATGCTTGTCCAAAATTAGAAATCAGGAATTTTGTCTCTATATCTAGCCTAACTGGTGAATGCGCAGCACAAAAATTTTAAAAAAACTTTTGCAGCTCTAGTCTATGGACATGTTTACATCATATGGTCTATTTAAGAAGCCAAAATTAAATCACCGATTTTTTTTATGATTTTAGCCTGGGCCTGTCCCTTCAATATAAATTATGATAGTATATTGATATGTCACCGCTAAGCATCAAGTGAAAGTTATCGCAAAATATACCTACATTTTAAACCGAATTGTAGCTGTGGCCATAACTTTAAATAAAAAAAAACACAACATACCCAGTAATATATTATTATTACTCCCGACAGTTTTTAGATATACAATTTCAAGCTATCTTCAATATAAATTATGATAGTATATTGATATGTCACCGCTAAGCATCAACATGATCAAGTGAAAGTTATCGCAAAATATACCTACATTTGAAACCGAATAAGCTGTGGCCATAACTTTAATCTTTAAATAAAAAAACACAACATATCTAGTAATATATATATTATTATTATTCCCGAAAGTTTTAAATTGGCCGAAAACAACAAAACAAAAGTATTCACTTAAATATAAAAACTTTGTTGAAATCTCTCGTAAAGGGTTAATCCAAGTGACCACACGTAGGCCACACCTATGTCAATTGTAAGTAACCGTTTGCACTCTTAAAATGTCTGCTTACAGCAATGTTACACCTCAATATTTTATTAGACCCTATATATTTTTAATTCACTAATATGGTTGTCAGGCCTCACACAGGTCGTCTCGACCGATTCCCGTCAACTAAAGATAATAATGACTTGTACTATGTTTTACATTTATCTGGATGCTGGGATGCAATGGGTGCTAAGTTTATAAACGCGGCTATATTCATGCACGATTAGTCGTTAATCTTTAGTCATCTGTAGGTGCGAAGGCGGAGTAGGGGGGTGTAGCATGTTCGGAGACCCTCACTAAGATTAAAAATAACGCGGATGGCTTTTCACTTTTTATAAGAGAAAAATGATATAAATATAGATAAAAAATAGATATACATTTTTAAGTTCGTTTTTTACACTATTTATAAACTGCAATCCTCGATGTTCGGAACCTAAGAACAGGCGATTCGCCGTTCGTTTGACTCGTTTTTTTAACCCATTTGCACCCTCAGTGTGTGCTTACAATTTATCCACAGAATTACAACATTCCTGTAATTTTCTATATCCACCCGAAGCAGAATTAACCATTTACAGCAGTATTTTGGATACAGACGCTACAGTCAGCGAAATATGCTAAATTTGGCGGCCTTTTTTAAAACAAAGATGGCGACCGTCTCCAATTTTACAAAAAAACATCAGTTTTTAACATTAAGATACCGGTATACATAAGTCTACATGAAAGTGTCCAAAAATGAATTAAAACCAAAATTAATAGCGACTTTCCACGAAATTACACAGTAACGCAGTAAAGCAGTTAATACACAGTAGGGCCTAGGCCTAAAGCAGGGTCAATAATTATTTAAATCCTACATGTAGGTGATGTAATAGGGGCCTACCTGCATTATATATAGCCTATCTTACAATAATGGAGTGCGATATGTTTTTACAACGAAGAATATTAACCATGCAATTAGTTCTATAATTGTGATTAAATGAATATCCCGGTTAAAATGTAACCGTGTTAGACCTTTTTAAAGGTTACAGGCTCTAGAATATTTAAACATAGGTTAACATAGGATTACAGCCTTATCCCAGCAAACATCAGACATCGACCCAATGTTGGGGGCCAACGTCGTAGACCACATGTGTGCCAACATTGGCCCAACATTGGATCGATGTGTCGTGTTTGCTGGATAGGCTTATATTTATATTTATTTTTTTATTATACAAACGTCGTGGAGATTTTTATTCACCAAGCTTTGTGAGGGGGACAGTGGCGGATCCCGCACATTCTTTAAAAGCTTCCTGTTTTGGCAAGAAATTGACCCGGCGCCCCCTTCCTACATATTCTGGATCCGCCACTGAGGAACTTCTAGATACAGTCATACAGTAGGGGCGGGTGGGACTTGCAGAAGAAATCCTGGATTTCTGTCATAAAGGATTGTCTGTGATCCTGCAAGGTAGCCTTGCGCAGCCGGCCCTATTCCCATCACATAATGCTTGTTAAATTTCCAAGTATTTTGACCTCAGAAATAGCGACGGTAATGATGAATGAGTCATCTATCTTCCGAGCTATGTGACTACTCTTGATGTAAACATTAGGCCTACTATTACTTGTACTATAAAATCATCTCAGAGAGGTATCATCTGAACCATGACAAACATGAAGGCCCATTCAACTGAATGAGCTTGTAGACGTCCCATATCACATCTCTTCTCCCGGTAACTTGTGCAACAACTCACTACATTATTCGTGGAGTTTAAATCTTAGTACTCGAGTCACGACCTTTGGTACAAGAAATATCAAATAATATAAATTACTGTAGCTTGCTTATAATTGATCAATAAAAAGATGGTTAGGGGCAATAAAAATAGGCCTACTAATTTTCGGACAGATCAGAAGCGATCGCGGACAAGAAAAACAAAGCTGATAAATGTGCCTGTAATTGGGCACCGTTTTACCAACTGGAGCAGCAAAGTCCCCCTGGTCTTATAAGCTCACTGATTGGCTGAGACTTGACTATGCCTTTAAATCTCTTGACTTCACAGTCCTTCTCAATGGAGTATCAGGCGAAGGAATTGATGATAAGTGGCCGACCAGTACTGATCACTCATTTGGCTATTGTACGTTGCTATTGATCTGGATTCAATAGCAGCTGGTGGAAGCTTCCTAGATGATTACAGTATGGTGTCGTTTTGTATAAAAAGGAATTTCGTCCCAGCGTGGTATTGTAATAGCTCTAATGTGTTTAAATGATTGGCTGTATCCTCCACGGGTTAATTTATGTGCTTGGGTTTAGAAGTGCCTGACAGAAATAGCAATTACCATGTGTTAATCCATGCAAAATGTTTTGTGAATTGTTTTTTTTGTAAGCTATATGTCCAACCTGAATCTTTAATTTTTAAATGTTATATAGACCCTACACTTGATTTACACTGGTAATTATTTGTTACAAATTGTGCAAGAAGTTCTTTGAATTTTGTTCAATTTATGAATTAAACTGCTTGTATGGATCCCATACAGGACAAGAGTATTCCAAAAGTAACTAAACTATTGAAATGTATACAATCTCATTTAATTTTGACTGACATGCCTTAAGCTCCTCCTTAAAAAACTGCAGTGTGGGATTTGCACTCAACAATATGACCCCCCAATAAGGCCCAATGCCTAGGTGTATTTGACACTTTTTCGAGTGTAACCTCTTTAAGTTCACTTTAGCCCAGAGGAGAGAATGTTTCAAAGGGTTGATTTTCATCAACCAGATGTCTGCCTAGTGCTATAACTTTATTAGCTCTTCTTGTAATTTATTATGTTCAGCCTTGGTTTTGATAAACTGCATAAAGGAGAACATCAGATGACACTCAGGATGGGAGGTCGTTGATGTAGCCTAGAAAAAAAATCGGTCCAAATATTTCCCTTGTGGCACGCCCGTTCCTACATGAGCACACTCCAAAAAGCTATCATTTACTACTTGTTTTGTCTGAGTTGTGAAAAAATGTAATCTGAAGTAATGTAGGATACCTAATTCTCTAATCATGATAATGAGCAAATTTGTAAAGTGAGCGTTGATGGGTAACCGAGGTAACTACATCGAAAGCCTTACTACTATTTCAAACAATAACATCAGTCATCCTAATTGTAACATCAGACCTCATAATTTTGACTCTTATTTACCGTTCACATGAATTCTAATCACAGAACCTGTGTTTCAGACAAATTTTCGACCTAAATCATAAGTTGAATGCGAACTGCTGTAAAACAGATGTCCCAATAACTTGGCCAAGGGGAGAGTAGTCTGATATTTTTTTATCTGATAGCATAACATAACATCCAACATATATTTACAGATTGTTGCTTGGTTATCAAATCCTCATACAATTGTCTATGACAATTTTAGTCCATACTCAGCCAGTTATTCACCAGGTGCGCCACACGTGTAGGCACATTCCTGTACTACACTGAAGCCCACATACTGATCGTGTACCAAGTGGTATTTGCCATCCCATGTAGACATGCGAGTCTTAATGTTTTGGCAATGACGCTTACTCTTACCCAATTGTTAATTTACCTTTAAATGAACAGTAGTTGGGTAAATGTGTTTGTTGTGTTGTTTTTAACATAAATGTGTAACATAACATTTACTTATGGTAGTGTAAGGTAATCCACATTGTCTGTGACAGCCTTCTCTCCATTTAAGCGTCTTCATTTGACATGTGAGTTATATTTTTCAGTGTTTCCGGCTCTGAAAAAAATTGGCGTCAAGCAAAATGAAGATTCTGACTCCAAACCTGGTGTTGGAGTCAGCACTCTGCCGCGACACGCCGCGCCTTCCGGTGAATGCTACCGAAAGCGGTCGCAACTCTAGGGGGCTCGGGGGCGGGGGGATGTCATCCCTCCAGAATTTTTTTTTTCAGAGAATGCTTTAGGTGCCTTCTACAGATATAGAAAGGTATAGGCTATTTCACGCTTTGAAACAACTCATTGTTCACTAATGAAACACTGAAAAATATCTCTGGAAATGATTTCTGGAAATGTAGTAATCATTTTCGTCAGAATGAAATATTTTTTCGTCAGGGGGGGAAGCTTGTCGTCAGAATTGACGACATGACGACAGATCAGAAACACTGTTTTTACCTTTTGATAATAGGAAAGACATGTAAATCTTCATTTGATATCTTCACATGCCCACAGAGAGACCATGTTTTAGTATAAACATATATTTATTTACCAATTGGAACAGTACAAAATGTAATACAAGGTTCCTCTCGATTGCATGTGCTGAGCTCACACAATGTCTACACAGCTGCAACAAAGCCATTATGACTTGTTTCTTATAGTTACAAATAATGCATGTACATGGTGCATCATACAACATAAATTAAGTTAACCATACAAGATGGGGTTGCAGAAGGTGGAGCGGAAGACTAATATATACAATATCATATCTCACACAATTACTTCGACACATTCACATGCCATTTTTTATTTATGCATTATATTAGATTACTACTTAAAGCAGCCCCTTGGGATGACATCAATTTCCGTTTTTACATCCGCACTGAAGTAGTGTATCCCACGGATCATGTTTTTATTTTTTTCGGAATTTTTATATTTTTACAAATATTTTTAACCCAAACAAACTATTTGTATACCTGAAGGACGATTGAATGTTTTCACAGCATTGGGCAACATGCTGATGGCATTGGCCCAGCGTTGGGTAGACAGGTGCTGCAGGTGTGTCCTCCCGTGTCGTGACTATGAGACACCAATTAGCGGCGACTGCTCTGATCTTACCGTCCGATACGTGGGAATATGTGATGTAAAGTGCTTAATATTGCTGACTTGTTTTGTTTACATGGCAATATACGACCTGGAAATACAACTATTTCGCTCCTTTTCGGTGCTTTAAATTTTTCTTTTACTTTTTTGTATTTTTAGCTAAGATCAGTATGCTATATAGCTTCATATAAATTAAATTTTCAAAATTGACAACATTGAAAATGTCTCATCCCAAGGGGTCCCTTTAATATATATATCATATATTTTGAGGAATTGACGGGCTTTCCATAAAAAAGTGCAAAATTGTTTCTATACCTATATATGATAAAATAGCATCTATCAATTATCCAAAATGCGATCAATAATTTTTGGAAATCAGTCAGCTGGACTAGCAGATAGAACGAATTCATGAAAGGAATTGGAAACCACACACTGAAAAGAAAGATTTAAAGCAGCTTCTGGGGATGACATCAATTTCCGTTTTTAATTTTGTAATGAAGTAGTGTATCCAACAGATCATGATTTTTTTTCAGAGTTTTTAGATTTAAAAAAATATTTTATATCCACATTTTTATGAACCCGACTTTAACCCAAACAAACGTTTGGTATACATAAACACTTGCTAAAGGACGTTGAAATGTTCCTGCAGCATTGGGCCACATGGTGATGCCATCGACCCAGCGTTGAGCAGATATTCGGTGCTGCGGGGGAACCCCCCTGATCAACCCGTTCCCACAGCAATTAAGGGGGCCCGCGGCAGCTATTGATGTAACTATGTGGTTAACATGCCGTCTATTAGCCGTATTTAGTATTTGCCGTCTATATTGTGGTATGCTGTAGACAAACTTGCTTACATGTATATGTCTTGGAAATAGAGCTTGTTTCTTTTTTTTCGGTGCCTTAACATTTTTTTTTTTACATTTTTGTATTTTATTTAAGATCAGTGGGTTATACAGCTTCATATAAATTAAACATTCAAAATTGACAAAATTAAAAAAACATTAATTACTATATCTTCCTGATGTTTTTACTATTTTAAAGTTTAGATATGTGGCAGACACCAGTCACCATAATAGGGATTGCAATAGCCTTTCACACTTAAAAAGTAAAAAATAACTCAAAAATTCAATTTTTAGTATGGGAAGTTTTCCCGATGAATTTACATGTGTTTTTGAAAGGTAATTTACAAATAGATGCAATGGAATGACAAATGAAGTAATAAACGATAATTAGAGAAAATTGATTATTTTTTAATTTGACATGTTGCTTTATATGCTTGAACCCTATTCAAAAGCTTATTATCTTATAAAAAATAAGAAAAAGCAACATTCAATGTTTCATCAGTTAAATTTTCAGGTGACTGATGTCGCTAAGAGAATAGTCCCAATGTAGGGCACCCTAGTGGTCAAATTACCGTTCTGTCCGATTTTTGTCACAATTTTAAAAAGATCACTAAGGGTGAGATAGCTTACTTATTTGGTGCAGTCTTGCTGCCCCACAATAAAATCGACAGAAAAATTGTACCAGGCGATTTAGTTTAGAACAATATTCCATGCCAAATATTTCATGGCGAAGGACTCCATTCCGTCCTCATTAAAAAAAGTCCCAATAGCACAATATCCCCAATTATGTTACGATAACAAGCAAGTATATGTCACGATAGCAAACAAACAAATGTCTCTGGTTCATAATTTATTCACAATAATATGTCACGATAACAAGCATTTAAGTAGGCCTATAGAGAGTGAACAAACTAATGTCTCTGGTCACTTTTTCGATTGTAGAAATTTAATATGAGTAGGCCTATGATGTTCTTATAAAATCGCCCAAATTATAATAAACTAAAATGATAAGGTGTTGTTAGTTGTAGTATAGGTTGCTGTGTAGGCCACCTATATGATCGTTTTTCAAAATGCTAAATGTAGGCTCACTATTGTGCAAAAAGACACATTTGGACAATTGCGGCTATGATGACATTTCATGATTTGGATAGATCTACATGATAAATGTACTTTTGTCTCTTTTTCACAATATAATTTGTTAAATGAGCTTTTTTTCTTCTAAAATATATGTATTTCGACAATGCTTAATAACTATTTATTTTTGATATAGGATCTAATACCGTAGGCTTCTTATTCAGTTTGTATCATAAATTTTGTCTATTTGCTATCGTGACTTCTGCTATCCTGACCAAAATTGCTTTATGTCACCATAGCAAGTAAAGTTCATCCGGAAGGAATTGGTCACTTTTTTGTGAAATCAGCCATAGATCTACATGATTTTATAACGTTATAGCTCTACCCGAATAGTATTTCTAACTGGTGAGCAGGCAATTTGCAGTGGGGGATATTTCAGGCTGTTCAGTTAGACACGCTGATACACACGTGGTTTGTGACGTGCTGTCTCGTAAAAGGTAATATTTTGTGGAAAATCAACAGGATTAAACACGTGTGAGTTACAAAATAGATGTATTTTATATTATGAATGATTACTCTAACAATATGTCGTGTAGATAGGATAAATAATGTTATCAGAATGGTAAGAATGCACACAACTACATTTGCGATTTGTTTGGCAATGTGCCAACATTTTTTGAAAGCGCGGATGAGTTAGATGTCCTGTGTCTGTAGTGTAAGTGTGTAAGGTTAGTGTGTAGACTGTACAGTGAGTGTACTACAATGAATGTATGTACCTCGTGGAGTGGTGGGCTCGCATGCGGTATTGATATAAGCCAATATCCATTCCAGCCGTTGCCTTGTTTTAATCAATGATGACGTGTTGAAACTTAAATTGCAAATTAAATTAGGTCATTGTGACATTGATTCATGATTGAAATGATTTAGCCTAGACTGGTTAACATTGATTGGGAGTCTGTAACAATTTTTTTTAAAAATGAAAAAACTTTGATAAGGCTACAAGAGAAATGGAAGGTAGACCCCCCTATTATGGCCGGGTTAACACCTAAATGCTTCTAGATCACCCAAAATAATTTTAAAATATAATTTTTTGGTATGGGTAGATAAATGCAAGTCTGCAGCAATGTCCTATTGTCATTATTAACCTGGATGTTCAAAACCAAAGGAGCATTCGATATTTGAATGTATTCTGGTTTTACTTTAATGGCAGTGCCAGTGGCTATAGTCAGATTCACATTAAATTCATCAATCAGAATTTTGAATTTCGCGGATTTCTCGGTCAATTCTCAACCAAATTTCATGAAATTTCGCACACACTATTTTCCATTCATGTCGTAACTACCCTGAAAATTTCGCGAAGTTTTGATAAGCATTGTAGAAGTTAGACCATTTGACATGTAATAAAATTCTGAGACGAAGCTAATGGCTTTATAGAGGGCAACATTTTTATTTATTTACTACATGTCAAATGGTCTAACTTTTAAAATACTTATCAAAACTCCGTGAAACTTTCAGGGTAGTCACGACATGAATGGAGAATAGTGTGTGTAAAATTTCATGAAAATTGATTGAGAATTGAAGGAGTAATCGGCGAAATTCATCCACCACGGTGAATGTGAATCGTGGTATAATCGTACGTGATTCTTTACAATGTACTCTATGGGCAGCCTCGTTTACGAAATGACGGGCTCCCATTGACTCCTATTATAACTTTGCCGTACGATTAGCCACTCCGTACTTGAATTGTGGTCGGCTGCTGCAATTATGGGCTGCTGTTGCTGGTATTATGGGCTGCAATTTGCTGTTGTTGAAAAGGCATGAACTGGGCATAATTATTATTTTTTTAAATAAAAATAATGTTCCTGTACAGGGATCAACACTAACTGATTTCAGGTAGTAGCCCAAAGGGCCAGTAACTTCAGGTAATTACTGGCCCTTAGCCTTATTGTTCTAGTCCTTAGTGTACACAGTATCAAGGGTCCCGAGTGTAATTTTTTCGTTGCCCCCAGGGCCAGTATCTCAGGTGATTTACTGGCCCTTAGTGATTTTTACTGGCCTCGGGCCAACGGGCCAGTGTTAGTGTCGAGCCCTGCTGTATGTTTCTGGCTAGGTCCTACTTTGAATAAAAAAGGAACAAAAATAGTTGATAATCTAAAAATAACACAATATTTAGCTAAATTGTTACTTTCTAGTAATGTGCATTTATGGTTGGCTGCTGCAATTATGGGCTGCTGTTGCTGGTATTATGGGCTGCACTTTGCTGTTGTTGAAAAGGCATGAACCAGGGTATAATTTTTTTTTTAATAGAAATAATGTTCCTTCATGTTTCTGGTTACTTTGAGTAAAAAAGGAACAAAAATGGTTGATAATCTAAAAATAATACACTATTTAGGTAAACTGTTAATTTTTAGTAATGTGCTTGATTTTTTGTTAAGCTTAAAAACAAAAAAGCACGTAAATGGAAATTTGCGCCTTTTGATTGGTAAGAAAATTATTTTTATGTTAAATGGTCCCAAATTGAACTTGTTTATTGCCCGGGGTATATGGATGATTGAGTTTGTCACAGAAAAAAAATTCTGCAAATTATTTTTTCCTTGTAGTATTATCTCTGAAGTTGAGCAGCCCATAATTGCAGCAATCACTATGCTGGTATTATAGGTGATTTGCTAAGGATGTGCATATGTTGGATAAGGCTCAGGATAGATGTATGATCTGATGATGGTAAAAAAAAAGTACTGGGGCCACACAGAATTGAAATGTTAAAATTAATATGTCCAAAATGCCCATTATTGCCTCAGCCCATAATAAGTTTCTATCCAACAGTGTTGGGCAATAAAATATTTAAAAAAAAATGATACTGACCAAAATGCAATAATGACAATATATAGACCTAGCCCCTGGCTAATTTATCCTTTTTTCCAAAGTCACAAGATACAGCGTAACTGAATCCGGTTAAAAAATAGCATGATCAATATTGACTTGGAATCGCCAATATCATATTTAGAAAAGAGTTTCTTTTGACCCTCTGGGTGATAATAAAGGTTTCCAACATTAAAGGTTTCTGTCTTTGGCGGAAAGGCAGTATGGCCAATTAAATGTGATCACTCAATGATGGAGAGGTACAATAGAAACGAGTCTTTCTGCCAATCTTAACACAATTATAATTTAAAGTGAATGCGTTTCATCATCTGATCATAGCAGAGTTATGATGGCAGTCAATTGGAACTTGTCATACCGTAGATTTAGCCAGAAATTTTAAAGAATTTCATACAGTTAGCCACTGCCATGTAACTCATGAAAGCATTATAATTAAATTATACTTTCAATTAGATTGTCATGATTCTTCAGTTTATCGAGACTTACAACTCTGGAATTGAATAATAATTCTCTGAAATAATTTGCCTGTAGTTATTTATAGGCAGCAAAAGATTGTATGTAATTCTTTATAATAGTTCTAACTTTATGGAGAGCCTCGTTTACCGAATATTATGTAGGCCTGTGTTTTTTTTAGGTAAATAACATGAATGTCATTGCAGCTGGGGTTAAGATGGGTCGCAAAATATGAAGTCAGTGAAATGATGCCCTGATTTTGATACGTTCACCTAATCCATGTACTATAGTCCCCCCTAAAGTTATTTGCATGAAAGTCTGCCAAATGTTTATCTGGTTCTAAACCTGAACATTGTGTCCACAGCTACATTTCCTTGTAATCAAAGCAATTTTGGGTACTAAATCTCATGGGTTGTGATTCCCGAATTAAAAACAAAAAATACAACAACATATAAATTATGTTCAGTAAACTCTCTTCATTAACAGTATAGGTGAAAATATGTGAAATACACGTAACAGGTACTGGTTTAATTACATGTGTGCAAATAATAAAAAAACAGGTAAATTACATAGAATGTAATTTTATGTTTCGAGCAGATAATATATTGGCAAAAATTTTGCCTTGTTAATTTTATTATATCATGATGCAATAAGCAAATCAGAGGTCATGAGCATGTAACTGAGGAAAGGTAATTACATGTGATTACCCTGATCAGGGCTCGAAATAGTGCCATTCTGTTATTAGTCCATTAGTCCATTACTGCTGAAAAATGTGCAGGAATGCCTTATGGGAACATTTGTTATTAGCCATTCCGATGAAGTTGCAAATTTAAGGGCTGTCCTGGTACAAAGGTCCTTTTTTGAATGTCAGTTTTTATTCAGGAATGGCAGTTTTATTGGCTCGCCAGTCCTTTGGATTGGCATGCAGTCAACCTTTAATTCTACCCCTGCTGATTACAGGTAGTTTCACATGCACAAAAGGATGCTAATTGAACAATTTCGATAAAATTATACTAATAAAAAAATTTGGAATTCCGAAGTTAAATTTGAATAAAAAACTAGGGTAAGAATAATTTTTCACATGAGGACATTTTTGGCATGTCATTGTTGATTTTTCTACAAGCATGTGGATTTTTTTGTAACCATCTCTAACTGGCTTTCAGAAAAAAAGTTAATTTCCAGTACGGGTACTGGATCTATGAGAACTTTTTTATGAAGATAACAATCTTACTATGTGGTAAAAGTATATGTGAATATGTTGGCAGCGTTCACATCATGATCACCAATCACAAGCGTGTGTTTGTTTTGTTACCAAATCAAGGTAATTAATCAGATGACATAGGTAACTCAACAAGCACAAGTTTACCCTAGATGTTGATTTGAGGTTGGGCACCATCGTAGACATTGGACCAACAATATATCAACATTGGGTCATTGTCAATGTCTTTGTTTTCCGGAAATTCTGTAGCAATAGCATGCCAAGATGGTAGCATACTGTGTACTAGTACCACTCTTATATGATAATACGTAGTGTGTGCATGAAGAGCCTAATATTGTGTGTATCACACAGCTCGGGTGGGCCTGCATGTACCCACAACAAATTGCTGACAGCCACGTGTAGCCCAAACATTGTCGGGCTCCATATCCTCAGCAACATCTCGCCCATATTAGCTCGATCAGCTCTTTTTCGGCCATGCAATAAAACTATTATTGGCATAAGATTGGGATCGTTCACTTTTGAAAAATCACCAAGTAAGCAAGTGAAACAAATGCAGCGTTCATATCTCGCAATTTGACAATGTGTGTTGTCGTCGCTGGTCTATGCACACTTTGACATTACTACTTTACACCCCATGCACACATTCAGTCTGCAATCAACTTGACTGTAACCAACATATATTAAGTAACAAGCAGTTCAGTTACCATGTTTATCTATAGTAATACATTGCATATTATTTCAAAATTATGTAACATTTGGCATTATCTTTTTTTTGTTTTTAAAGAGTCTTGAAAAGCACATAAAGTGTATTGATCAGCAAATATAGTCTCAATCTGTACTGAGACGCTTTATTAATCGAAAAAACATTGTTACCCGTACTAGACTAGATTGAACTAGACCTGTTGGCACCTTATTTTAGTTTGTGAAGTGGGGGAATCTGCTTCAAAATTAATTGAGATAATGTTTTACAGAAATACAACAGCAGTGACTATGTTGCATTGAACTTTAACACTTTTAGTTAACGTAATCTACTGCTGGTCACGGTAGCTGGACTTTTGTAAGTTGTACAAGTTCTAGTGAATAATAATTTATTTTATTTTATTACTATTCGCTGTGACTAAAATAGTTAATTTCAACCCTTACACTGCTGCATAAAATTTGCCGCATGCGTGGTTTCCCACTAAGTAATATCAAAAAAACATCTGATGAACATCAGTCAGTTAGCCATCTTTAAATCGCAAATACAAAGACACCACAAAACAGATGTGAATTTTTTTTTTTTTTTTTTTTACTTGGCGACTATAGTTGCCCACAGCAGGCTGCACTTGGTTTATTTTGGGTGTTAAGGGTTATTATGAAATCTTGTTTTTAATTTATTTCAGGATTATAGTAGGCCTACTACTAGTACTGGTACTTTAGTTATTACATTTTTTGTATGTTTCAGGTGTGTGACAATGCGGTCTCCTGAATAATTGGCTGTGAAAATAATATACTTGTGAAAAAAAAGAAAATTGGGTTAAGAAAGCAATTCTTCAAATCGGCTTACAGGGAACAAATTAGCACACAGTAATCAAGTTCTGTGTAATTCTGCTATATTTTGATCAGTATGGGTTTGAAGGACATGGGATCTCTTCGTGAGCATTGTCCGTGTATAGATCGAGAGCCTTCAACAAGTGAAAATTCAATTGAAAGTAACAAATCTGAGAAAAAAAGTGCAGACTCGAGTGGTACAGAAACCCAAGAACGTGCGCAATGGGGCTCTTCAACGGAATTCATGTTAACGTGTATCGGATACAGTGTCGGCTTAGGAAATGTATGGAGATTCCCTTACAGATGTTACAAGAGTGGTGGTGGTAAGTCAAACAATAATTTATTAAAAAATAATGCTGTACATTACATGCGTGTACACAATTATTAATAATTAGTAAATGTCACATGCTGCCTTCAGTGTACAGACACAAAATAGTATGTGATGGCAATGTGAAAAGATTAGGCCTACAAAAGAACATGCACCATGGAGCTCTTCAACAAAATTCAACTTGTATCTATATATAGATTTGTTCTACTGTCGTAAACATAACTTTTTTCTCCCCGATCAAAAACCTAAGATGTCATGTGCAGACAATTTTTTTTCAGGACATTTTCAATTTAATTAATTTACCTATGATTTTGATTTATTTGTCCATATTTAACTATAATAAAAATATACAATACGTAACACTGACTCTTTTAGCGCCGGGACAGTTTTTATACACGTCAGAATCTGATATCTCGACTTCAGATTCTGAGGTCTAAAGATGGTCCCCGTACGGTTCTGAAAGAATTAAAATATTTATAATTGACGTAGACCCATAAAAAACACTATAGTATCTATGGTTTGCAGAAATATTGCAGCATTGTAAGGGTTAAGATTCATTTTCCAAGAAAAAAAACCTCTAGCTTTTGAAAATACATAACATTTTTTTTGCTTTCAGGTGCTTTCCTGATCCCTTATGCTATAATGATTATTATGATTGGGATTCCCCTCCTATTTATGGAATACTCTTTTGGACAGTACTTCGGTATCGGCAGTCTGTCTATCTTCAAGAAAGTGTGCCCTATGTTTCAAGGTGAGCAATGTGACTGGTTGATTTGTACTCGGCAAACATCAGATTTTGACATGTATATGTTCTAAGGGGGGCGCCATTCAGTATCCAGGGGGAGGCTGGAGTTTTTGTCAAATTATTTATTTCAACCCGACCCGCTGAAAATGTCAAATTTTATTACATGTTTATATATAGAACATTTCTTAGATTAAATTATTTATTTCATGCATATTCTGACCCCCTCCCCCCCTCCCCCGGAGATTGAATGGTGCACACCTGAAGTTGTGTCAGCATCATAGCCGTGACCCAGCTTCAAACCTGGGTTTAGCGTTCTGTGTGACCTAGATATTAAGGCAGGGCGAAAATATAAATATGCCAAGGTTTTAAATCAAATTATTAAATAAGGTTTTTTCACATTGCCTGTCACTGACAAAACTGCAAATTGGAGACATTGTCATTTTCAGTTATGTACAGAGCTCTACAAGTTACAGAGCACTACAATCTCTGTTAACATTCTATTTCTAGATGTCAACAAATTTATTCTAATAAGCCCATATATAGGAAGAAAATATCTTAGCAATGTTTTCCCATAATCTACAAAATATTTGAGCCAGATCATGCTTTGAGTAGGTACTAACCCCTTCAGGTTTCAGAGTTGTTTATTTTGTTTTTCACCATCAACAGTGCTTTTCAAAAGCTAAAGAAAATTACAGGAAGTGAGGTGGCGTTCGTCCTTCCAGTTAGATTGTGAGGCTTCCCCTCATATCCTGGTGGTTTTCTTTGCGGTCTTCTTGTATTATTGTATATTAGTATGTATTCCTGCACTATGGTTCCTATCGTTAAATTTTTTAATATTACTTTGATGTTTTAAATGAAAACGGATTACTATCCTGAGGCCTAAAAAAAATTGTATGTTTCTGGTAACAGACTTGTTAGAAATTAGTAGGTAGATCGGTTTTTTAAACTGTTTTGTAGCAAATGTCTTAAGTTTATTTTCGTGCAGTAAAGCGAAATAAACAAATTCTGCATAAACAGTACCATTTATGTGATCAATATGCTGTTGCACATAGCAATGAAGAAAGCCTCAACAATTACATGCCAAAAAAAGTTTGACTCTTTGTTATTTATCCATAAAAAGAATTAGGGTCGGTAAAAAATAGGATCGGCACCTAAAGAAGCGGTCGTTCAAGTTACCGTAAACAAGCAAAAAAAAAATTTCTGCAGTTATGCCTAGTCGCATACACTGGCCCGTACTATTTGCAATTTAGTCAGTCTACTCCTAGATGTAAAAATCAATACCTTACTTACAACTGATGCAGTAAAGCCTGCTGTGGACAGCCTCCCTTGCAATGTGACACACAAAAATAAATACTTCAAGACAGGTGGCTGCCCATAAGCAAGGACAGGGCTTGAAATTGGCCCCGTCAGATTGTCCGAGAACACCAATAATCTGGGAAAAATGAGTTCAGTTTCACTAAATTGTCCCACTGGACAAGTAGCCCTGCTTAACAATTATTAGGAAGGACAAGTGATATATTTGAGAAGGGCTAGAGTCGATTATTTAGCCAGTTGTTAGATTGGACTGTTAGTGGAAATTTAGTCCAATTTCGAGTCCTGAAGGGTGCCACTCTCCAACATGGCTATTTGAGTTCAGAATCCACTAGCCCTTCAGCAGACCAACTAGCCAGCAGGACTAAAAAAATATTTCACTACACCACCTCTGAGTGGCGAAATAGAAAACATTTCACAAATTTATTGTTGATTCTTCATGTTTCTAAGAAATGAAAATGAATATTGTTTTTTTCCTGCGGGACACATCCCCGCCAACAAACCTGAAATCATAACTTTTCTATCTAATTAATGTAATAAAAAAGAGAGCACTGCACAACTTCAAGAATGGCCAAATGACCTCTTGCAGGCATCAAAGAAATCATCAGACGTCTGTGATCTCCCGTAAACTTTAGACAGGTATGGTGTGTCATACCTATTTGGTGGACCAAATGTCCGGTATTTGCATTGTGGAAATCTAAATGATATTTTGATGAATTTTATATTATATATATATATGAAAAAATATATGAATCTGTTAAAAATTGGTTTGCCTGCTCATTGTGAGAGAACTGTACAATATGGGATGGCGATTTCAGAGTATTAAAATTTGCAAGCATGCTATTATTTTCCAGAAATAGCATCGCCACCTAAAGAAAAAATTACTTTGTTAGTGTTAAATTATGACTTGGCTGATGCTGTGAATTTAGGAGGCCATGGGAAAAGATGCGAGTGCAGGGAGGGGCCATGCTAGGGGGATCTGTGGCATGCTCTTGTGCATTCTGAGGCATTTTGAGACTGACATTTGAGAAATAAAGTAGGGGCTGTTACTGTATAGTAGGAGCGCTCTGAATTTAACTTGCAATAAAAAATGTGGTTCAGCATGTGAAATCTTAATTTTCGGGTGCAAATCACTTTTCGCTCGTCATTAAATCGCACCCTTCATTTTAGTTGTCAGTCAGTCACAGTAAGAGAATGTTACTGCCACTGCCTCTCCACACTTCGGTCCAAAAGAGCAATATAATGTCAGCGACACAACTAAAAGTTATGAATAGAGAGCTAGATGGCACAGCAGATGTGAGACACTGACCATTAAATACTCGTGAAGTGTACTGGGATTATTAAGCCATTTTCACGTGTCTCGCACATAAAACCTCTATTCTAATAAACATCTCCCATAAAGTTCTCAATTAGAATTAGATTATTGCTGTACAACTTATATATATTTTTTCATTTGATGATTTTGTACATTTAATTTTTTTTCAGGTATTGGAATAGGGTATGTTGTCGTAAATGCATTGGTTTGCATTTATTATAATGTCATCATTGCATTTACTCTATACTACCTAATTGGTTCCTTCCAAAAATATTTGCCATGGGCAAAATGTGGACAAGAATGGAACACAGAGCTATGTGGCGAAACAGGGGATAATTGTAAGTAGAAATCCATTATTTTCACAATAAATTTTATTGTGTCTACATGGTTCACTTTGCACAGTTTGTATGTGAAGTAACTATTTATATGAACCAAAATTAGCTGAGGTGTTAAAATGATCAAGGTAATTACAATGTTCCAACGGGGACCATTAGCAGGGATAGAACTTAACCCTTTTTTTACTAGTGAACAGGACTATTAAAACTTAAATTTTACTAGTCCGGTAGATGTTTTACTTTACTAGTCCTAATGCTAGTTTAATGTTGGGTCAGCGTCGTGGACGGTGAACCAACATTAAACCAGCATTTGGGTAACTGACTTACTGTAACTGACTTACTGTAAATTCACAGTAAACTCAAAATGTTGATCCAGTGTTAAACTAAGGTTGTGTCGATGTCACAGACGGTGCAACATCATTTAGTTTAACTTGGTGGGCGTTTCTAACATGTGAACAGGCGACACTGCTCCCCCGCACCTGACCATATCCCGGCAAACACGAGACGTCGACCTAATGCTAGCTTAATGTTGAGCCAGCGTCGCGGACGGTGGACCAACATTGAGCCAGCATTGGGTAAATGACTTGTGTTTTCTTGTCTGTTGTGTAATAGCACAATCGCCTCGAATCGCTTTGTTTTTCGTGTAACGCTAATAAGACTGTTGGGCTGACCATCTCAGTCCTACAGGGGATTAATATCGTCATATATTACATGTATGTGGCGTTGAAAATCAGTTTCCGCCGTTATAATTAAATATTTTCTTATTTTCATACATGTGTATTAAAAATAAATAAATGTACGTTTGGTTACATCTGCATCTGATATTTATTCACATCGTAATGAAGATGGTCAACACTAAACAGGGTATGTCAGAGGTGTGATAATAAAGACGGCCATAACGCTTAGCGTACATGTAGGTTTAGCTACTCCTGTTGATGTTAGTTTATTGTCAGACCTGACCACCCTCTATTAAAACAATAAAGCACTCTCTATTAGCATGATTAGAGCAATATATCTTATAGTCCTATGTTTTTATTTTAAATGATCGTCATCTTTCACATTGACAATGTGACATGCTTTTGGATGACTGTTTAAACAGATAGGATCCTTTCTCGCTAACACATGACAGTGGGTCAATGCTGTCCCGCAACTCCCACAACGCTGACCAAATATCACACGTGGGCTGGGCATACATGTACATGTATGCAGGGATAAAACTTAGCCTTTTTTTTTTACTAGTGAGCAAGACTATTAAAACCTAAATTTTACTAGTCCTGTAGATGTTTTACTAGTTCTGAAATACAGTTATGTTATGGAACCCCAATTACGGCCACATAAAAACAGACATATGAAAGGGGGGGTCGTTTGTCAGGGGCATGACTGATTTTGAACACCAGCATTTTTTTATAATTCTGCTGGTCGCAAAGTAATGTTAGTCTCGTTATTATAAAAAAATATTTTTACGTTAGGGACCACTTCTCTCTACTACAGTGATAATACTACAGTGATAATACTACATAAATAAAGTATCACTAGTACAGTGACCTTTAATTGGAATTTTTGAGAATGAGAATTAGGTTATTAAATTATATTACTAATACTATACTCGTGATGGGATACCCCGCAACGGCCGTTGGCAGCAAAGAAAACACAGAGCAGTTTGACATGATCGTTGTAATTGTCAACCGGTGTTCCACTATCAATCAGATCGCTAATGACGACGGCTCAGCATTAGCCACAATAGTTTTAATAGCTGGCGCCGTGCTTACGCCTGCTTACTGTAAATTCACAGTAAACTCAAAATGTTGATCCAGTGTTAAACTAAGGTTGTGTTGATGTCACAGACGGTGCAACATCATTTAGTTTAACTTGGTGGGCGTTTCTAACATGTGAACAGGCGACACTGCTCCCCCGCACCTGACCATATCCCGGCAAACACGAGACGTCGACCTAATGCTAGCTTAATGTTGAGCCAGCGTCGCGGACGGTGGACCAACATTGAGCCAGCATTGGGTAAATGACTTGTGTTTTCTGGTCTGTTGTGTAATAGCACATTTGCTGCGAATCGCTTTGTTCTTCATGTAACGCTAATTAGACTGTTGGGCTGACCATCTCAGTCCTACAGGGGATTAATATCGTCATATATTACATGTATGTGGTGTGTAAAATCAGTTTCTGTCGTTATAATTAAATATTTTCGTATTTTCATACATGTGTATTTAAATATACGTTTGGTTACATCTGCATGTTACATCTCTGATATTTATTTATATCGGAATGAAGATGGTTAACATGGTATGTCAAGAGATGTAATAATAAGGACGGTCATAACGCTTAGCCTAGGTTTAGCTGCTCCTGTTGATGTTAGTTTATTGTCGGACCACCCTCTATTAATACATTAAAGCACTCTCTATTAGCATGATTAGAGCAATATGTAGGCATAATGTTTTTATTTTAAATGATCGTCGTCTTTCACAGTGACAATGTGACATGCTTTGGGATGACTGTTTAAACAGAAAAGATCCTTCCTCGCTAACACATACAGTGTTACCCCCACAACGCTGACCAAATATCACACGTTGGCTGGGCATACATGTATGCAAATTGACAGCGTCTGACCGCGGCACATCGTCTCTCGCTTTGCTACCACAGGTATTGTAGCTGATTAATGCAATCACTAAGGCGCCGTTTTTTTACTAGACCGGCGGTACTAGTTACTAGTAAACATAAATGTTTAATAGTCCGCAGCTATTTTCACTAGTGCTCAAACTAGCGGACTACCCTTAATTTCGAACCCTGTGTATGCAAATTGACAAGCGCCTGACCGCGGCACGTCGTCTCTTGCTTTGCTACCACAGGAATTGTAGCTAATTAATGGAATCACTGAGGCGCCGCATTTTACTAGACCGACGGTACTAGTTACTAGTAAACATAAATGTTTAATAGTCCGCAGCTATTTTTACTAGTGTTTAAACTAGCGGACTACCCTTAATTTCGAACCCTGATTAATATATCTAAACATATATTTTTATAATATTTTCCTCAAGTTAAACACATCATTACATAAAAAAACATAACTTCATGGACCATAGTTTACTTTTAGTTTTAAAAGATTACGAGTAAAATTTGTGGTCAATATTACAATATTTAATAACAGTCCAGCGTAACATTTTGGCAAGCATGTATATAGACTGCTGGTATGTAGAATATTTGTTTCCAAATTAAAAAACTTAAGTGTTGCAATAAACATCATGCCCACTTATTCTTGAAAAGTTGGTAAATGTATAGTAATATTGTTCATAGTACATATGGGCAAGACCATCGTGATGTATGCAACATTGTGACAGTTTTATTTTTTTGTGTTGGCTGCCAAAATAAAATATAAAGTGAAACCCCTAATATGATCCATGCATACAATAACACATTGAATCTAGTTGTATTTATTGGTCATATTGTGGGAAAATCTATTCATGGAATGTAGGCAGGCGGCAATATTCAATCGTGATGTATGCAACATCGTTGTGACACTAGTTTTGAACTTTAGAAAAACTTTAGCCTCTCTCCTGTCACTAAATATTTTTTTAATATACTCTCTATTCTATCAAGGTAATGCCCTCGATTTATCTTCAAAAGTAGAATAATTTCAATCCGCTAGCTTCTTGTTTTTCTGAAAACTGTTGATACAAGCGTGATGTATGCAACATATTTACCGTGATGTATGGTTATGTCACCATAACAACTACAGCACATTTCAAAATTATATATTATAATACCATAAATTTATATAAATGTTTACATAAATAGATGGCCAGATTCCCGATTTATAATCTTCTGTGTTGTTAAATTAGTTAGAAATCAATGTCTCCTTTTAACATTCAGATTATGTAAAATATTTGTATGATCAATAGTAATGATAACTTTCAATAGAAATACATAGAGCTCTCTGTGATACCAGTTTAGACAATATGTAGAACAGCATTCTGTTAACTATCGGTCGCTGTTTAACCCTTACACTGCTGCCTAAAATTTGCCACTGCTGCCTAAAATTTGCAGCATGTGTGGTTTCCCACTAAGTAATATCTGGCACGTTTTTTCTTCAAAAAAACATCTGATGAACAACTGATATTAAAAGCCATTATATTACAATATCAGTCAGTCAGCTATATTTAAAGCGCAAATAGAAAGGCACCACAAAACGACAGTGAAAAAAAAAATTCAAGAATTTTTTTTTCATAAAAAAAAAAAAAAATTTTTTTTTTTTTTTTTTTTTTTTAAGAATTTCTCTATAGTCGCCCACAGCAGGCTGCGCTTGGTTAATTTTGGGCGACTAATAGCAGTGTAAGGGTTAAATTACATAGCACCCCTGGGAAAGAATTGTTAAAGATTTCACTCACAGACAGCAGCAATCATGTTTGTGATGACAAAAATGAAATGTTTTGTGATAATTAATCCCATCTGGTGTAATATAATACTTATATTACACACAGTTCATAGTTGGGTGCATTTTTTGCAACATAAATTGATGTTCACAATAGATATAGATGGAAGCTTGCTAATATTGAATCTATTTTTTTCTTTTTTTTGGGGAGGGGGGGCGTTTGGAGGTTCATCAAAATGACTTGTCGTTGCTGGAAATATATTTAAGATATTCTCTGGTCTTCTAATAACACCATAATTATCAAACATAGTATTAAGCATGCAATTAATTTATAAAACGAGATTTTAATCAAATCTAGCCATTTCACATGTTTCACCCCAGATTAACATGAAAGTATTATACCAAAAATCTTCTGAAATATAAAATATAATTTTAAAGACCTTCTATCACTAATAAGATATATTCTAACGCGTCTATGCAATCAAATATACTTCTAAAGAGAATCACATTAATTTTCTGACGCTCCCAAATAACATTGTAAACGTTTGTTATGTTTCATATTTTTCAATGAAATTACATGTTGCGTACATCACAATCCTGTTGCGTACATCACGAATTCATCTTTGTGCGGTAGTTCCCAGCTTAACTAATTTTACAAATGTTATAGCATTTGTACATAATATGGGTTATAGGAGACTTGTTACTTTACTAAAATCTTTATTGAGAATATTCACTGAAAATTTTTCATTATAAAATAAATTACATTTTTTTGTGATGTACGCAACGTTGCATACATCACGACACTTAAATCTCAGAATAAACCAAACGTTCAAGACATTTTTTTGTTTTCTTTGCATAGCATCAAAGCATACCTTCCCATGGTCACCTAGTATCCTTAAACTAAGTAAAATAATTCAGATAATAATTTTTCATCAACATTGAAAATACCTATCATTTTGGAGGAAAAAATAGTAAAAAATTACCACTAGGTGGCGCTGTGAATATATATTATTAATATTAGCCAGAATAAATAAATTCATACAAAAAATTTTGAGCAAAGTTGTTATTTGTCTAACGACAGAGTTAATCTTGTGTTTGCATGGTTTAAAAAAAATAGCTGTTATGTCGCAATTCCATGGTTTTGCCCATATACAACTCGATATATGAAATAGTGCTTAAATGCATGTTATGTGTGTCCGTCAAAACCTAAACAGCATTAGCTCTGCTATATAAAGGAATCAAACTCTGAACCAGATTTGCCAGAATAAAATTGAATTAAAAATAATCGGTTACATGTGTATGTAAATAACCTTGCTAAGATAGATAGAAACTATCACAAACTTCTCTGACATGATCTGACACAGCCCGTAACACACAACTACGCCAACCGGATAGCACAGAAGTTTGACAACAGATTTCAAAATTAAAAAAACTTTAAATTTGTATGTTGTTATTTAACAGACAATGATTATACGTTAAACTATTTGACAGACAATGCTTCGTGTGTTACTATTTGACAGACAGGCTGCTCCTCCGGCCATATTGTTTATTTAGCATTGTTTTGTAGGATTTTTAAAAGTGATTTGCTGTATATATAATACATCCAAGGTAAACATCCCTATAAACATAATTTTATCATCTGCACTTTTAAAAATAATTTATTTCAAAAACAAAAATCCACTTTTTGTGTGTCAAAAGTAACATACAGAAGCGATAAAACTACAACTTTATTGTGATTGTGGCGAAATCTGTGTAAAACAACTATCATTTTAATGGTAGATTTATAATATTAGCTCTCATCAATCACTTTAATCTGTAATTGTGTTTTTTGTCAAAAAAAATGTTATAATTGAACTGTATCTGTTACATTTTATTACACCTTTGCTAATATTGACCCCATATATATGCGTTACAGATCACCAATGTCTGCGATGATCATTAAAAAATCATTAAATTTGTTTGTTTTTCGCCAGTGGGTGCATCCAAGATGGGTGGGAGAGGGTGGGTCTGGGGGGACTTTAGCGTTCACAACTGACGGGGGTCCGCAACCAGCACGAATAATGTCGGACCACCAGAACATTCATATCCATTGGTCCTGTGGACCACCAAAATATCTAGCCTTAATCAGAATCATAACATGCCCCAAATATATAAACAATCGTCGCAACTCACGGGTGATAATACCATGCAGAAACACTGTACCCTCTCTCATCCTTTTGACCAAGGAGGTTATATTTTGACGGGACAATACACATGTTCGTAATCATGAGGATCATGAATTATTGACATTGAGATCCTTGAACTGTCTCCTGTCATGCATTTTGTGGTTTTACAAAATTAACGATGTGGCAACACATCGCACTTGTGTGAAAAAATTTGCTTCAAGATCTCCAAGTATTGTAACGTTAGTTGTTGTCAGGACCACTAAAAAAATTATAGGACCACCAGATCCTCTGAGCTGATGGTCCTGTGGACCAGTGCTCATAAAAGTTTGTGTCAAACCCTGGTCTTCCCCCATACGGAAAATAGTTGAATTTTAGTGCTTAAAATGGCCTATTCTTACTAAAATCATAAATGACAGCAACATAAGGCATATATTTTCATTTTCTCAGCCAACAAGAGGGGGGAGGGGGGCAGTCTATCCAAATGCATGTAAGCTCAAAATTTCACTGGACAGTATGTCCTGTAAACTTGAAACTTTTACCAGACCAAAAGAGTCTGTTTCACCAGACATGTCCGGTCGGTCCAAAAAGGAAAGGTTGGGGTAATGTAAATTTGGTGTCGGTCAGGACAACCTCATTTTTATCCCCCGCCCGTAGGGGAAGGGGGATTTTAGTCGCGCCAGGATTCTGTCAGGCGTCCGGCGTCACATTTTCTTGTGGGCGCAAAAACTACTGGTCAAATCTTTTTGAAATTTTAACATGACATTCCTAGCAACATGGGGATGTGCAAGTGATTTTTTAAAGATGCTACCAAAATTCAAAATGGTCGCCAGAGGTCAACTCTAAAAATTTTTGTGGGTGCAAAAACTCTAAAACTTAAGTCAAAAAATTATTCAAAAAAACCCAAACAAATTGTTTGGTCAATTTTTTTTTAAATTTTAACATGACATTCCTAGCAACAAGGGGTTGTGCAAACTTGTGATTTTTTAAAGATGCGACCAAAATTCAAAATGGCCACCAGAGATCAACACTAAATTTTTTTGTGGGCGCAAAAACTCAGAAAAAAAAAGTCAGAAATTATTTAAATCTTACTATCACATTATCACAAGATATAGAAATGTGCAAGTGATTTTTTTAGGGTTTTACTGAAATTCAAAATGGCCGCCATGGATAAACTTCATATTTTCTTGTGGGCGCAAAAACTGAAAAATTGAAATCAGTAATAATTCACATAGTACACTCACATTACCCACCATCTGGAAATGTGCATGTGATTTTAATGAAATTTAAAATGGCCACCACAAATCAACTTTTTAAATATTTGTACAATCACATTACCAACCATCTGGAAATGTGCATGTGATTTTAATGAAATTTAAAATGGCCACCACAAATCAACTTTTTAAATATTTGTGACCGCTAAAAGTCTAACCTAATTTATGGCGGGGGATGATATAGGACTTCAGTTAACTGTTAACGTACTGTTAACGTACTGTCAAAATTTGGTCCAAGCTTGTTGGGCTGTTATAGATGCCACTAGTTATGTCATCATCAGGACAGTAGTCTCGGTTAAAAACTGATGCATGCTTATAAATACATAAATTTACTAATTTGTGCCTTTCTTTTATGTTCAGCTACAGTAAATATACCTGGATGTAGTGATATCACAGAAAGCTTGGGCAACACAACAACCGTTATACCTCGTATTTATAATGAAAGTTACTGCAACTATCTACAGAATCAATCTTTAGTAGACGACACTGTCAAGCGCTACTCTCCTAGCGACGAATATTACAGGTTTGAAAATTCTTATTTTTGTAGTAATCCTCACGTACCTTCATTCTGAAACACCAGCATCTACCATTTGGGTGTAACATCCTGACGAAATTATTCTGCACTATCAGTTTCTTTTTGTAATGTAAATAAACTAGTTGTGACTATGTTAATGGTGACATGTATCCCACAATGCCACTTAGCATTACAATGTATTATACAGCAACTGCTCACCACATGGGCTGTTACTTTTGTGATTTCCCTTAACAAATGTTGAGATACTGTGTGTACTTCTGAATTCAACAGACGTGTTGAAAGAGAATGAATCAACTGCACTACATCAGGAAACTGACCAGTCATCTGTTTGTGGAGGAATAGGGGATTCCCCATTGAACTAGATGCATACAGTGCCAATAACCAGGAAAAGAGTTCTGCTTGCAATACATTTTATAGCTCTCGTCCAATTCTCCTTGTGTTGAAGACTGGTTATGTAGTGGTCTTATTATGTTTATAGCTTAAAAGTGGGGAAAGTGTAGGCCTACACCTTTTAATATAAACCTTCGACATAAAAAGTAATAAATAAATAAATTTGATGGGATCATTAGCCTACAAAAAATTCAGCTGCTCAGTTGAACGTTTTACATACTACCGTGGCACATTCTGCTTCCTGGTCATGTAGAAATGTACCTGGCCAGTGTTCAGACATTGAAACAACATAGGGTTGATGTTTTGTGCTAGGTAGATACTAATAATGTCAGATAACTGTTTTTGTGCATTATACATAGAGGTTTGACAACTTCTCAAGGGAACAGATTGATAGCCACCAGATGCATGGCTCCAAAAGTGGCATCTATGTTATTACTGATATTCATGAAGATTATAGTTATGTATATTTGCGTTTAACCTGTGTGCTGCACTGAATGCTTGTTTCTAGTTTTCATCTTTTAGTTTCCTTTTTTTTTTTTTCATTTAAAATGCTAAGAATTTCGAGCTTTGAAATGATGATAAATAACATCACACAAATTAGCTGTTAACCCTTAGAGCACTGATGTCGACTGCAGTAGGCATTCTGTGTTTTTATTAGCATCTGTATAACCCCTGATAACAAGCTGTTCACAGTACAATATGCCTTCAATTTTGAAACACTGATATATATTGGGACTTAAATTTCATAAATAACAAATTTTTAGTCACTTGAGGCTGTGTATCGCTGTAGCGAGACACAATTTCAAGTGACTGAAAATTCAAATTGATTAGCTCAGTGTTCTAAGGGTTAACTGGGCAACAATTGTCATTTTCTATGACATTTTATTTAGTTTCAAACATTTTACGGTTTCAATTATATTTCAAATTAAACATATATAGTGGTTCAGCAGCCCTAGGGTTAAAACATTTCTTTGAGATGCAGAAAAAGGATTCTGGATAATTTTGTTGCAGAATAAAACTTTTAGAAATAGAAGGTCATGATATTGAGAATCTCGGCCCGATCAGGTGGCATCTATGTCTCTGTTTGCTGCTTGCTTGGATCCTTGTGGTTTTATTTGTGAGCAGAGGGATTAAATCAACAGGCAAGGTGAGATTTAATCAAGTTTGCCTATGAAATTTCCAGTTCAAATGGCAAAAAATATTTCTAATTAAATGAGAAACATTCATATCAGCCAACTTGTATTGTTTGACTAACTCGAACATCTACCAGCTAAAATAGTTTCAGCTGTATTGTATCTGGTTTAAAATAGCTTGAAACTATATGTATGGGTCCGGCTGTACAAGGGTTCAATTAATCCTACCTGGATTTGTTGTTTTACAGGTTGCCTATTTCACTGCTACATTCCCGTACGTGATGTTGACTGTGCTGGTCGTTCGCGGCGTCACTCTAGAAGGTGCTGCAGAAGGCATATTATATTTTGTGAAGCCAACATGGTCAAAACTACTTGAACCTGAGGTAAATAAACAATACTGATGAGATTGTACAATTGCAGTTTGTATTTTGTTGAGAAATTAATTTGCAGTTATGATATCTTTTTCTTTCTAAGGCACCACATGACAGCCTATATGCATGTGCCTGGGCCCATCCAACAAAGAATCTTAAAATTAATGTTATTTTGCCTTTCTCTCATTTATATTAGAACAGTGATGTCTGGAGAGCTTAGATTACCTTTTTTAAAGAAATGAGAGAAATTTAATAATTATAATCTTTTAAATGGGCTCCCCATCCATCCATTTATTCAAAAACCCTTGATGTTAGCTTCAGTAGGAAAAAGACTGTCTGAATTATTAACCCTTTAATTGCTAGTGGCGCAAATGCAATTTCGATTTTGAATCCAACGTTCAAAATAGCATCTGTGCCAATAATGGCTATACTAACCCCTCTATCTGCTAGATTTTAATAAAATTCGACCAACCCCCCCCCCCCCCCCACACATCTAAAGTTGTTGATCGGGATACAAGAATTACTCATATTTGCAAGGGATATTTTGTTCAGTATCGCATTGCAAACGCCATGAATTTCTGTCTATTTACTATTCCAATTTGCATTTAATTAACAAAATATTTATACATGAATGATGGGGAACCTAATGAGTGTAAAAGTTTCGAGGAGAAAATGATTCCCTGATTTGTTTAATTTCAGACCATACATTTGCTAATCTTGATGTTTATACTCATTTTCATTCCATAGGCCAGTAAGACAGCTTAACGGTACCCTTACAGCGCGGGGATCAACTTCAGTCGTCAGAGTCTGCGGACGTCAGGTTCTGACGTCTAAAGTCGATCCCAACACTGTGAGCGTAGAAGTATTTATATTGGCAGTACACCCATAACATAGGTATTCAAATGAATCGGGAAAAGCCAATTAAGACATTTATGAAGATTTTAAATTGAAAAAAAAACCTTTGGTCTCCATCAGTGTGCATGACTGGCACTCGCCTGCTCACCAATTGATGCGAGTAAGAAAAAAACCGGCGAGTCCCGTTTTTAACATATAAGTCATAGTTTTTTGTCAAATCTATAGGCGAGTGATATAATCAGTTAGTTATTTACACTGCTCCATGGCTTATATTAAAATAATTCAGCGATTTAAGGGTTAAAAACAAATAGTCATACTTAGAGGGTAAAGATAGATCCGCATGAGTTGATAAAAAAAACTATACATTAGTGTTTCCTGTTACATTATATTCTTCACTTTCTCTTTATTTATTAGTTTGTTACATATTAGCCCCCCCCCCCCCCCCCCCTTATCCCTTTGTGCCATTTTCTAGTTTACTTCACCAATCTTAGCCATAATAGCTACTCTTTCTGCTCGTCTTGCTGTGTACACTCACTGGGATAAAACCTAGATTTAACTAGTCTGAGTCTTTTTTTGCACCTCAAACAGACTCGAAGAACATTTACACAATGGGCTCCACTTTATCATGGTCTCACACCTGAAATGTTCAGCATACAGCATTATCTTATTATTATTAAGTCTCCACAACCACATGAGACTTATTCAGCGGCCAGGATACCTACAGAAACTCTATGTGGGCCCTCCAGATGCTAATTTTGATCGCCCACATCAAATTCCAGTAGCCCACTTAATCGTTTATTTTTTCTGAAAATCTGACCACTCATGCCACATACATTGACTGATTCAGAAAGAACTCATGAAATGCAGGTGCAGTAGTTAATAGTTCATACACTGAATAGTGGATTATCTGTTAACAATGCATTTTATACTGTAAACCCATAGGGATTTAAATATAAGTCCAAATGATTTTAAAGAATATAAAACACTTCTTTTGTACATAAAAGTTCTAAAGAATAGCTCAGCTCGCATGTATACATTTTCAATGTGGGTTATCTTTGATGTCAACTTCAGTAGCCCACAGCAAAAACAAGGGACCAATGGCGAGTGGGCGACTGGGTATCTGGAACCCTGTTATTGTTTTTATGTGATTCGCATCAATTATTTTTATATGTCTGCATAGTGTCTGCCAAAAAGAACAGTTTTCAGAGGTTTCTTAAAAGTGCATAAACTGTCTATTGTATTTTCAATGGAATCTCATTCCAAAGTTGGGCAGCTGCCATGAGAATGCCGAATCACTTCTTCATCTTCTTGGTCCTCGGCACACACAGAACATTTGTTCAAAATCTGATGTTATCCCCAATGAAACAAGCAACCAGTAGAAATCATGCAATAATTTATGGGATATGTGCTCTCTTTTCTGTTCACATCACGACTCTTGCAGTTTGATTCTGTACTTTCAAAGCCTAATAAATTGACAGCTTGAGATTATGGCTAACACCAAATACAATATTTGTTCTTTACCCTGTGTCTCTGTGATACATTTTGTATAAAATCAGTTCTATAATTGAAAATGCCACTAACCATAAAAATGGTGTTTGTAGCTGAATTTTTTTTATGTAAACCAAGATACCAAAGGTTTTGTTTCAATTTGAAAGCATCACAAATGTTAGCTCCTTCGGCTTTATTTGATTAGCTATGTTACGGGTCTAGGGTCATTATAAATTTTTTTACTCTTCCAGTGAGGGGATTGATTTTGTTCTGATTCCTTGTCGGTCCTGCGCTGAAAGGGTTCAATTGTATTTTACACTAGCAGGTACCGTTGGCAGTGAATGTCACCCAGTATCACTTCATTACTATATTATATTTTTATCTTTCCAGGTGTGGTATGGTGCAGCCACTCAGCTGTTCTATTCAACTAATCTGGCCTGGGGTGGTATGATCACTATGGCCAGTTATAATCCCAAGGACCACAAATGCTTCAGGTGAGACTTTATAGCAAACATTTCAAAATGGCTAATACATCCCTCAAGATTATGGCCCAGTATAGGCATACTGTATCATGCTGTGTATATCGTCGCCTCGGAGCTAAAGGATCCTATCTGACACTCGTTAGAGTGGCAGATAGGATCCTTTAGCTCCGAGGCGACGATATGTTGCACCTATGTATAGGTTGCAGTGGGGCGTTTGACAGAATACACAGACCATAGGGATAGTACGCACCCATGGATAGTAAGCACTTGAATGCTATGTCCATGGCCAGTATGTGTATGACAATACATGATTAGAGCAGGCATAAACTTTATGGTGTCTAGTTAAACTTGTATATATACTTTTACAGGTAGTTGAATGATAATAATAAAAAAATAATTATTAGGATTCCCCTACAGTTCACTTTACTTTATTTTAATTGAGAAATATCGTAATTCAAGTTTAGAACATGTTTTTTGGCGAAGTAGTTTCCTTATTGTATTAGGACAACAAGGTAAACAAGAAACACAGAATATGCATGTATTCGCCGCCACCTGGTGAACACAATTAAAATATTAACAAGTAGATACATGTGTAGGTACAGGTATATGTAGTAGGCCCCATCTGGTGAAATCAGCGACATCTGGTGAAATAATTGCTGCCTTTCTTTTCTACTGTGCTTGTCATAATTGGTATGTCAAAGGATGATGATAGACCCTCATCTATATTCACGATGTGATCATTTGTCAAGTCATGATCAGCTTATAATATAAGCTGCATAACTGTTTTGTTTATTTTATTCAAACGATTAATCCATAGTGAATGGTGTTTTGTTTTTTTATTTTACTGCTCCGGTTACTGAGTTATTAAGGATTTAAGTTTGTTTTTTATTATTGTTGCCCCACCCAAAACAAACCTGTTCACAGCTGAGTAAGACATACTGTCTATATAGTCAGGACATTAAAAGTACCAAGTGGCAGATAACGGTCATCATAAAATAAAGAGAGGAAGACTTTTAAAAATTTTGGTATTTTTTAAGTGATCATAGATACATTTCATAGTACAACGTGTATTGTCTCATATCAGTTAGACATATCTAGATGTCATTACTTTGTGTGATATGGATGATATCTGCATTTAATGTCATGTTTAATATCGGTACCGGTATAGAGAATGTCACTCACTTAAAAAAATAGAACTCTATTTCAGTATGGTGCTTTTAAGTGTGGGCCAGCATCAGAGCCTTTGGCCCGCCATTAAGACTCTCTCCCTAGACCATGGGAAATTGTACTAGGAATAACCATCACATTCAGTGATATAAATCATCGTTTTCGCTCTTTGGATTTTCTTGATTTTCTTGAAAAACATTTGCATTTTTTTATTAGGTATCTCATGGATATTTCAAAATATAGTCAAAATGCTACTAGACAATATCACACTTAATTTTATTTTATCGTAAATCATCACGATATACAGTGATATACATCGCGCTATGCGGTAAAATAAAATTATATTTAAAAACATCAGACTTTACTGTAACCGATTTGACCCAGTATCCTACCTCTAACCCAGTATCTCAGCTAACACGAGGCATTGATCCAATGGCAGAATAATGCCGCCCATCGTCTGCGGTACTGGCCCAACATTATGCCGATTCGGCTCAACGTATGTGTTTGCTATCAACCCTTTCAAGCCTGAGTTTATCATTGTCATCTTCATCCACTACAAGCCGCGAATTGCTGTCGCAATTCTCGACTTGTAGTGGATGAAGATGACTTGATGTGGTTTACAAATAAATAAATTTGCCATGAATTATGGAATTTCATTATAAAACCTTTAGTTGTTGGAAAAGTAAGTCTGCTTGCAGGGATGCAAAATGATGCTTTAATGCATCGTGAGGGCTTAAAATGTTAAGGGGGTGGTTTCGTGCTGGCCAATGTAACATTATATTGGCCCATAACCATACCGTTATTACATATAATATTGTACACACACCGAATCACTACTTAATAATACTTGATGGTGTACCGCATGCTGAACTAATTCCGCTACATTTACCCAGTTTTAGTGCATTTATAAGGTCTTTAAAACAATAGCAATGATTGTTTTGTACGTTTTAGGTTATTTTAATCCAAATAAACAAAACAGTTATGCAGCTTTAATAATTATCATATTTTTAAGCAGAGGTATAGAATACTGGTTATCTACATGGTATGGGAAAGTGTGGAAACCATGTATCTAATTATAAATAAAATATTAAGACTATTTCAATGCCTACCATATCTTGTTAATGACGAGGCGACATCTGGTGATTGAAACCACGTGAATTCAGAACCTAGTGAGAAGCGAGGCCAACTGTTTCTATCAAGTTCTGTAAACATTGTCATAACGTGAGCGATCCACACGAAATATGGAAACATGTTTTGGTTACGGTTGTTTTAGTGATCTGTGGGGCGATTTCTAGTATAGTTTGAAATTCCTACTATTAGAGTAGGGGTGATCTTTGTTCTTAGATGTTCAGATAAACACCGACGGAACTGACATCTTATTCGCCAGCTATAGTACAATGTCAGCCATCAGAGATCAAGATTTGCTCTGTCAACAACATGGCTGTTCAAGTAATATGCGTGTGATTTGGATCTGTTAGGTGACGTCGTGTGTGACCTCGGCAACACACATTGACCTGACCTAGCTAGCACAACAATATTAACCTGTCTATGGCCATGGGCGAGGCATGGTGGGTTTAGGGGCTGATTGGGGATTGCAAAGAAAAGGGCATTGCAGAGAACTATGCAGATGGCGATAATCAGAAGAAGGGCTCAGTTAGTGATGAAAGCACCAAAATTTGCAGAAAGTTAGCTGAGATGATACTCTTTGAAATTAGCTATTAAATTCAAGATGGTCGTCATTTTCAAGATGGCGGCCATATCAATAAATTATATTGTGATGATTAAAAAATAATTTTAAAATAGAATGTGTAAAGTTTATGCTACATTTAGGGACACATAAAAATACATGTGGACAAATAATCAAAATGGTGGTATCGAAGATGGCCGCTAATTTTAAGATGGTGACCAATTCAATAAAAATAATGATATTCTAGTGATTACTAAAACAATGATATCTGCTGTAATACACACATTTTATTTGACCTTAATTCACCTTAGAATAAATTTATATAAATAAATATGTGATGAAAAAAGTGCAGTCCAAAGTGGCCGCCATTTTTAGAATGTGAAGCAGCTCTCGTATTTAGATTAGCAGAACCAGCAAGACCATAAACAACTCGTTTTAAGCTTCCTGGAGGTGATGTTTCTTGTCGTTTTAATAACACTCGCTTAAAAAAACAGAGTTCAAGCAGCAAGATCTTCAAGCTTATAGAGAAAGTAGAGATTTTCTCCTTGCATTCAGCAAAGACGTAGGAGCCGTCTTAATACAAGCATATGAACGAGATTTTGATGACGAAGCCTGGATTTTGTCACAGGCCATGAAGATTGCCTGACAGGACATGCTTAGTACATAGTCAAATTTTCACAAATGATTTGAAAATAATTTTGAGCAGCAAAGCACCCCTCAACCTTTTAGATCATTGATGTGAATGATACTAGGAGGATCAAACATTTAAATGCAGAAACAATTCATTTGAGATTCAAGCTGTTTTGTGTGTTGTGAGTGTATTTTTATAACAGCCCTGTTCGTCATCGCAAGCAAGCAACAGGGTCACACCACAACAACATGAGTGAGGCACCTCTTCCAAATTTGTTGGACTGCTCCTACATGGTGAAACCCGCAAACGTAGCTTGCTTGATAATTTATATTACTGTAGTATCATATGACAGAGTTTTGACCATATCAGCTGATCTAGGAGATAATAAATCAGAACTTTACAAATCAAAAGGTGTAGTTTGTCCTCGTCAACAGCTGCATATAACAATATAAATCATGACCCAACATCAACCACAGCCCTTGGAGCTCTTCGTAGTACAGCGATATCTTTATTCCAGCATCTATGCCACACAAATCCCGGCGAGACTAGCATGATTGAATCACGCCAAGCAAAGATAGCGCCACTCAATGAATTTTATTCAAAATGAGACTATAAATTTTTAATGTTTTTTTTTCTTTTTTTCTAGAGATGCTGTGGTTATCAACATAGTGAGCTTCCTGACCAGCCTGTATGCTGGGTTTGCTGTATTCAGCATTATCGGTCACATGGCTGTCAAGTCAAATAAAAAAATAGAAGACGTCATAACTTCAGGTATGAATACGTTTACTTTTATATGATGATTTGAGATGTGAATTGCTGCACTAGTTCCCATCTGAGGGTGGATAAAAATGTCCTGTTTTGGTGAAATATAAAAGTTTCTCACACTGGGTGCAGTGGTTTCCACTATGAGACGTATATCAGTATCAGCCCATATCGTACTCTTAGCTGTAGTTTGAACTGATAGGCCCCCTATGTACGGCAGTTAGTCATGTGTGACCATCACCATGTGAGAAAATAAAAATGTTCATTTTTCATGTGATATTGGAAAATAAAGCACATGTTCCACATATAAAGTGTTCACCTAGAAGCCCACACCTCATTCATGGAACAAGTGCTGTATTTTCCCATATCGCAGTCGAATCAACACTTTGCATATCATAATATCTAAAATAGTGTGCAGGTCACTGTAAAAGTGGTCTTTTTGTCTAGATTAGTGTTTTTATTTTTATTGTGTATTGAACAGGTCCCGGCCTGGCGTTTGTCGTGTATCCCGAGGCATTAAGTCTGATGCCTTTACCTCAGCTGTGGTCAGCACTCTTCTTCTTCATGCTTTTCCTTCTGGGAATTGGCAGTCAGGTCAGTCAATTCTCAATGCATACTGTATATATAAATGCTGTCTTTACTTGAGTGAAAAACTATATTATCAGACATATTTGTATCCTTCTGATAATTTAACTGTACACTGATCAGCTCTCTGTGATAATTATAATCCCCCAATTTTTAATTTTATTGACTTGTAGTCCGAATCTTTTTTCAATTTGTTCTGGCTATTTGCGAACAAATTGAGAACAAGTCTTCTATCTATTATTACTACCTATCAAATTATAGTAAATGGTTTAATAAGTCAGCAAAAGTGTGATACCTTTTATAAATTGATGTGTTGTGTTGGCTTGTATGAGAGCATGTAAGATAACCTTTTATTGTTATATGTGCCTCCGAATTTCATATTATTTACTGTGCATACCGTGATTAGCAGCCGCTGGCTATATCAGAAACATTATTACTTATGATAGATATATACTACAGCAACATTTCCCCACTTTGTCGAATTTGCAGTATAAAAAGAAATGTTCTATGAGCAACTGACTGGCATAAATGTGTGCTTACATTTAATAGATGTATACACTGAATTTTCTTTCACAGCCTAATTTGAGCAGGGTTCCCACAAGCTCTTGATTATGAAGAAAATGTATCTCTACCAATTTATATTTTTAATCACCAACATTATTTGTTTGTTCATCTGTCAAGTGTTATTAAGACCATATATTTTGAAAAATAATGGCCCTTGCACCTTTGGTGCTGAATTTTTTATTTCCGCTTTAAGGATTAAATGATAACTGTAATACTAATTTCGTTGAGCTGTGGGAATCGCGATTTTGTAAAAAATATTACAGACTTGATAACAAAATTTTCCTACAGATTAAAATGATTATTAAGTAATATAATAGTTTATATTATTATCCAAAAAAGATTAGGTGCTGGTATGTTAGTGTTATTTTTTTGGGAGAAGGTGAACGATTGATAATGATGAATTCACTTACTTTATTATAACATCCACTGTTTGTTTTTTGTCTGCCTATGTACACATACATTTATCTTGAATTGCACTTGTTTTTGTTTTTTACATTGCTTTATCAGCATAATGTAGAACACACATGGAAGTTCACACATTAACTACATATATATTTATACACACTGCATATTACTAGTCCTGACATGATGTTCAATGCAAAGCTATGTTGCCAGTTTATTTCCCCACCCGGCATTGCGCTTGGTAATGGGGAATTGTTCAGTAAATATACCAGCTCTTCCAGTGTTTGGCTGCTTCTACTAACATTCTACTAAAAACACTTTTATCTTGGGATCTTTCTTTTTCTTGCTATTATTCATTAAGTATTAGGATAATTAGATTGTTATAGAGTAGTATTAAAGTGCATTGCACACATCTCGCTTTGTATTCTCGAGTTCAATACATGTATGTTTTTAACATGTGGTACAGGCTTTCATTTTTGAGGTTTGTGATCGCACACCTACTCACAAATTAAGGTTCTCCATTAACTCATTCTAGAAGTCCAATATATCTTGGGCAAACTCTTTTGGCCCTACAAAGCGCAGCCCGAATCACAGAAAGTTCATTTTGAAAAATGTCTCTTCCACAGTCAGAGACATGTAATGTACTGAGAGTCTCGTTTTGAATAAGTTAACCCTAAAAGCGATGGTCGGGAGGGCTTTTTATGCACTCCAGAATTGCTCACACATGAAAGTCTGGTTGTGAAACTTATAACATGTGTTCAGTGTGATTTGAGCAACATGTTGTAAAATTTTGCCTTGCTGGCTGACATACTTTTATTGACATACTCGAGGATATAATTTCTGGAATAAATTGGAAGTAATTTGTTAAAATATTGACATACTCGAGGATATCATTTCTGGACTAAATTGGAAGTATTTTGATTTGAACATGAAAAAGTGTAGCATTCTGAAATGTGCACTGGAATTGACCTTATATACCGGCGGTTATATACTCATCAGTAACTATCAAAAAGTTAAGGCTATTGAGATTTTATACTGGTTTCCATTTGATTCTCAATCCATTTATGTTGACTGTCTTTTTTTTTTTACTAATTAATATCATTTGGAACAGTCTCATTCCAATAGTTTAGAACAGTAGTTATTAACAAATAGTTAAAGCTTTTTCACTCAATTAAAATGCTGCAGTAAACTTTGACAGCCGCTTGAAGGTATGTCTCCCTGCTATGGCTTATTACTACATGGGAGTGCAAATCACTTGTTGATGAACTGTACACATATTAGTTGAATAAACTTTTTTCAGCATTATACTCTGTAATGCGACCACTACCTCCGAGTGGGGGGTCTTCATTTATATACTTGTGTCAATAACTGAGCTACCCAGCAAACTCGAGATGTTCAGACAATGCTGGATTAATGTTGGGTCAGCGTCTCGTGTTTGCTGGGTAGCCACAAACTGATTTTAGTGGTACTCGTTTGTACTCCTCTGTGGTGAGATACAGCCTCAAGCTAATAAAGAACTAATACATTTCATGCTAGTATATTCTTAATGTTCAGTCTAAGATTACCCCCCACATTCAGATAGCCAGTGTTTGTCTTATTAAAATTGCAAGTGTTATGTCATGATCTCCTCATCAAATCACACATTTTTTGTGTCGATTGTTTCAATTCTTATTTCTGGATTTATTATTGCCCCAAGTATATCATTTATTGTCTTGCCAGCACAGGGAAGTTATCTGAAAATCTACTCATTCAATTGTTTCAACTCTGCACTAGTCAACATTATAGAACTTGAATTTTTACCCACTTGAAGCAGTTGTGTTTCACATAAATGTGACAAGTTTTAGTGGTGTTGGATCCCTTACAATTGTCTAATCCCATTCTTTGGATTTCTAATTCAACTACTTACTCACCGGTTATTTTTATATTTTGCCAGACTTTTTTTACTTTGATACAAAAGTGTGAGGTAAGCAGCATTATAAAACAATGGTCCCTCTAGACATAAATGGCATCACTAAAAGGAAGCTGACAACAAAAACAATATTGGTAGAAATGCTATACCGGTACATGCTATGTCAATACTATTCAATATAGCAGCCAATGTGATGTCATAGGTAATGACATTTTTTTGTCCTTCATTTTACAAAAACATGAGGCTTCTTAGTTGGATGGACGTTTTCACTACTCTACACTTTAAATATCTCTGGTGATATTGCATTGTGCTATATATATGCCTATCATGGAGACAGATGCGTGCTTGTTTGTCATCCAGTCCCGAAATACCAGGATGTACACACCTGTCCACCCTATACTGTAATGTGACTGTGAGACAGATGTTTTGTTCAGAAAAATAAATGAAAAAGATTAGATGAGGTCTTGTAGATCAAATGTGGGATTTGAAACTGACATAAGTCCTTGCTGCTCCAAACTCTGGCCATTATTATAGATGTGACATTCTGACAGAGGATTAAGTCTATATTGAATAAAAACTACCAGTAGTAGCTTCTAATTTAAGTTTTTGTATTTGGAAATGAGCATCAAAAATTGACTTGAAGATCGAGGAAATATTCACTCTAGATGGTAAAGAAGTAGAGCACTGTGTTTGGCATGGAGAAATGTATTTTAAAGTGCAAGTGAAGATAAGCAGATTGATTTTTAATGACACTGTTAAATAATTTACTGTTGGCACAAACTAACATCATTTGGTTTACCCAACTAACCATATCTCAATGTTAAAGGGGCTGAGTTATAGGATAAAAAATGTGTACCCACTTAAGTTTTCTTGCTACAATGAGCAACAACTTCAAATGGGTAAAAATGTCTTGTATACATGTACCATGGGAAATACAGTTTGAATCAAAACAATTAGCTGATTTCTATTCTAAATTGTCTTGTTTTGAGGACAAATCTTTGGATTTGACCCAATTATCACTTTAACCCTTGTTCACCTGAATTATTCATTTCTATTTTTCATAAATTTCAAGAGTTCAAATACTCTGAATGATTAAAAATATTTACACTGATATTTATGAAAAATAGACATCTCTCAAATTAAGGTATTTGATTATTTTAGCATTCACTACATATAACAGGCTATTTTATCAATTTTAGTGGTATTTTGTTTCCTTTGAAACCGTCAATATAACTTATTGTATTTATTCTAATAAACACCCATTTTCCAATAAATACTCACTCCCTTGATTTCAAAATAAAATCCATGATCATTGTTATTGGTACACTACATAGACGTAAAAAAACAACGCTAAGAAGCCCCCACCGCTATTCTAAGTACCGCCCAGCAAATAAATATAGTATATAACTCTTGAACTGCTGTAACCATATACATGTATAGACAGTTCTTATCATATTTCAAAGAAGATTAATTGCCACTGGACGTGTTCAATAGACTGTAGCAGATGCTCAATTAATCAAATAATTCAGTTTGGGAGACGTCTATTTGTCCTTGAATACATACATATTTTTCTTTTGTCATTTGAAGCTGCAAATCTAGTTCCAAATGAATTAAAAATAAGTGAACAATTCAGCAGCAATCTGGGTAAAGACTTGGTTAAGCATATATATCTTTTGTTTATTGGCTGTTTAGTTTAACACTGTATTAAACCTGTGCTTAGCAAAAATAAAATTGTGCCTACGGCAAAGAAATGGGGGAATGTAACATTTATTTTGCATAATGCTTACAACCACCGGTGGTTCCCCCTTAAATTACATGCGCATGTGGTCACCAACTGAAAAACATGTACGCTCTAGGAGTGCTGGCCATCTTTCATGGGAAATTTTGCAATCCCAAGTTTTTCATTTGTTGCATTATCGTAACATCTACAAATTATGGGGCATTGGATTTCTGATAGCGCTGGCCTTTCAATGTTGAACCCATGCTATGACAAGTTAGAAGACACCTCGACCTGAACCAGTTTTTGAACAATAGTCAAAAAGGATATCAGCAGTATTTACATTATGGTTACAAAATTTCAAGCAATTATTTCATCTTAGGAATTTTTACGACCAAAACACTCGCAGGATAAGAATGATGGAGTTTGCTAGTTTCAGTCCAATTGCAATTAAAGCTGGTCGGCGTTGGGTGTCAGCGGTAACTTTTAATTGCGGGCACGATAACTTGAAAAGTTTTCCATGTATCCTTCTCAAATTTGTTATGCATGTTAAAATGACCAGTTCTCACCTAAAAAGTTTTCCATGTATCCTGATCAAATTTGTTTTGCATGTTACTAATAAGCAGTTTTCAAACAAGTTCTATAATGGCTGAAATAAAAAATAGCCTATTTATTGCGATTTTTCACATTTTAGGTCAATAATCTGACCTTGTGAGCGCGATAACTTAAAAGTTTTTTTATGTATCCTTTTAAATTTGTTTTGCATGTTACTAACAACCAGTTCCCGGGCAAGTATTATAATGGCTGAAAAAAATTTCAAAGTGGCAGTTTTATTTGGATTTACAACATTTTACGTCAATAAATTGACCTTGTAGGTGTGATAACTTGGAAAGTTTCCTGTATCCTGCTCAAATTTGTTATGCATGTTACTAATAAGCAGTTCTCGAATGAGTTTGATAATGGCTGAAAAAAATTCTAAATAAGATTTATTGAGATTTTTCGCATTTTATGGCAATAATTTGATCCTATTCAATCATGGTGGTGGGCTATTTTGTAGTGTGCTCTTGTTATAATTCTTGAAGTATTTTATACTCAACTTATAACTTCGATATTGAACACTTCATAACAACTAGACTTTTCCTAAAAGCATTAAGGATTAAAGACTATATCTGCTATGTTTTCACGAACTCACAAAGTAGTTGTGGATATTTGGTTCTCAATGCTATTTAACCTTTCAGCATTTATGAAGGATTCTGGGGCTCTATGTTGAAATAATTACATACCAGTTGAACTATATGTTTGAGTAAGGGCAGGAAGTCCTACTAGAAGTCTGATTAGAATGTGTTGTAAACAACTCCATAAATCTATGTGAGGTTAGGTTGGGATTTTCAATACTTTTGTCCATAGCTTGTTCAGTCAGACGTCAGTCTTCCATAATATTTTCTGAATTGTTGGATGTTTTAATGTCCATGCAGATAAAAATCTGTGAATATTGTAAATTTCTTTCTTTCTACAAAGCATGCATATTCTTGGACCTTTAATTTTCAATGGGGAGTGTTATCATTTACAAATTTGTGTATACAATTATAACATTATGACTACATTTGCTCCATAAAAAAAAAAGATTTGTAAATACCAGTGGCTCATTTCTCTTTTTACTGCAACAGTGACAATAGGAAGTGATCTGCATTTCATAAATGTTGATCAGTACATGTATATTTCTTTCTAAATTATTCCAAACACAATGCTCTTATTTTATATCTTTTCTCATTTTATGACTTTAATAATTCCCATAAGAAGAAATAATGTCTTAACACAGGTTTGCATGACTTTGGTTGACAGATGGTTTTAATAGAAACGGTCGTCACAGGATTTGTGGATGAGTTTCCCCGTCTTGGGTTGAATGCGAAAGTTCGTTTCCTGACGACAATTTCAGTGGCAGTTTTATTCTTTGTGTTGGCCATTCCACAGACGACAAAGGTATGCTGAATGATGTGCCTTAAGGTCAGCCACGGTGTGCCAAATATTTCATGTTTAGTGTGGATATACAAGGTGTAGGTGTTTTGGAATGCACACAATTTTATCATCTCTTGCAGGAAAAAAACGGCGAGCTGTAATTTTAGGGCTGATCACGATTGCGTTTTTCTGTTTTCATCCCCATCTCACTGAATTTCACTCCTTTTTCTTCATTAGCTACTTCCTTCCCAACATTATGCTTTTGTTCTGTAGAGCTTTGTGTGTCAACAATTTGTTCATTATAACATTAACCAGGCATCTACTAACAACACTAACAACATTTCACCCACCTCACGCACTTGGGTATCTATTGTACTAAAGTCTAAATTTAGGAACCAGTTTTGTTTTGTATTCTACCTAATCATTAACAATCATGTTAGACCCAGACTCCTCTGAGCCTCTGCACAACAGCAGGATAACCATTTCAGGGTCTTTATGCTTTTAGTGAGATTGTTAATTATCTACAGAATCTAATGTGTTTGATCTCTAATCCTCACTGCATAGATTGCTCAGATCTAGATGGTTTATTTCAGGGGCTAACCGTTACTTTTCTAAGTTCTGTCTTTCTAACTCTCACCTGTTTTTTATTGCGCTTACTTAACATAGCCAGAAATCTAATTTGGTGAACCTTGCACACCCACTGGAAGAGCTGTAGGCAAGCCCACTCCTCGTGTCCATGATGAGCGCAGGCAACATACCGTAAAACCCGGCCTGCATTATCAGTGGCAACCTGTCCCTGCCGGGTTGAGACTACCACCTATATAACCCGTCAACCACCCTGGATGATATCTGTTGTGTCCAGTGTTGCTGTTCTGTTTCCTATTTGTTATTTAAATGCAGAGATGACTTTCTGGTTTCTAGATGGTCCAGGCCGAGACTATTCTCACCGGCATTGTTGATCGCTGGAAGTTCCTGGCTAAAAGTTGGAAGTCTCGTCTGTGCACTGTTATTATCGTGTGTACGATAGGGTTGCTGAGTGGCCTACCCTGTACAACCAAGGTACAGTTGAGGGTATATGCTAGAGTGAACACCACTGGGGCCTGAGTAGGTCTCGCCTAGTACAAGGTTTACTCAACACCGGGGGAATGACATTAAATGCCACATGCTCTCACTCTTCATCTTGTTAAATAACACATTTGTCTGGATTAAATGGTTCTGCCTTTATGTCTATCACACAAAAAACATAGAAAATAGATTGCCACCCTCTTCCTACTTTATATTATTGTTAATAAAATTAATGTATATTAGTTACTATTTATTAACAAAATAGAAACAAAACAATCCCAAAGAATGGTGGTGGGTGATAATGAGCTCATTCATTATCATACTCATGATTGCCAATGCAATGCTCTATGTTGTGCATGCCAAAGCTAAATGTTGTTGTTGTCACACACTGCAAAAAACAGACTTGCTTTTCTAGAAATCTGCATTCTGATTGTCTATTGAATGCATGCCTTTACATACTAAATATATTCCTGTGGTGATATTTTAGCCAATAAGGCCGTGTTTCCAGGCAGTTGGGTCGACTGGAATGCTTTTTCTGGTTGCTTTTGTTTTTTTCTGAGGTATTAATGGTTTTGTATGCTTTAGATGGTGGACATTGAAACAGTAATGACAGGCCTTATGGACGAATTCCCACAATACCGCAAATATCGCTTTGTTTTTCTACTGGCTGTCGCTGGCATCATGTTTCTTGTTGGAATTCCAATGGTCACCAAGGTATATAATTGAGATGATCAATTTTAAAGAATAAACTATGACCTACAAAAAATCGTGAGGTTTATTAAAAAAAGTAGCTTAAGTACAAAGTCTGATATGAATAATGATAACTTTTTATGACATAACTCGCTTATTCTTAAAACAAAATTAATCATTACTCAAAAATATACTAATCTGGACGATAACTATAATACAGCAGCACAAAAGTATCCATTAGCAGAGATGTCAATCTTTAACATCCAGCTACTCACTGCTACGCTTTGATAAATTATTCCATAATTATGATTCAGTATCCGAAATAGTGTATGAGAAAAACACATGTGATTCAATGTGAAGCAATGGTAGGCCTGGCAAGGCCTACCATTGCTTCACATGAATAAGAGACTGCTAATATTATATTCAATATAAATCAACAATTCGATCAGTATAATGTAAATGAAGTGCAATCTGTATCCAAACATAGAAGAAATATAATTACATTCATTTTGAAGAAAAGGTATTACCAACTAGCTACGTTTTTGTAACCACTGTTGCTTTAACATCAAGCATTTTAATTCTGTCACTGTAACAGCCATAGAGATTTTCAGATGATCACTCAAAATGCTAAACATGTATATTGTATATATTTTAAAATAATATTCCTTTAATGATATTAGCAGGTGAAAGGTGTTTCATTGATATAGAATTCATCTATTTGGAAACTAGTATTTAACCCTTTCACTACCAAAGCCCATTTTATAATCTGAATGAATTCACTTTACAAATATGGGAATTAGTGAGGAAAAGGTTAATTAATATCAATCCTATGTTATACATGCATAATATTTTTACAATTTAAAAAATCGTTGAAATATGAGTACTATAATTATAATATAATAATATATATATTTATTACAAATATGTGCAAGCATAGTATTGGTATATTGATTAATATTTGTGTATGCCAAGTTATGCCATTTATCTATCTGGTTTCATATCGGTAGTTTTAGAGAGGTTTAAGTTTATTTGAACATTATTGCTGTTTTTTTATCTTGTACAATAACATATTTCCTTAAAATTAAATAGGATGGGTAGAAATTTTGTGGTTGTTGGGTGATTTATATATTTATTTGTAGTGTGTTATACAGTGTGCCCAACAAACACGAAACGTTTGACCAATGTTGCTTTAATGTTGACTCACCATCTGCAACATTAGCACAACTTGCAAGCAACATTGGGTCAACATATTGTGTTTGCCAGGTACAGAAGTACATATTACATTGATAAGGCATTAGGTTAGAAACTTTGTGTTTTATATATAAGTAATTGTTATAACATTTAAAACTGGAAATAATGAATTTAAATTTCTTGATCAATACATGTGGAGTATGTACAATTTTTTACATTTTTTATTTGCAGTATAATTTAAATATAATTTATACTGCATAACATGGATAACATTATTATTCGCTTTTTCTTTCTACTACTATCAATACCATCTACTAAGATCAATGGACTTTTTATGTAATTTTAAAAAATATCTGGAGTTGGACACTACACATACACATGAAAATGATTGATGGTATTTCTGCGGAACTTTTAATAATGATATTCATAATGGTATTTAAATTGTTTTTAATACTGTACAGCGCCACAATCTATTTGTAGGAATGGCTCTATATAAAAATTGTTAATAATATTAAAAATAATAATAATCATGATTAATTGAATGGATAAGTAACAATCATTGAGGAATATGGGAGGTCCTTTTCTGATCGAAGGAAAGATATTGTTTCATTCCAATTTATAGTAATTTCAGAAATACCTGTATTTTAGCCCGAGATTGTTTGCAAATTATGTGGATGAAGCTTAATGCTCAGTAGCAGAGATTTTAAATGGTTAAGAATGAGCGATAACTTCTTCCGTTAAATAGATTTTCCAATCCTTATATTTTGGTGAGTAGAATTGCTCTGTAAATAAACTGCCTGAACTGTAGCAAGTCCACCATCGCAAGCTTGTGTTGTTAAGTAGGTGCAGATGTTACAAGTGGCACTTCACAAAGGTGTACTTGTAATTCTCTATCTCCAATGTCACTGTTCTCCGTTTGTAGCAATATTTGCAGTAACTCATTGTCTAATATAACATAACTGACTGCTTTTAACAGTAACCTAACTCTACCTGTTTTAATATGTGTATAGCTTGTCATTGACTAACCCACCTCTACACTTGGTGTTGTTTATGTGTGCTGTGCTCATGTACCTTACTTATTGACATAATTTAAAATAGTTATTGTTTAGATTAGATTCATACCCAGCTGCCATGGGTTGATTTTTCAACACTTTCAATGTTAGGATGGCATCGGATATGCCTATTTTTGTCAATTAGTGATGGCATTGCAAGGGTATAAAAATCTTTGTTCTATTTCTATGTTTAGAATTTTTGTGTTTAAATCTATCGGTTTCAGATGAACTTCAGACTTTCTTGAGGTATTCGTTATGCTTGTTTTCAGAAATGCTGGCTAATTGCTGTGTTCAAATAGTAACACTGGATCAATAATGCGAAATTGATAAAAATAAATTAAATTATGAAACCTAATTCAAATAAAAAAGAATGCCCTAATTTCCATAAACCTGAGAAAATTATTGATTATAACATAAATATAACATCGCTTTAAATATTGTATATTGTTTTTAACTTGGCTTTCAATTATCTGGGACATCAACCCAATTCTGCTTTATTGCTAGGCCATTGTCTGCGACTCTGGCCCATCATTACAGCAGTATTGGATCAATGTCTGGCCCCGCCTGCTTAAATTATCGCTAATATAAATCAACAAAATTTGCAACAATTCAATTAGCATATATATTATAATGAAGTCCATCAAAACATGTTGCAAAAGCTATAATGACTTGAAAAGAAATACCACTTGACCAAAAATTTTTTTTGCTTAAGAATTACTAACATTTTGTTGTCTGGAGGTCAACCTTTACTACTCCGATATATTTTTGTAAAAACTGTGGGGACCAAAGGTTTTTTTTAAATTTGACATCATAAATGGCCGAGTTTCCTTGTTCCGCTTCATTTGAATGCCTTTATTATGAGTCTACAGCCAATATAATTTTTTTATTCTTTCACTGCTGGATAAAATCTCACTTTTAACCCTTTCAAGCCTGAGTTTACCATTGTCATCTTCATCCACTATAAGCCGCGAATTTTAAAAAAGCCTGAGTTTACCATTGTCATCTTCATCCACTATAAGCCGCGAATTGCTGCCGCAATTCTCGACTTATAGTGGATGAAGATGATTTGAAGTGGGTGAAAAATACCGGAAAATTACCATGTATTGGTAAACCAGTTTCATGGAAATTTTCATTCTAAAGCCGTCTTTTTTAGGAAAATTAAGTCTGTTTCAGGGATGTAAAATGATGTGTTAGTTTATCGTGAGGGCTTAAAGGATTGATTTTTTAACCCTTCCAGCATGGGGACAGACTTAGACGTCAGAATCTGACGTTCAAAGTTGATCCCCACAAATTATTTATAATGGCTGTAGACCCATAACATGAGTATTCAAATAAGTGGAAAGAGCTAACTAAGACATTTATGATGATTTAAAATTGAAAAAACCCTTTGGTCTCTATGGCTTATATCAGAATATTTTATTGCTATAAGGGTTAATGGTATGTACAATGTATGCAAATATACAAAATATAAGGACAAATTGAGTAACTAATCCCCTTGTCTACCTTGCTTTAAAAATGACTATTTTTATTTTGTTAGAATAGCATTTAAATGTCACCTGCATTTAAACACCTTACCTTGTATAACACATGTTCTGAATATGCACATTGTCACCTGCAGCACTATTCACCTGACTCTTATATACGTTAAATATATTGGTAGAGTGAACTTTGGTGCCGTCGTGACCTTATCTCATATATTCTTATTTTCTCTACAGAAATATAGTTTGAATGCTATTTTTAATTTGAAATTTATGTTGTTAAATTGTTATTGATTATACACAGATCTGTTGTTTAGGAAAATGCATTTCACTTAGCTCTTTATGCCTCCTCCTTGGTAAAGGCGGGATGTTTTTTGGTTGTCCCTCCATTTTAATCCCCCGCCCACGAAGTAGTGGCGGGGGATATTGTCATCACCATGTCTGGCCGTGCGTCCGTGTTTCTTTTCCGGACGATATCTCTGAAAGCGTTAGCCGGATTGCTTTCATATTGCATACACACATACCTTAGGGGGTGTAGGTGTGCCTTTTGGGGGTTTTGACCTAGTTTTAAACTTTTGATTTTGCGGTGATTATCGACTTTAATTGATTGCGGATAATAAGTTCAGTTTCCGGACGATATCTTGCAAAGCGTTTGCTTTTTTTTTTTCATACTGCACGCGCAAATTCCTCAGGGGGTCCAGATGTGCCTTTTGGGGGTTATGACCTTTGACCTAATTTTTGCCCTTTGATTTTGAGGCGATTATTGATTTTAATTGATTGCGGATGATAAGTTCAGTTTCCGGACGATTTCTCGCAAAGCGTTTGCTGAATTGTTTTCATACTGCACACACACATCCCTAAGGGGGTGTAGATGTGCCTTTTAGGGGTTATGACCTTTGACCTAATTTTTTACCTTTGATTTTGATGCGATTATTGACTTTATTTGATTTTGGATGATAACTTCAGTTTCCGGCTGATATCTCACGAAGCGTTTGCTGGATTGTTTTCATACTGCACACACACATCCCTCAGGGGGTGTAGATGTGCCTTTTGGGGGTTTTGACATTTGACCTAATTGTTGACCTTCAATTTTGGGGCCATTATTGACTTTAATTGATGGCGGATAATAAGTTCAATTTCCAGATGATATCTCAGAAAGCATTTGCTTGATTGTTTTCATATTGCATACACATATCCCTCAAGGGGTGTAGATGTGCCTTTTGGGGGTTGTGACCTTTGACCTAATTTTTTACGTTTGATTTTGAGGGCAGTAATGACTCTAATTGATGGCAGAAGATAAGCTCATTTTCCGGATGATAGCTCGGGAAGCGTTTGCTGGATTCATATTGCCACACACATCCCTTAGGAGGTGTAGATGTGCTTTTTTGGGGGTTGTGACCTTTGACCTATTTTTTAACCTTTGACTTTGAGGCCATTATTGTCTTTGTTGCGGGGGATATCGTTAGCGTCAGCGCTCTTGTTTTTTCGGTGGTCCAATTTATTCAATAACAATTCCATATTAATTCAAGTGCTGGTATCATACAAAATTGGGTCAAGATCAAAGTCTGGTGACCTTGACCTATTTTTCAATGTCATGTAGGCCTAAATAGGAAAAAAATGTCATCACAATGTATCTCCTCCTACCAATTATAACTCTTCATATCCATACCAGTGATAAACACTATAAAAACGGCACCCCAATTTCGATGACTGGTGACCTTGACCTATTTTTCAATGTCATGGAGGCCTACATAGGAAACATTTGTCATCGCAATGTCTCTGCTCCTACCATTTATAACTCTTCATATCCATATCAGTGATAAAATGTATAAAAAACGGTGCATCAATTTTGATGATTGGTGGCCTTGACATATTTTTCAACCTCAGACTTTGTCATCCAGATATCTCCGTTCCCACAATCTGTATCACTGTCATATCCATACCAGTGATTTATATTATAACTTTAGATCAAGTTTAAAGACCTATAATATAATTTCACATGGGACAGAGGAAAACTTTTGTCATCTCTTACAAATTGCATCGCTTTCATATCCATGCTAATAAAAGAACTATAAACTTTATATCAAATTTAAGATGGGTGGCCTTGACTAACGGGAAAAAATTGTCAAATGCTAAAATTTCCTTATCTTGATAACTCTCTAACTTATTTGTATCGCTTTCATAGCCATACTAATCATAGCCCTTGCAAACAATAGGTTAGGTTTCGATATGAGTGACCTTGATCTATTTGTCAAGGGCACAGGGGCTGACCAGCAAGTTGTATCTGTTTCATATTCATTTCATATCCATACCATTGATAGAACTTGGGTGAATATGGTTATTTTTGTAATAATAATTTGACATCTCGATATATCAGAAAGCACAAGGTCAAGGAGAGATGAATTACAGTACATGATGTGATAGCGGATGCTTACATTCAGTGCCTATGCATCAAGTTCCCCTAACTATTGAGAAAATTATTTTGCGACGCAGAGATTTACTACACATATCATCTTGTCATGCATGTTGCTAATGACACATTCTCTGTTGATGATGTTCAAAGTCGACTGATTTATTCGACCATCAAAAATTTCTTTTGTGCTCTTTTTTACTTTTTCAACCCATACATCGATGAAATATTTTTGAATAAACCATGAAGACCAAAAGATTCTTTTTCAATTTGTAATCATCTTAAATCTTTTTTTTTAGACCATACAAACGCTAATCCTGCTAGAATGTACAATTTTTTTATAGTTTCATATCCGCCGAGGGATGCTTTCTTTCGCTTTTGAAAACAAACCAAAATTATCTTTTTAAGATTTAACAGACCCAAGATCATTATCTGAAAACTAGTCTTGATTCCATAATTGTATGTGTTTAATGTATTGCAAATTTCATGCCATCCCTAATTTAATATCACAATATAATTATTAGCATAGAATGTCAGTGGTGTTCCGAGTGGGGGTCTTAGTTACATATTAATTAATTGGTAGTGTTCCGAGTGGGGGTCTGGGTTACATATTAATTCATCGTGGTGTTCCAAGTGAGGGTCTGGGTTACATATTAATTATTGGTGGTGTTCAGAGTGTGGATCTGGGTAACATATTAATTATTCGGTGGTGTTTCGAGTGAGGGTCTGGGTTACATATTAATTAATTGGTGGTGTTCCGAGTGGGGGGTCTGGTTTACATATTAATTATTTGGTAGTGTTCCAAGTGGGGGTCTGTGTTACATATTAATAAATTGGTGGTGTTTCGAGTAGGGGTCTTAGTTACATATTAATTAATTAATTAGTGGTGTTCCGAGTGGGGGTCTGCTTTACTATTAATTAATCGGTGGTGTTCCGAGTGGTGGTGTAAGTCACATATTAATTAATTGATGGTGTTTCGAGTGGGGGTCTTAGTTACATATTAATTAATTGGTAGTGTTCCGAGTGGGGGTCAGGGTCTTGGTTACAATATATAAAAATAGACAACATATCATTCACCATTATACTCAAAAAATATCTTTAACTGTTAAAATTGATCATGCATAAACCCTTTCACCACTAGGTAATTTTTTTTAATCTCCACCCACTTTAAGTTGTCTTTGCTACCGCCACCCACAACTCCCACTTGGTTGAAAATCACTCATATTTGTTTAATCAAAACATTTGCATGTTTGATCACGCATTTCGGCAAATCAAACGAATAAAAAATGATAAGTCGTGCTTAGCAGTTCAACCTTTTCAATTCTGAATTTACCATTGTCATCTTCATCCATTACAAGCCGCTAAATTTCTGTCGCAATTCTCAATATGTAGTGAATGAAGATGATTTGATGTTGTTTGGAAAATGAAGAAAATTGCCATGTATTCAAACAAACCAGTATAATGGAAATTTTCATTCTGAAACCCCCAGTTGTAGGAAAATTAGGTCTGTTTTCAGGGATGTAAAATGATGCTTTAATTCATCGTGAGGGTTTAAAGGGTTAAAGATAAAACTACCTTTGTCCTGATAAATTGTCTGTTGGTAGTTTCCAGGCATTATAAGCTTCATTGACATCGCTTAAATTATTTTATTACATGACTTATTTCACATTTTATTATATTATTTCCATTATATTTCTTCACTTTAATAATTGCCTGAAAACAATATATCAATCTATCAGGACATACCTGTAAGTTGAAGTAACCAGGATGGGAAATTTTTTCAAATCTATTACAAAATATTTCTGAATAAGGAAAATTCTTGTTCAGTGAGGAGAGAATAGCAATAACAGCTCGCAGAGTGTATGTATATTGATGAAATTATCATGTAGTTAACCCTTTAACCGCCGGTCCTATATATTCGTATTCGTTTTTTTATTAACACATTAAGTATCACCTTTTAAATATGCCTGGTAAAGAGAAAATGACATCAATCAGCAAGATTTGATGAAATTTGACCACCAATTTGTCAAATCTGAGTAAATAGGGTATGTTTTTGAAAAAGTGAAATTTAACCTAATTTAACCTGAAAAGCATCCTCAACATGCGATAATCACATCATTGTTGTAATGATTTAACTAAGGTATTTAATGTGATTTTCACCATTAGTAATTTTGTTTTCTGTGAGTGTTCACTTTTTGTCCACAGGGTGGTATGTACGTGTTAGAATTGATGGATCATTACAGTGCTGGTCTCAACGTGCTCATCATCGCTGTAATAGAATGTGTCGTTATCAACTGGATCTATGGTATGTCCAGTGCTGCCAATGAAAACATCAGTCATTCACCCAATGCTGATTTAACATTGGTCCACAGGCGAGCACCATGGGCCGTCTATAGGGTTCCCTCGGGTCATTCAAAGTTATTAAATTGAAAAATAGTACTTAGTCATTCAAAAGTCATTAAATTTGATTGCTAGTCATCGAGTCTTTAAAAATAAAAAAATCATCGATTATATGGTCTTTATGTACAGGGTTGCCGCACAATCTTAAAAAGTCTTATATTAGTTTGTTTAAAGTTACGGCCCTAAAATGTCTTGAAAACAAAGATTTTGTCAGTCAAGGGCTTTAAAAGGTCTTGATTTTTTGGGCAGCCAACTTTTCTGTTGAAATGTGTGTGGTTGTTAAAAGACTGACACAAATAAATATTTGCTACTATTTCCCGGCAGATAATGTATGCACACTCACATACATGCATACCACACGGGTCTCAGCTAACAATGGTGTTGCCACGGCACTGGTCAAATTAGAATCCCCGAATATGTCTTAAATTTGATAGTTTGATGGTCTTAAAAGTTCTTAAATTTGCTTATCAAAAAGCTGCAGAAACCCTGATGTACGATCGTCAGCCAGCTTGTCCTAACAAATACTACTGGCTTTCTGCTAGTGTTGAAATCAGTGTCACCTATTATTATTGTCGGAAGATGCATGTACCCGTAGTATGATTCCAGGTCTGTTATTTTGCATTTAAAATACGACATAAAGGTCTACATAACATAAGTTTTAAAATTTTTTCAGCAGTAAAAAGTCATTAAATTTAAAGTAGAAATTCATTAGAAGTCATTATTTTTAGATGAGTAGACCTGCAGAACCTTGGTCTAAGAATAAGAATTTATTTAAACTTGGGTGTTCAGCAATGAAATTTATCAAAAAAATTGATGTAGTAGATGCCAGTTTTTGACTTACAGAAAGTAAATCTGGATATTTTCCCATGACCCACTGGCATCCCTGTTTTTTTAGCCCCATTTTTTTTTTTTTAATAATGAGGATGACATCTTAGTACTCTTAACCGCCATGACCTTTAATTTAGTCTTGGCAAATTTGTTGTAATACCACTTGGAATCACTTGGTACAGTATTTCATAGAAACCTTTGGTTGCGCAAACTTAATTAATTTTGAAATGAATTTTGTTATGACAAAATTTTTATCTCAACGCCGTACCAAGAAATTACTATGATAAATTTATTTAAATGTTGAGCAGAGAAGTTTGCAAACAAATACTTGGTACAGTATTTCATAGAAACCTTTGGTTGCGCAAACTTGATTAATTTTGAAATGAATTATGTTATGACAAAATTGTTATCTCAACGCCGTACCAAGAAATTACTATGATAAATTTATTGAAATGTTGAGCAGAGGAGTTTGCAAACAAATACTTGATCCCGCCCCATGTTTTAAATTTGATTAGCCCTTAGAATCATACATGTCCAATCTTTATTTGTATTTATCTTTAGAAGGTCCCTTTATTTTCTATGCATGTTTTGAGTTATGTTGGCTATTATTATTACTGTTTGTGATTGCAGGTAACGCCAAGTTTGCATCTCACGTGAAGGAAATGCTAGGGTTTTATCCTGGTTGGTGGTGGAGAATGTGCTGGAAGTTCATCTCCCCAGCCATTATATTTGTAAGTGATTAATACGTTTTCAGGTTTTTCATGAACTGGAGGCAACTGAACTCCTGCTTTTTGAAAATGTTAACCATTGTCGTGCTTAATTACTATTTTACTAGTTTTTATTTTTTACTCTTGGGCCTAAAGGGATATTGTCTTCCCCTTCGTGGGCCTTTTGGCTACTACACCAACATGGTGCAACAGATTGAATTCATAATTCATACAAACATTCGTATATGGAGATCACCTGATTAGATTTTCAGATTTACACCGATAATCAAAATGTCCGGCACCTGGTGACAATTTTTTTTTCGACTCTACTTGAAACCTGGTATATATATGTTTCCAGGGTCTGCAAGTCTATTATAGCAGACCCTATATATATATATATATAGGTGTTTGAGTGCTTGCACAGTATTTTTTGCCATTTGAAGGTAGAATTGTCAGCACGATATTCGACCTCAATTGACATATCGCAAATTGAAATTATTTGATGAACATCTAGCATAAACAATTGTGTTTTATTCGATGGTTTTTTATTTGGTTTGAGACATTCTTGAAACCGAATATATACAGGTCTAGCAGCACTAGGGTTAAACCTTGTACTACTAGGACCGTATATATAGTGAGTTTCAAACCATTGTTCTACTACAACCATTATATATATATATATATATAGTGAGTTTAAACCTAGTAATATTATACCGACATTCGTAAAGTATTTGCTATTTTATTTAAATAATAATTAAATTTGGGCGATGTATATTTTTTGTAAATAGCGTTTTATGTTTTCAAAGCTGGAAATCGCATCAGCTATATATGTACTAGTAAAGAGTTTGTGGCGAAATCCTTGGCTAGTAAGAATATCAAGATAATTTTTTTGTATTTCAATTATTTGTTGTATTTTTCAGGCCATCTTGATCTTCAGCTTTATTAAGTACAAGAGAGTAAGATATAATAATGTGCAGTACCCTGCCTGGGCTGATCTCGTTGGCTGGTGTCTGGTACTGGCTTCATTAGTACCAATTGTGGCCATAGCCGTCTACAAGCTATGTACGGCTGACGGCGATACCTGGAGGGAGGTAGGCATTTTTAATTGCTTTAAATTTATCAATCTCTGGGCTTTTTAATAAATACATATATATTTATCATGATTATGTATTTATTAAATAGTCCAGTGATTTATGTTCACACATATGAATGTGTTTCCATAAGTTTGGAAATTGATGATTATTACGTTAAACCTTGTTCTGCTACGCCCCTATATATACGGTTTCAAACATGTTTCAGATCAATATGAGATCAATATTTTTTTTGTAGATAGTTAATCCAGTAATTCAATATTGGAGATGTCTATTTTTCATAAATGTTTTTCATCATTTGAAGCTAGAAATTGTGTTGGCTTAATTCCAGCTTAAGATGAATGAAAAATAGAAGAAGACAATGTTCCGTTTAACAAACTCATCATGATCTATTGATTTGATTCCAGATTTAAATCGCCTTTAATTACTATAATTCACATATCTATAATAAAAAATGCTAATTATCCTTACACACACTTAACCTTGTGCTGCTGAATTGTTTGTTTTCATTCATTCATATGAAGCTGGGATTACTGAGGGAATTTCCAGCTTTTGTTTATCTATTGAAAAATCGACATCTTATTTTAGTTTTTTGATTACTCAACATACAGCAGTAACTATTTGATTGATTTTATTATTTTTCTTCAAAATATAATTTTTTTCAGAAATGGGCAAATGCCACTCGCAGTCAGCTGACTGGACCATGCTCCATAGAAGAGGTACAAGAAGTGAAGAAAGAACTGAATACATTCGGGGACGACACTGACGTGGAAAGTCCCATGCTGAAAAATGTACAACCCGAGATTAACGACTCAGATGTACATTATCCACATCTACCTAACAGCAATAACACTACCAGTGACAGCCAAATATGAAAAATGTTCTCCCGTAGGTTTAATATCAAAAAGAGTCTGACAGAAGATCTGTTGGACAAAAGTGGTGGTGGCTTCATCACAGCACCTTCCCAGCTAATGCAAGATGTTCAGCCAATGCTGGTTTACAGTTTGTTCAATGTCACAGACCGTGAGCCAACAGTAAACCAACATTGGGTGAAATTTATTTGTTTTCTGGGTTACACTCATTATGCAAGTGCACCATTCTCCCCTAGAAAAACCCCAGCAGGAAACTACTTAACCTGCAATCTATTTATCTGTCTATATTTTGATAGTGCTGTATTGACGTGTTTTACTACGAGTCCTTCATTGAATTATCTTTCCAATAATCACCACTACAGTGTGCTTCCCTCTCGATGGAATACCCGTGTATCTTATCTACTTCTGCACTTCGCCTTGTTGCAACTTATTCAACTATTGGCAGGAGTGGTCTGAAGCAGGGCAAGCTTCCGTACTGATTATTATCTCACAGAAATGCCTTGGAGATCTAGTGTGTCAACCATTTTGCTCATTTATGTGTTAATGACTCTTGTATGCATTATTTGCATCTTACATTGTTTCTTTCCCAAATTCTTCATGGCAGCTGTTTACGTAGCAGACGTCAGGACAACAATGGATCTTGTGGAAGTCATGGTCTGACAATATTACTTGAATATTAATTATTTCGTGAATTCGGAAGCATGGCGATATTGTTACAGTGCAAACTTTGAGGCCGGTGCTGGTTCAATGTGTCGGGGGATGGGGGAGGTTTTCAGACTGGCCCGACATTTAACCAATAATGGACCAAACACTCACATGATATCCTGGAGGATTTATTACATGAAATTTCACCATGGATTAAGTGAATTATACTGCTATGTTAAGATTTCCATTTTAACACAGTGTCATATCTGGATAGGTAATTGTAGTGGCATTGTATCATTTGATGCAATCTGGCTGTGTCATTGCCACCATAAACGCAATGTAGAAAAATAGTGTAAATCTAAAAAAAATAGGGAATGTTGTGTTCCAATGAAGCATGAATAGTTGCTAAAACTTGAAACTGGAGCTTAAGATATGTGAGATGGGGATCATGAAGGTGTTCCGACTCCATTCACATTGTGCTAGAGTAGTGTTGTAGTAGTTATGTCAGGTGATTGTAGGTTTAGACTATGACTGGTGATTTCCGCTGAAAAAAGTACTGTGCGGAAAAGAGTTCATGATATTTAAATGCTAATTGGCAACATTCTGTTTGTTTTTTCTGAACTTTTTCCACTGCAAGGCGAAATGTGTATCTTGCTGTGATAATATTTCTAGGTGTGGATTAATTTCTTGTCTCATTTTGGAACCAGGGGGTTTGCATCAAGTGTTGGGCATGAACCTACTGTTCTAACCTCTTGAGGCCTATTGTACTTCCCTGTGTAGGCCTCTATTGGTAAACAATTAAAACATGGTAAACAGTACAGCTTAGGGGAATTACAATAGTATGACGACACACTCAAGAGGTTGGAAGAATTCAGGTCTGTGGATAATACTTTCCTGCTGTGCCTCAAGTCTTCAATATTATTTGAACAATTATAACTATTGAAAAACTATTTTTTGTGTAGATAAAATGAATTTATAATTCGTTTTATACACATAAAATCGGTTTGAAGACTGCTATAGATGGTTTGTTTACAAAAGCTATTTTGTGTAGATTGAATGAATTTCAAACTCATTTTGTATACATAAAATTAGTTTGCAAAGCTAAAAATATATTTTTGAGGCAGGTGAATGGTCAAAAGCAATGAATCAACCAAGTATAATTTGATGTATACGCAATCGATATATGGATGCATTTTCACAATTGATATCTAACTAAAATATAATTACAAATGGTTGATTGTCAGAAAAAAAAAAGTGATAAATTCACTTAGAAGAAATTGTTATCATCTTTGTTTATTGAACTCTTTTGTTGGTCAGATAATTATAATGATAGCATTATTCAAGGCTCAGTTATAAAAAAATTAAAAACCTTTCAGTCGCTTCTTCTAGGTGTTGTAAAAAAAGTTTTGTGTTGATATCTGGGTAAGTCCCGTGTTTGCTCTGTGACCACTGTCAAGTAGTGCTTGTCAGTCTGTATAAGAATCGACTTCTTTCTGAAAATCTTTTGAAATTATGTAGAGCACTTGGTGTGAATACGTTTTGTGCACATAAGCTTACATGGAATATGATTTAATATCTAGTGTGTAAGACTGTTTAATGCTCTGTTGTGCCCGTTTATAAAGAATAATATTCACTATTTTATCGGTTAGATTTACCACACAAGAAGACATTTATATGTATTTAGTTGAAGAATTTTGAATAATGATGCCCTGATTTTCTTAGACAGTTTACTGAATTCCCTAGATTTAGGGATCTTGAATGAATTTTGATATAGATTAACCCAGATCTTGGTCATGGGATGGTCAATCACATGCTTAACATTTGTGTTAAGTCAACCTGTTTGAAGACTCTGGCTTCGTCTTTTTTGTTTTCTCATTTCAGTCATATGTTGATGTAGATGTAAATTTATATTTGTTCAATGCAGAACAACTAGGAGATGTATATTCTGTGGTAGAAGGCATATTCCCAGCAAACAAGACATTGACCCACTTTCGTTTATTGTTGGCTTACCTTCTTCTGCACTGGTTCAACATTAACCCAGCATAGTGTCAATACATTTTTTTTTAAATAATAAAACCAGAACATAATATATTTCGAAAAGAGTATATGTGTACACATTCATCTGTAAATTTAGTTTTAGCTGGAAAATGTATTTCAAATGTAAATACTCCAGAGAAATTTATGTTATTTACTTCAGTGCTTTAAGGGCTGTGTGACATTGTCTAGTTCATTCTGACACATCTAGCTCGTCATGTCAGAACACTCTAAATACTCAAATATGAAGCTCAACAAAGAACAAATACTGTAGGCCTATTCCTAGTTATTAATAATTTGATTTTACAATTATTTTTGTATAAAATTTCAGGCCTCGTCATACAGAAGAAGGGAAGTGCCAGAAGGCCTTTTGAATTTATATGCGAAAAGACAGAACTGCTATAAACATGACGCAGAAATGTCGAAAATGTCTCTTTGAGCGTTGAAGTGCACTGCCCATCTGTTCATCCAATTAACTTTGACACTCATTAAAAACCACTGCCCATGCATAAAATAAATCATGGAATTTCAAAAAAAGGATATTTTCATGGAAAAGTCATGGTATTTAAATTTTAAAGAATTTATTCTTTGTCACTTGTGTAACTTTTTCTTAGCCTGATATTTGACTACTGGTGGTTGCATGTGCCCAAATCTTTTGACATAAAAACAATTTAGGCAAATAGTAACAAGTTGGGCAAATTACAAATACATCCAAAATTGAACTGAGAAACCTGGAAAAATAACCTGGTATCATGGAAAAATCATGGAATTTTGTTTTTCAGTATTGAGTCGAACCCTGACTGCCTCAATTTTAACATTGAACCGCTCAAATTTTGATCTTCCTGCTACATATACATGTAGCCTACTACATATACATGTAGTAGGTTTAATTATACAATTATATCATTGAATGCTTTCAAGTCTATAGTTGTAAAATGTTTTCCATACACGCATAAACTTGAATGAGCATCAATATACTCAAAGGGGTAAATAATTATTTTTATGCTTAGATGTGTAAGAAAAGTATTGCTTGTATTAGATCCATACTAATAGGATATTTTATCTGGCATCAACTGTTCTCCCATTTAAGTCCACTTTAAAAAGTACTTATTAGTACTTATTATCAATTAATGTTTAGCCTGAGACAATACATAACCCTAACTGTGCAAATGAATGGGTAAATAATAGGTTTGCGAAAAGATGACCATTAAAGCTGCATTAAACAAATAAAATGAACCCATTGAAATGGTCAATAACTGTTCTCTTAATATATTTTATTGAGGACGAGAAACCACTTTTATAATTCTCGTGTTGGTGGACAAATCTTCATAAACTATGTTTTCAAAGATATTTTTGTTATTATTGACTTAAAGTATGCTAACTAGAATTACAGACTTTTTCAAACATAATCCATCTTCCCTTGGCAAGGTGGACATTGGGGCCAGATACCTCACTAAAATGGGCATGTCTGCTGAATATTTAATTGTACTAAGATAGCTGCTGGATGATGCATACACATCGTGTACATCTGTACAGAGAAGACTGGTGAGGGTCGCAGGGTTAGCACAGGTGCTTATAATTGTTTAAATTCTACAAAAGTTATCCCAGGCCTTGAAAGATCTTGAAAAATGGCATATTTAGCAAATGGTAGTTGAAAGGCCTTACATTTTGACAAAATTTGAAAATAGAACAGTGTATTATGTATGTATTATTTTATGCTGAGATACTATAAAAACATTATGTACTGGATTTATTGCTGTTTTCGCTGTTGGCATTGGTCCTTGAAAGATTTTCTTGTTTTTCTCCCAAAGTTCTAGAACACTGATGTCGACTAGAGTGGACATGCTGTGTTTTTATTTGCACCAGAATAACCCCTAATAACCAGTTATTAAAAGAAAAAAAATATGCCTTTAATCTTGAAACACTGATATCCGCTGGAACTTAAATTTCACAAATCACATACATTTTTATTCACTTGAAGTTGTGTATCGCGGTAGCGAGACACAACTTCAAGTGACTGAAAATTTAATAGCTCATTGTTCCAAGTGTTAAGATGTACCAAGCTTGCAGAGGGAAGATGGCAAAATCACATGCATGTAAAGTCGGTATTCTTGCGTAATGCAATCCTCAACTTCGCACAACGTATCATTTTCATTGAACATGACTATGAAGCATTAAACATGATTATTTTGTTGTGTTACAGTTATATTGTGTGTGTTTGTAAATACAATAAGAGCTAAACCAATTCAAACTACCTGTAGTTTATAATGACATTACATTTAAAATTTCAACAGCACTGTTGTCAAAAAAATTAATCGAGGTAAATACCATTAGAATAAGGGCATTGTGGACATTTAGTTCACTTATTTATTATGCATCTCAACATGAAAATTGTTGTAACCCAATCTAAAGATGACTGTTTAAATGATAATTTATTTCCATGTTCTACGTCTCTCTTCTGCCAACACTACTAAAGATGCTCGCCAATGCCACGTCCTTGTGTTTTTTCTCTGGATAATGTTGCATTAACCTCTTGACAATGACTTGTACTAGTCTACTATAGCCATGTGCCAAATGACCACAGCGTTCATTTTCCCTTTTTGCTGGAAAACCTTGGAAAATATTTTTATGATCAATAACTCTACATGAATATATACATCATGCCTGTCAGTAAAATATTTTCAAAAATATAAAATATTCTCTACAATAATTATATTCAATACAATTGTTTTTAGGCTGTGCTATTTTGCACTTTGATTTGCTAATTTTATTTACGGATCTCTTTTGATGTTGAGATCAGAATTTTCATTTGTTGCACTAGTCTGTTAATTATTTTGCATAATTATTGAAAAAATTTCCAGAAAAATATGCAGCTGGTGAGCAACAGCTAAACAATATTTCCGATGAATAAATTCAGGAAATACATTCTTCTCGCTATTTACTTGATATTATGGGATGTCAATCCCACTCTAAAAAGGATGTAGAGAAATGTGTTATGGAAATTGCTTGCACTAAGTTGTTGAAATAATTGTTAATTGTATGCTATTACGTTGAGTTGTGATTATTATTTGAAGGATTTAAATGTCACTTTGGTGTTTAGTCCCTAGTGTACTCAGAGAATCATGATGACTCACCTACTTTAACCCGTACAGTTTGGGGAACGACTTTAGTCTTCAGAATCTGACGACTAAAGTCATTTTCCCACTGTAAAAGTAAAAAATATTTGTAGTGGCCGTAGACCCTTCTCATAGGTATTCAAATGAATCGGAAAGACCTAGCTAAGACGGTTATGATGATTTCAAATCTAATAAAACACTTTGGCCTCCCAAGGTTTTCATAGAAAATTCATCGCTGTAAGGAGGCAAAAATTCCTGACATATGTACAATTTAAATCCAAACATATGGTGATCTAGTAATGCTGATTTGTGCGCAGATTTTTCTTCTTTGAAGGACAAATATAAAGACTAAAATCTGTTATAAACGCTATTAGAACTGTAAGGGTTGATGAGGGCACACAATTGACTAGGTTTTTCTTGTCAAATTACTAGTTTCTGCTCAAGAATTCTGGTGTTTATTGTGTGGAGTCTGGCACCTCTGTCCGTGTGGCTAATTCACCTTTCCCAGTCCAAGGTGAAAAAAACATGCACACCTCCCCGGAAAATCCCAAAAAATGAGATATTTTAACTGAATTTTGCTGATCAGAATCAGGTTAATGACATCATCATTAAGTAAGTTATTAGTAATGTTTCTGCCCCTTTACAGAAATAATTTTTACTTATGGTTTATAATAGTATTTGTAACAACAAATAAAATACTAGGAAAGTGTTTGTATTTGTTAATGGCTGTTTTGTTTGAAACCTGTGCATTAAATGTCCTCTCCATAGAATTGCATTCACCAGTGTTAACTATTTATTATGTTGCTTCCTGTGTGATGAACTAAACACTGTATAATGGTAGAAGTAAAATAAAAGCCCCCTTATTTTACATTTATCACTGCACACATCAACCAAAAAAAACTGTAATGGCATTAATGATGCTTTTATTTCTATGTTTGTTGAAACTATAGCTAACATATAGTATTGTATTGCCGATTCTTTACTGTTTTATGTCCAGCTCACTTATTCTTATCGTTCTGTAGATCTTCTTGGAATACTTATGATATTACAGGATTTTCACCTTATTTTATTTTGCCCATATTTGCGGGGATTTATTACTTGTTCGTACATGATACTGAATTTATATTATTGCGTTTCTATTGATCCCATTTTTTAGCTGTGTCTAAAGACGTATGGGGAAGGGATGATTTTATTATTGATTATAATTATTGAGCAAGAGTCTCAATAATGTTAAAGCAGTGTCTAATCTGGTACTGAGTTTCTCCATTTCTTCTCTTCTAATTCAGATCAATTGTAGTGATGTATAGCACTTTATCCCTTGAATTGATGCAGTCCTGTTTTCATTTTCACCTTATTGATATAAAATGTAATTCATCAAATTCAGTCTGCAATGTGCATTTTTTTGTAATTTTTGGATGGTATTTTGTGAGCCTCAATAACAATGTGACTGACTCTGGCAGCACAACAGTCAACACCTGTACATAATGTGTATCATATTGAAATTAGAATAAGTATATTATTGTACTTTTTGTATTATTGCTGACAGAGAGCTAACTGCGTTGTTGTCCCATTGTGATTGCCCAAATGCTTCTACAACATTATATTTTTGTGTGATTTACACGTGTGATGTGAAAGTCCACCTTAATCCTCTAACCCAGCAAACATTAGACATTGGCACAGTGTTGTTTTAGTGTTGGGCCACTCTTACAGATGGTGGCCATGCATTAAAATGACATTAGATAAACGTTTTGTGTTTGCTGGGAGGCTTCCTTGTCAGATAAAGTCAAAATGCACTATAATGATTGTGAATAAAATTATTTGGAAAAGACATTCTCATTGTTGACAATGAAAAGATATTCTCATTGTTGGCATACTGGGTATATGAAAAAATAGTTTCCTTCACCTTGAGGTGAGAATTGCTCGCAGCAATTCATGTAGGAAATGCAGACGGCTATTCACGTCTCTAGATGAATGGAAATTAACCGAAATAGTTGGTGTGTTAGGAGGTTTGGTTTGTTAGATTCCTCTTGTTAACCCCTAGAACACTGATGTCGACTAGAGTGGACATTCTGTGTTTTATTTGCACCGGTATAACTCCTAAAAACCAGTTGTTAAAAAAAAAAAAATATGCCTTTAATCTTGAAACACTGATATACGCTGGAACTGAAATTTCACAAATCACATAAATTTTCAGTCTTTCGAAGTTGTGTATCGCGGTAGCGAGACACAACTTCAAAAGACTGAAAATTTAAATTTAATAGCTCAGTGTTCTAAGGGTTAACATAACAGGTAGGCCAGCAAATGCTGAATACAGCTGGGACCGGTTTCACCAACTTTACATGGACTTGAGTCAGTAGACTTAAGTCAGTCTTAAGATAACTGATTGGTTGAGACGTGATCACATGTTGATAGTTAAGACAAAATTTTGACTTAAGTCAGTCTGGTGAAACCGGGGCCTGGTAACTCATTCTATGATGTGCTTCATACTCTCCATGTCAATTTTATGTACTGGTTATGAGCGCACTAAATACAAATAGTGTGACTAGCAAGAATGGCACTCGTATCTGTAAACTATGTTAGTCTGTAAATACAGAGACTCTGGCGTTTCACGATTGATTTACGCATTTCTTTACTTTCCATGCTGGCCTACGTACGCTTGGGTTATTGATGCTATTACTCAATGTGTGATTCAAGTCTTGACATATGCTACAACAGCTTCAAATACACCAAATAGTTATCTTGCAAGTAAATTGTTTGCTGTATATGAAATAGTCTTTAAATGATTTAGGTGATTCATTCGGTAATTTTTATTTTAACATTAAGCTTTATTATAATGAGTTTGATAATTATCTATAAGAATATTATTGTTTTTAATTTCAATGAGACCGTATTTATTCATATTTTTATTCCAATTGTGATGGCAAGTACTGCCACAACTTCTGCTACGTTAATTGTATTGCAGCAGTAGATAGTCAAATTGAAAAGGATGTATTTGCATAATGGTATAAAAAGATGAGCGGCCATGTTGATTGTGTTATTTTTTTGAAATTAGGAAAAAATTTCACTGCAATTCTAATGATGATAATGTGTACATAGCAAACACAAGACATTGAATCAATGTTGGGTCAATGTTGGCCCGCCGTCTATGACAGTGGCCCAACATTGACCGTACATTGCTTCAATGTCTCGTTTTTGCTGGGTATAAGGTTCTGTCAATTATTCTTCACAGTTAGTGCTTATGTAAGTGTTCTCTTGTGTGTAATAATACATTGTATTTTTTGTGCTCAAGTAATTATTTTCGATATGAGCATAATGTATACCAAGACTGATTTAGCCTATCTAATTTAAATCATTGAAAAACAAATGAAATTGTTCTTTCATTTTCTCACACCTCTTGCCTGTGAACCATGTGTAAATTAACATTTTCCTATCATGCTATGTATGATTTACAAATTATACCTTGCGAACTTTTAAAAATTATGTTGGTAACTCGACCTGTATGTTGCGCATAATATATGTAGCGCATGTGTAACAAATTCAGGTTACATTTTCATTTGGCAGCTATTACCATTATCCAATGCAGCATATACATTGACTGGTGCAGCTAACACAAAGGGCTGAGGCAACGTCGTGTCAGCCGTTTGCCAACGTCTTGTGTTTTGCAGCTCTACCATAGTCAGACTAGTGAAAATGCCGCGCCAGCCCAGCATTCCCTCAAAGCTTGGTCAGCGTGTCAGAACACCCAGCACACCTGCGTCGTCAAACCAGCATCAGGTTGACGTCTGTGAATCCTGGGACAGACAAAGCTTTGAATTAATGTTGTGGCCACTTCAGTGACAATGTATGAGGAGCCTTGTATCCATTAATCATCTACGCTGCTCCTGCTGAGATGTGATGTGGCATCACACCTGAGCAGGAGCAGCGTAGATGAATAAAAGGTATTATATCTAGTGAATAAGCGATGCTGCCTATATGATTCTACAGCATCGCAGACTGATGGCCAAACATTGATGGCCAAACATGCCAAGTCATGTGTTAGCTGGGTACAGGCATCTAACCATGTACATGACACGTACAAACTGTAAATAGTGTATATAAATATGAAGAATGTTTTGTTCATTAGATTAGTGTTTGGTTTAATTTTCTGCATCTGTATAATTATGAACAATACCTCGACGATCGCGAGCTGCAATTCAAGCTCCCAAAAAATTACCCAGTGTAGACCTGTTTTTTGTTTTCCAACTGAAGAGGTTGTACTATTTGAATCCAAGGAAAGCAACCGGTATATTGTTTGTTAAGCATATCCATCATCCACAATTCAGTCCTATCACCCGTATTTTCAGTTGTTATAGAAAATGTGATTAAAACATGCATAACTACAGTAAGGTATTCAGTCTTATTTTTTGTGTTTGGGGCGCAGCCCCAGACACCTTGTTGTCTTGTCTGGAGCACAGAGGTGGGACAAAACGTGACGTCACTTCATTCATAAAACCTGTAAACAGGGGCATTTCATTGATAAATCTGCCCTTTTCCCTCAGTTTCGTTGGTCGTGTCAAATAAACTGATGCTATATAGATCTTCACATGGTTTCACATCTTACTGTATAAACTTTTGAAGTGGTCCCTTGCTATCTTGCCATATTTGGCATCATTTGTAGGCCCTATAGTCTGGTGCGGTATGTCAGAAATATGCCTAAAATTAAAAGTTCTTGCGAAAATTGATTTTATTGTTTTTTTGACTTTATTAGGGGTCAAATAAGCCAGAAATATTGGGGTTCAATTTTTCCCGCCCCTCAACCTCGTTCTATGACACATTCAAAATGACCGCCATCGAAATTACATATTTGGCTATAACTTGGGCCCTAGCATAGCTAGAGTTACGATTTTAATGTCTATACCCATGTTTTTGGGTACGAGGAAACCAATAGTGCCCAGAAAAAATGTGGATGTCTCTTAAATATTTTGAAATTAACGATGAAACACATTTTTGATACGTTTTCAGTCATTTTTTTTCGCGAATTCGAAAAAAACTAAAATTCAAACATTGAACGTTGTTTAGTGCGTATTATGATAAACAGTACATTGTTGATGGTTTCTGAATGATGGGTATTCCGTTAATGGACCCCAAATAGACCAAAGTGACGTAAAGCGATTGTAAAAACTGAACAATTTAAATTACGCTGTTTGATGCATTTATTTCATTTAAACATTTTACAACAGTTACAGAGGATAATTAATATTGACGGTAATGTGTCTTTTACAAAACACATTTTGATAACATTGAGAAGTCTGTGGGATGGGTCAATGTTATTTGAAATTAAATAAAATTAGCACACATTGTGCGCAAATTGTGCTTTTCAGCAATGTTTCATATTTGCTAAACAAATGACCAGAATTAATCTTGGTGGGTGATTATGGAGCATCCCATCCATCAAATTATTGGATTTTTAGATCTTGTTTTTCATAAATCCATAAATGATGCACAATAACAAATAAAAGGGGAACTTTAAATTCATCACATCCTGTGAGAGATATCAGAGTATAGATTATAGCTATAATTGGACGGGCAGGGCCATCATCTTAGAGGATCACAGCAAACATTCAATGACTTGGTTCATTTTTTTATGCGAAAGAAACAAGCAACTCACAACCACAAAGATGTTTCGCTAGGTATAAGTAAATCAGTTCCAATCTAAATACAGGAAAAGGGTAACGTGATATTTTTTCAACTGGACAACATAATCAAAGATAGTCTGTTTACATGAGACGCCCTGTAGCCTACCACAGATCAATAAATTAAGAAATGATGTTTCATAATAAGAGAACAGAAAACATGATACATTTTGAACCAACCCAGTCATGTTAACAGATACACTTGAATGTGTTTGCATATTGTATGCTCAGTAGTAGATAAATATGTTATCTGGTAAAAAAGTGATAATGCCCGCGAGACACAACATCAAGTGGTTGAAAATTTAGATAACCTACGAGAAGTCATTCTAGAAAGGCAGAAGTCAAGAAAAAACTGATGAACACTTTTACTAAGTACTATGTATGTACATTGTCATCCAAACCAAGTTGTTTAGAACTGGTTCCCGTTAAGTTGAGTTTTCTGCAGATTGATGCAAGTGACACAATTATCAAACCATGAGAGTAGCTCATGAAGTCAGAAGTTTGTAAGATGTCCCAATAATAGGCCTAGATCTAGGACCGCTTTATTGGCAGTCCACGGATCACGTGTGAGTGATTACACAAGGGATGCTTCATGACAAAAGAGTAATACAAAAACCACCTCGGGTCTATCATTGTGTGGAGTCGGCACTGGGTACTATGGTTAATTATGTCTCTCTCAGGGTTACTTCTACTATTGGGAGCATACTCTAGAACGCCTTATCGTGACCAGAGGTCGTGTGTCTAAAACTCTAATAAGTTGAGCTTGTACTAATTTCTCCAGGACAGGTGAATTCACTTTCTTCCTGCACAGGATACACTAACAGGAGCGTCATTCCTCAACAGGTCTGATTTGTACCAAATAATATATTCTGGTCAAATACTGACAAATTCTGAATCTAATATTGATGCAGTAACTGAGTAATTGGTGATTTGAGGCATAATTAGATCAAATATGTACTGCAACGGAGTAGTCCAAAAGTAATATTTTTTTGTAATGCCACAATGCTATACACAACAGAATATGCTTGGGCATGTCTATTCACCGTCGGTGGAAGCTTTTACTTATTATTTATTTTTCCTCATTTATTGAGACATATTTATACAGGGTGGACATTATTAGCATTCAGGCTATTTTTTTATATGTTTTGTCGAGAATTGTGGCATATTTCTTCTTGAAATAGGTTTTTTGAAAGCTTTGTACATGGGCTTATCGCAGATGATCAAATATCTTTACCACTTGTTGCTAGATAACATATCTATCTATTGAGCACACATATGAAAAGGCATTCAAGTGTACCTCTTGAAAGTTGGTTGGTTTCTGTGATGATGAAGCATCTTGTGTAATATCTCTTAACTGGTCTGTGAAAGTAACATTAACTTCACACGTAAGCAGATTATATCCACATATATTGTTATTTTAAATAGCTTGTAAATTAACGTCAACACACTAGTTTCAACTTGAAACTCGACGAGGCCGCAACTTTGATCACTTAGTCACATTGAGAGGGAATAGACAAGGATATTTCTCTGAAAGACCCCTGCGAGATCAGCACGGTTCAAACCCGGGATGCGTGCATGAATGACGTGGCAGTCCGAATTATATCGATGCGCTACCTCTCTCTCTCTGAATTTGTACATCGATAGCCTTGGAAGCATGGACGAATTTTGTATGTCAAGTGTACTAATCATCTGGCCTAATCAGCTAATGATAATTCCATCTTTACGGTGGCAACTATTCTTGTCTAAAAATCTAGAATGGGAAATGTTCACCTACATGAGCTACACCTTATAAGAGCCAACCACATGTCAATGGAAGACAAGACCTGCTTTATCAGATGGCCAAACCTCCAACCATTAGAACAAAATGTGTGGGAAGTGAAATATAGCATGTTCATTCCTGTCAGATCTCTTAGTTCGCCTGCACCAAGGGTTGTTATTGAGCTCAACAAATATTGATGCAAATAAGACTGCCGTAGTACCAGATATAGTTAAAATGCTCAGCGTTGCAGACGACTCCTGTACAAATGCAACATTGGGGTATATAACAATCAAACCAGGTAGTGTGGCTTGTGTCATTGTAAACGACAGTCGGCCATTTTGAAATTTAAAAAGTATTCAAATTATTGGTTGAAATTGTTGATCTCAGAGTAGCCCCTACATTTGGGAGAATATGTCAAATTATGACTGAAATTTAAACGGTGATATCTCTCATGGGCTGTGATGAATTATAATCCCCTATTTTATTTTGTCTTGTGCATCGTTTAAGAATTAAAAAAAAACAAATCTGAAAATCCAATAATTTTGCTGATGGGATGGATCACAATCGCAATGATCATGATGATTGATTCTGATCATTTGTTTGACAGCACATGAAACATTGCTGAAACATTTGCTCACAATTTTGTATTTATTTTGTATTATTTTTTAAATTTCGATCGGACCTTCACCCCTCCTATCTACTTCTCAAAAAAGTGTGTACTTTTTTGCAAAAGACACACTAGTTTTATCAATTTTCCTCTGTGACTGTTGCAAAATGGTCATTTGCAAATTAAGGAGATGTACCAAACATCGTTATTGAAGTTTCTCGGTTTCTACGCTATCACTTGTACGCCTTCTTGGTGGAATATTTAGGGTCCATCAATGAAACATCTACCATTCAGAAACCATCAGCAATGTGCTGTTTATATTATAATACATACTAAATAACGCTTCCAAAATAATTATTTGAAAATTGGAATTTTTTCATATTTGCGACAAAAAATAACCGAGAACGCATGGAAAATGTGTTTTATATTTAATATCGAAATATCTACAAGACATACACATTTTCTATCGGCACTATTGGATTCCTCATACCCAAAAACATGGGTATAGACATCAAAATCGTGACTCTAGCTTTGCTAGAAGCCAAGGTATGGCCAAATATGTGATTTCGATGGCGGCCATTTTGAATGTGCCATAAAACGAGGTTGAGGGGCGGGAAAAATTGAACCCCAATTTTTTTGGCTTATTTGACCCCTGATGAAGCCATAAAAACAATAAAATCAATTTTGGCAACAGAAATGGCCAAAATGACATACCGCACCAGACTACTAGGAGAGATGATGAATATTAATTAGTCTTGGAGAATGAGGTCAACACCTGCAGTCTCACTTCCCCTCCACTAGCCCACAATCTTAGTAAGCAAGAGTCTTTGATCCAATGATGTTCCCATGTTGGCCAGTGCTGAAGACGCCATGCAACATTTAAACAACATTGGGTCCATCTCTTGTGTTTGTATTTTCAACACACCCTCCCCCGGCAACTTGTACTCTCCAGTGTGGAGGGTGGTGGTCTGCCGTACTAGACAAAACTGCATAGTCTACCCAGTAACCAGGATGCGTTGACAGAATATCGAGACAATATTGGGCCAATGTCGCAGATGGGGGAACAACAGATCTAGGGCCAATATCAAATCTGGTTGCATGGCTGGTCGTACATTATTATACACAAGTCGTAGGCCTACATTAATATACACACTAGTATATTGCCTGCATGAACCTCTCTAACAGGTTATGTGTGCTGTATTTTTTGACAGATTATGCGTGCCCACTTGTTACTGATTAACTTTCCACCCAGACGGAAGACAGCGCCCCCCCCCTTCTGGTCATCACTTGTCACGTCAGCTGGGCGGCAGGCAGTGAGGACAGAGATATTATTATAATATCTCTGGTGAGGAGATGGGGTGTATGCATACATGTATACTTGGGTGCACATGCAATGCATTCATACTGACTGTTACTTTAATACACAGCAAACAATAGGCTACCAGTGAACCAAAGAAGTTGGTCCAATATTGGCTAAATGTTGCACTACTGCCTGCAACGCTGGCACGACAATAATCCAGCATTAGATCAATGGCTCATCAATCATGTTTGTTTAGATGTCGATGTAAGGTTGGGCTGATATCACAGAAAATGAATCAACATTGGGTGAACGTTTTGTGTGCGCTGTGAAGGTTTTTCTGATGCCGGTCTCATGTATATCTGCTGGTTGACACCCTGGCGAGATTGTGTGTTGCACATCTGCGACGTTGGGCCAACTTTCAACCAGCACTGGTTCAGCACGGCTAGTGTAGGCCTTCACAGCTGTACGAATACACGCTATAGCCTGGCCAGTCTGGTGACTACTTACCCAATGTTGTTTCAATATTGGGCCACCGCCTACGGCGCTGGCCCAACATTGAAACAACATTGGGTCAAATCCTCGTGTTTGCTGGGTTACTATGTCTCCAATACCGACAGTGGCCCATTTTTAAACAACCCCTAACGCACTGTAGCCGGATTAACTACTAGTAACCCCCCTCCTCATCCATTCATCCTTCCAAGTGCACGTGATACACTGACCCTGAAACAATGTTCATTTAATGCTGGCCAGCGTTGAAGACAATGGGCCAACATTAAACCGATAATGGTCATGTTAACTGGATTATCACTGCCCTAGACTTAGTTTTGACAATGCCTTGACCCCGGGTAGTGAACATCTTATACATTAGCCTATATTATAGCTCCTTATTGTACGTTAGCTGTTATAGGCCTACAGGCGGCGTTATGTCATCCCTAAAGTCATGTATGTTATGTACAAGGCTGGTCTAACACATCTTGTGTTACAACTAGATTGATATATCCAGGTAGGCAATGCCTCCCCACATCTTTTGATTATCATTATTCCCAGTTAACGCTTACTGAACCAGGCTTACTGAACCAGGCTACTCACATTGCGGTTGCGATGTCATCAGGGTAGTTAACGCTATGGTTAAGATAGTTGTTAAACATAGCCTCACAGCTAGCTGCTCATACAAAGTTACAACAATTATTTGTAAAAAAAATATCAAAGCAAGGTAAATTATAGGAATTCCAATCATGAGAGTAAAAATAATTCACAAGCCAAAATAGAGGATAAAGAACAATGCGTTCAGAGATTGCATAACGGGTCTATGCATAAGAAGGGGACTACTGTACAAGACCTGACAGTGTCACCATGGAAGTTGCAACTGAAACTTGAAATTCAAGTTCAATGCAGAATGCTAAATATCTTTTAGTAACGTTTTCATATAGGCCTAGGTTAATATATTGTAGATGTGTATGCATGATATAATCTCAAAGACTATAATTCAAGTATCCCCATATCTGCAAAAAATGATGTTCTAGACATGCCACCCCTTGCCATGCTACCGGTAGCCTACTTGATAACTGTGGGTATAATTTTCCTCTCATTGTAGTCTAGCCATCCATTTCAAAATTATTTACATTGTCGACAAATCTAGGCAATATAATTTTGATGTGATGTAGCTAGGCCTACCTAGCCTCTGCCGTTAGTCAGAAGGCCTGTTAGTCAGAAAATTAGTTAGGCTTTTTAGTCAGAATGCCCGTTAGTCTGTTAGTTAGAAAGCCAGTTAGGTAGAAGGCACGTTTCATTGAACAGTGAACAATGACTATGCTAGGCCTGAGGGGATGCTGCATTTGACATCTGGAGGGGGGGGGGGCTATATTATTTCGAATAAAACGTTTGTTGTCCAGCTATTAATATAAAATTGATGTGCATAAAATACCTATTCATAGATACTTAAACAGTTCTGTCCACGTGTTTTTTTAAAAAATCGGTAGTTTAATAATACTTTGAGGGAGAAAAATAGCCATGAAAATTATAATTTGAAAAATGTATAATGTTTTCTAAAAAAAAGAAATTTATTTTTAATGTATACACAAATTGCACAACTGAAAGTGAAACCTCTAAAAATGTACTGCCGGTTCGTAGTTCGTACAATTATATTTAAAACTACTATAGCAAGCTTTATTTGATGATTAGTTGATTGTTTGGTAGGGTTATTTTCAGCAATGAGTGTGCTGTAATATTATCAGACCTATATTAGGATTACTATCTCACGGATCTATGCTTTTTTGCATACCTATAATAACTTTACTGAAATAGATATGAAAAGTGTGTCATGAGAAAACCCCACAACATTTCTCAACTCCTGCTGAGTTTGTAGCCATCTGTTTAATTTATGTCAAGCGTTGACAAATGTATAATTTTGTCCAGAATAAATAATAATTAACTGTTGGTCCAAATATTCTAATATTAGAATTGTTTGTTGACTCATCAAAGACATGGGGTGTACATTGCTGCCTACTATATACAATTTCGTCCTTCTCCTTCTTTTTTTATTATTATTATTGAACAATTCTTTGTAGACGTCAATATTGATATAATATTCACATTTTTTTCTAAACATTTTCTGATAGTTTACCGCGGCATAACTTCAAAATTTGCAAATCCAACATGGCCACCCCAGTTCTTCCTTGGAGTAAACGCATCTAAGCAGAAAATTGACTGTTATTTAAGAAGCCTGGCAATAAATACTTGATACAATTATTATAGGCATTTTTCGTTTATTTGAAACTGAAAATTACGTCAGCAACATTAGGTTTAAAAATGTAATGAGTAGCCTATTATAAACGCAATAAATAAATACAAATAATTGGTAAAAAATAGATGACATCGATGAGGTAATTATCTGACTTTCTGACTAAAGGGCCTTCTGACAAGCGGGCCTTCCGACTAATGATCCTTACTTATTTTCTGACTAACGGGCCTTCTGACTAACAGGCCTTCTGACAAATGGGCCTTCTGACTAATAGGCCTTCTGACTCACAGGCCTTCTGACTAAAAGGCAAACACCGGTACGACATGACTAACTTAAAATCGGGATATTTCCAACCTCAGTTAAGGTCAAGCTGTGACAAGAGAATGAGTATAATGTAATTATCCATTGATATCATTCTAGACATAAATTAAATTAAGCATACTTAATTCAAACAACATCCCTTGTTCAGTTACTGTTGCCGCCATGCATTCATGACGTTTGTCACGATCAACAACAAAACATCACAATTTTATCAAAATCGCAGTTTTGATAGGCCTACGTATATAAGGGCACACCCTATAAACGAGTATGCACTTCTGATCAATCAGAATGACACACCCATATAATTGAACGATGTGTAGTTTTTCAGTGTCTTCCCTCTGCCCCAAACACGCGAGGCCTATGTAGTGGAGGCTTACTGTTTTATTGCTGTCTATTGTTGTCAAGTTATTATTACTCAACAATGTGCCTTAACCCTTTTAACGCTGAACTCCTGGGCACTCTTGCATCACCTCCGCTGAATTCCTATTGAGAGGGGTTGAAAAAAAATCAGAATATTTTGTGATGTCAGATTCGTAAGAAGACACCAATAGGATCTTAGCTTATGAGCAAATAATAACATGAGAAGGAGTTGTGCTTTACTGGTGGATAGCACCAAGGTCGTGTCAAGGTCATGGCAAGGTCAAACTCGCAAAAAATATTGAAAATTACCCATTTTAAGCTGTTTTTAAGCTGTGGCGCGTCATCTATTAGAAAGGACTGATTGTGACACAAATGTGACCGGGTATTATTTCAGCACACATTTTTAGGAAATCTAGGACAGTGTTGATATTGGGAGGGGTAGTTCCGCCATGTTCGCCCTTATTACACCCCCATCCCCTAAGGCTCAATTGAACAAGCAAATTTACATTTATTCAGCAACGTGTAGCATCAGCTTGGGCTTCCATCACAAAAGATTGATACATAATTGGGTATGGAGGTTGACATGGGTTGAGGTTGTGCTTTACTGCATGGATGGCGCCCAAAATAAACGTGGATATTATGTCATGATCATAATCCGGACCCCATTGATTTTAAAGACCGAACTAAAAACACTTCAAGTGTTGAAATTCAATTATTTCCAAGGTGTATGAACCCTGGTATAGTATTAGCCTGAAATATCGGTTAGGTTGAATTACTTTCAAATTCTTTCTCGGCATCAGTTGTTACGAAGAAAAGACGCTCCTTCAGATAAGTAGTTTACTATGAAATTCCCAATGGTTCCATATTGGGACCTCTGCTTTTAGTGGCGTATCCAGAGGGGTGCGCCCCCCCCCCCCCCGTTCAGGGTTCCCAAAACAACCATATTTCGGCCGAAATATGGTCTAAAAGGTGTCATTTGAGGTCTTAGATTTCCAAATTTCCCGGGGGACCATGCCCCTGGACCCCTCTAGAGCATATGAATGCCAGCTGTGGTGTGTATAAATTCTTGCAAAATTTGGCGCCTCCCCCCGTCTGGCAATTCCTGGTGAACACCGGTCCAGTGTACTTGAAAATACAGTGGACCAGACAAAATTTTGGCAGACATAATTTTCATTTATACATTTGGGGCCGTATGCACCAACCGGAGGTTTGGACAAACCCCAGAGGTATCGCTGGGGTAAATTTGAAAAACGACATACCCCGTATGCACCACGCAGGGGTAAATGTCGCACTGGGGTAAATTTGGCCAAGTGCGGGGTTAAATTTACCCCTACTAGGGAGCAGGCAAAAATCGGCAAACACCGGGGTAAACGTCGCTATCATGATCCTAATCGTTATGCAAGACATGTGAATCCTATCGTATAGAGACCTATGACATGTAAATACTTTACAGAATGCTGCCGCATGCACTATGTTTTAAGCATATACTATACATTTTTTATTTGTTTCGTTTTTTAATTAACTTAACAGCTTTAATGTCGTACAAAATAATTTTTAAATTATTATTGTAGAATAGATGCGTTTAAATGCCGACAACATCTCAATAAAAAGACTTTAAAACTAATAAACACAGGAAGATTTCATCTTTAATTTTAGATAACGTTCAAATGTTGATGGTCAATCATATTTATACTACTTCAACTAGCAAAACAATCTATATGAATTAGCATGGCTATAAACCTATATTCTAAAATCAACGGCAGGTATAAGATAATCATTTTTCGGTAATTTAAAACAGTATTGTTATTAGCAAGTTTACGACAAGTCTTCAAACATTATGTCCTCCGCGTAACTATGAATTATATCGATTTTTAATTAAGAAAACTGCAATGGGATAAACAAATATAATACAATATATTTATTGGCACATTTTAATAATGGTTGTCTAAAAATGAACTATTTTCAAACAAACAAATACACCACTAAACTGCTTAGTTATTTAAAATGAAGTTAACAAAACACAGTTACAAGTTACCGGAAAAAATCACGGAACGCTTCAAAACGTGTGCAACGGAATTACAATACACAGGCCTACGTTTATAATATACAAAATGAAAAGTTTAAATTTGATTGATTTTCATGATTTTCTCAATGCAATATTTAATTTTTCTGACTTTTCACGAGAAAAAAAACCTATTAAAGAGTGGAGTCAACAGTCGCGTGTGTTATAAAATTCTTTTTTATGGGTGGAATATTTTTTTCATTTAAAGGCATATCAAAAAACAAATACATACCGCAATCATCTCTTCAGTGAAAAATAATTGCTTTGAATTCCTAAATATAACTAATTAAAATGACTGCTAAATAAATGATGAAATCCATGGTTATAGATTAATTATAATTAGGCGCTAATTGTAGTTATCAACATTTACAATGTCATGATAATAGTTGTTATGTCATATTGTCTTCACAATGTTTGCACATGGTTGTTATTTGCATTAAGTATTAGGGGCCTACATAGCGCTGATCGGCCTTACGGCGCTGTCCTGGTGTCTCAGATCTCGCAGGCGATTAAGAGAAAAGGTCTGATTTGACCTGATAATATCAACTGCGCGACATTACACTTTACCGATCATGAAGAATATATGATTTACCTGTTTTCGTGCATATTTGGAGGTTGCTAGCGTCAACAGGTATGTTTATATTTACTTATTTATTTATTCAATCTGTCCCTCTAAAACCATCGATCTCAGCTGGCATCGTTATCGTTCAAATGAGGGGAGGGGTGACCAGTGAGAGTAGAGCGAGAGTTTCGGTTCCGGATATATTGAAAGACGCATGCCAACGCATTACAACAAATACCACTATAGTCGTCTATTTCCGTGGGGTTTTAGTTCGTGGGCCTAATTAGAGTGTTGTTTGGGCCTATCTAATAATTATTTGATTAAAATATTCCTTTTGAATTTGAAATATGGCCACAGACGACTTAATTTTAAGTTTGCTATGGATACAACTCATAATGTAGTCTATTCACACTGGACGTGGCACTGATCAAGTAGGCCTACCAGTTAAGCCCTACAACAAGTTTTATGTCACTGTCCATAATTTCAATATAATATTCTAGAACGACTTTGAATATCTATATATCATAAATATGAAGAAAAAAATGTGCCGCGGAAGATGTAGACCTCGCTCATGTAATATACATGTACTATTCGCTATAATATACGTGTCAGTAGGCCTATAGGCTACATCAAGACCTTGATATGAAGTTATTGGCAACATACAGCATCATGTAGGCATAGAGCCTATCTGATCGTGATGAATCGCACGCCACAATCTATTATGTAGTTATATTGTTATTATAGGAATGACTACGCAGGGGCGGGTCCAAGATACCGGAAAGGGGGGTTGGGCTGTGTTTCTCTCCCGAAGTGTGGGATCGCATGTGGAATCTTTTCCAGATTCTGGCAACATTGCTTAGGCATGCCTATAGGCTACAATGTCCCCAAAAGACATCACAGAAAAAGGGGGAAATTAAGTTGTTAATAACGTTGTCACAATGTGTGTACAACTTAAGTGTAGATCCATCAAGACTACAACCTTGGTAGAAATTTGAGTAATACACAATTCAGACTTCATTGACGAAACACAGCTTTTATCGGAGTCATGACAATTACAAAACCGTTGCATAAATATATACAATGTTGCTAGAAAAGTTTAGTATATGTGTAGAAACTACATCATTAACAACATTGGTGCAACCTTTATGCAACGTTATATTAGACACAAAGAAACCTCAACCTTAGTACAACATTACTGTATCAAAAAAAAAACTAATTTTAATATCCCATTAACATGATAAATGCACAAGAAATGTATTAGCCAATTATTGTATCGCATGCACAATCTTTCCAGAAGTTATTCAAATTTTCATGAACGTTACAGGCACTTCTAGAGGAAATACGTTGCATTAACGTGTTAAAACTTTGTTGTTAATAACATGGTCGGAACCAGTATAAAACTTCCCTTTAGACGCAACGATACTACAACCTTCAATTAGGCCTATCACAGAATTTAAAAGAAAACATGTAAAAGGATACTCCGTGTATGGCATGTGCACGTTTTTCCTGGGTCATGGCAATTTCGTGAACGTTAGACACGTGTAGGCCTACACAACGCTGATAAATACTTGACTGAAACGTTTGTCACCAACAAACAGAAAAAGTTGTTGCAACATCAATACAAAATTATGTTCGACTCAATTAAACTAAATTCTCTGTACAACGTCAATCGTTGTATGTTAGCTGGTTTATAACGCAAATGCCAACAATAATTCTATTGGGGGTTTATATATTTCTATTTTACACAGTAATGTAACAGTATGTCCACACATAGTATATTATGTGTAAGGTCATAAAGCTTTTTGCTCATCATAATTTTCTTTTTTTGCAGGCTGACTTTGGCGGAATAAACCCAAGATATCGATAATATTTCTAGACACAGTGACATACTAGGTTGAGCTACCTTTATCAGCCTATCACAATTTGTACAGCAGACAGTACCCCAGAGGCAGTGTTTTGAACGATTTTGATGGATCAATCACCAGCTGAACTGCATCACTGAAATGCAAAAGATGGACTGAATTATCTGATTAAATTTTATGCTAGGTGGGCCTCATCAAAGGGTGGTGTTATTTTTTTGCATAGACCAAGTTCATCTAATCTGGCCCTCCCCCTGAAAACCTACACACAACACCGTCAATTAATTTGTCAACGATCTTAAGACGCCAATTTCGAAAGACGCTCGATACGTATCAAGCGAACATCAAATAATAGGGCCTAGTGAGACTATTTTCCACAGGGCGAGAGGTGAAGAGAATGAAAATAACATTAAAGCATACCTTAGAACCACGATTTATATTAGAAGTGTTCCCATCATTATTTATACAAAGCTTTTATGGGTTTAAAATTGTATGTTTTGTTAATCGAAACCTAGCAAAATGATCAATCATAATAAATGTTCAAAATTGTAACATGATCGAGAATATGGACAGCACGTGTTGTTGGACCTTCGAAAAACCTTTGATACTGTAAACCTTGCTGTTTTTATGAAAAAGCTCACTTCTATTGGGCTTTGATCAGCAATTTAATATCTGTGACATCACTGTGAAGTGAAATTGGTAACTTGAAGATGTCAATTACTGTGTAATAGAAGCTTGCTGTAAGCCTATGTTAGTTTATCGATCTGGTCTATCTGTCTACCTGTCAGGCTTCGAACCTTTGCATCTCTGCTCAACAGAAACTAGAGCTAGGTAATCAGTGGGTTCACAGTTTATCCGCTACTAGACCCTTTATGCCTAAAATGAGGTCACCAGGGTGTACAGTGTTGTACGCTTATATCTAGAAGCACTGCTGGTGGCTTCATATGGACTGGTAGTAGTAGGTTATATCTTGGCCCACGCACAGACAGTCAATAACACATGATTGGTTATTTTATTTCGACTTCTTAATATGGCCATATGCTGTAAACATGTACATAGACTAGAACTGCAGAAGTTTTGAAATTCACGATTTCTTATTACTGACATGCATGTCCAAAAAAATACAGGAATTTCGTCTCTATATCTAGCCTAACTGGTAAATGCGCAGCACAAAAATTAAAAAAAACTTTTGCAGTTATTGTCTATGGATATACATGTTACATTATATGGTCATATTAAAAAGCCAAAATAAAATCACCGATTTTTTAATGATTTTAGCCTGATTGAGTCGCTTTAATACCAGTGTTACATTATTAACACATGGTCAAGTCGATGTTATGAGAGCACTACAACTCTGTATGTGGTAGTAATATCTATTTTAGTATTGGCCCTTTCCCAGACAGCAACGTAATGGTGGGCCCGCCTGCCTTCAGTGGCCCACCACACGGATGTCTCAATGATAGCCGGTGGCCTATTAGCTACATTGTTTGCCAGTGTTGGACAGCCTGTGTACGGCATTGTACGGAGGCACTAGTCTACAGCAATCATCCAAGGGCAGCTGCAGCCTCCTCGTATCTGGCTATAATCTTCGGGCGGATTGCCAGTGGCGTACCCTGGTTCCTCCGCTCAACAGCGGAGCCAATGCAGCACCCGCATCAGTACTGGCGCTGATGTAGGCCGTGGTAGCCTTAAATAACCGGCAATAGCGTGTTTGACATTAGCTGCGCGAAATGCCACAGAGTTTCATCATTAATTTGTACAGCGAAACTCAAGTCTCCGTCCGTCTGGGCATGTCTGGGGGTATATCCCCTAGACATTCCCAGAACCCCTTATTGGGCGAGCGAAGGAAAACGTTCTCAATAACCCACCATGCCCTATCACCCCCACCCTCACATCATCATCTGTACATCATTCATCTCATCAATTGACTACAACTTTTTATCGTATTATAATGTCACTTAAAAAACCTTTTGTGCCGAAAAGTGACGTAAAGCAATGATTTACTACTACTGGACAGCCTGTGGTCCATCAGTGGCAAATGCCACACTCCGATTGCTGCCTGAATGTCGCTGGTGGTCCACCAGTGGCTTTTCTGCCGCTCATAGCCACTGGGGGACCACTGGACTGGAGTGATGATATACTGCATACTTCAAGCTGAGCACGGACAGGAAAGGGATACATTTGTTGACTGGGTGAGGATTGTCACCAGGTCATTATAAGGATATGATATATAGCCTTTGTAGACGATACCAATAGTCCTGACATTAGCAGCACTTTCTATCGACACACAGGATAATTCTATGAAGAGACATCAGCTATCATCAGGACGAATGACAGTACTCCTCCATCAAATTGATCGAGTTTTGTGAATCTTTTGGCGATTCGGCCAATAGGACAGTGTCATCTGCATACAGTAAAATATATAATTTCAAAAGAGCACAAAGATTATTATCCAGAGTTTGTGTTGCTAAATCGCGTATTTCTTTTAAACCCATGTGCGCCTCTTGCAAAAACTGTTGCAAAACATTTAAATAAAGTGAAAATAAAAGAGGAGGAAGGTTTTCACCCTGTCGAACCCCGATGAGACATGAAAATTTTTTAGTAAATAAACCATTTATGGCTACAAATGATTTAGCTGATTTATACATATTATATACAGCTCAGAAAATCTTTCCCGAAATGTCACATTTAATAGTTTTTGCCATAGCTCAGACCTACTGATTGTGTCAAAGGCCTTGCTAAAATCGATATACCATCAATATATTTTTTTTTGTTCACTCAAATACAACCAATTAAAGATTTTAAAGCAAACAAGTCATACGTTGTTGAGAAGCCCGATCTTAAACCTGCTATTTGACCTATTATTTGATTGGCCTCTACAAAACGGGTCAATCCACTGTTTAAAAAAAATTGAAAAGAGCTTACCAATGACAAGAATGTATGACGACACAATATTTGGTTGCCTAGAAACGGTCCTAGAAATGCTGAATCTCAATATTTCCGGCCTAATAAAAGAGTATAAATAAAGGCATTGAATGTTTGTTCACACACTCTGTACCTCATGAAGGCTAATCGCCGAAACCGGTTTTATTAAACATACCAAATGATGAAGTAGACCTGACTTTGTTTTATAGTCCTCATCAGCCTGGACGTTTTAAGATTAGGATTAATATTGATGATAAAATTTCTCACTCAGATGAAAACATTACTGCAACGTTGTACCAAGGTTATTTCACAATGTTAATTTTTAACCAAACCACACCAATTTTTGCACGTCACTACAACGTTGCACCGACGTTATTTTGCAGCGTGATTTTGTAAACAAACCACACCATATTCTGCAACGTTGCAGTAACGTTGTGACAACGTTTGGCCGGCAAGTATAATTGGTATTGGTTCATAAAGGCTTTTGGTGGTAGTTTTCGCTCTTAATCGCAAACAATTCCTCTATCAGCCTATATCTTATGATTAGGATTGGAATTAATATTGATAATTAAATTTCTTACCAAGGTGAAAACGTCACTACAACGTTGCACCAACGTTATTTCGCAACGTTAATTTGTAACCAAAAGACAACATTTCTGCAACGTTGCAGTAACGTTGCGTGTTAGCTGGTAAGTTACATAAAACATGCTTGTATAGGTTATTTGGTCAAGGGAAGGTCTGTGGCTGCTTAGTTAAAGATTTCCCATGTATGTATACATAGCCGATGTCTGACAGGTCACTGGCGACCCACCGACTACAGCCAACATTGCCTTTGGACAACCTCACAACCTATGATGTAGGCCTACATGACCGTGGATACGATTGTGGTAAACAAGCTTAAGCTGCTAGCGGACCGCCAGGGGTCCATCAGTGGGATGGATGTAGTCAGTGGGTTGCAGACATCGCATGCGGACCCTATCCGGGAGCTTGCTAATACCCAGTTTATTGTGATTCCACTGTTTAGCAACATATTGTTTACTGCTTAACCCCAGCTCCATACAGCTCACCAACTCTCTTTTGCTACACGTTTTAATCAATATCTACAAGTTGTGACTTCCTTAATCCATAACTAAAATTGTGTTATTTACTCTGTAGTTCACCCACTCTTATGTTTTGTTTTGATTTCACATAATGGAATATTCTTTCAACATTTATTGGAAGTAATATTGATAATTTATAATAAAAATGGATGTGGTGCATTGCATGTGTGTAAACATATACATGTATTGTCCTTGGATTATAAAGCAGTGTTCATTCATAGTAATAGCGCTAGTCAAGGAGCTCTCCAAAACAAAAAAATGGGACAGACAGACGACACACCAGACAGGTACATACATCATGAGGAAGGTTTCCCCGGCAGGTATTTTGTTGTACTTCTCCACACTCCTTTTATTAGATGTATTGTTTTTTTGTAAATGTTTCAACGTTTTTACTGATACAAACTTGTAGGATCTTCTGATTACTCCTGCTATGATGTTTGCTGTTTTTACTTTTGAGTTTATGTGTTCGTCAAATGACAGTTAGCCATCAAAAGTAACTCCTATATCCTTTTCCGTTGTTGCTTCCATAAGAGGGTGTTTTTTTGTTCGGGGATAACGAGAAATCTATGGCTCCTCTATTTTCTTATTCACTCGTAGAACCTTACATATATCTGGGTGGAATTTTAATAGCCACTTATCGCTTCATTTTTGTTGGCGATCAAGATCTCTTTGTAATTTTCTCCTGTCTGTGATTTTCTTTTTTTCATGATATACCTTTGTGTCGTCTGCAAATAGGAAGATCTCCGACTCCATTCCTTCTGGGAGATCATGTATGTATAGCACAAACGGGATCGGGCCCAATACACTGACCTGTGGAATTCCACTAGTTATGTTACTTCATTCCGATGGAGCACCGTTTATTATTAGTTTTTGTTTTCTATTTTCTAGAAAGTTTTCAATCCACTTCACAGTTTACTCGTCTATGCCATATGATTTGATTTTGTGCATTAATCTTTTATGCGGAACTTGGTCGAAGGCCTTCATAAAGTCCAGGTATACGGCATTTATTTTTTATCCTTGCTCAACTGAAGATGTCCAGGCATCTATTATTTTTAAGAGTTGTACTGTCATTGATCGTTTGTCAATGAAGCCATATTGTTGTTTACTGAATGGTTTATTCTTCCCCATATGGCTTATTATTTCACTTCTCTTTTTAACCTTCGTGGTTTCTCCATTGTATTGTAGATTATGCTAGTTAAGATTAAGAAATAGTAGTTCAGTGGATTATCTTTTTCCTTTTTTTATGTATGTCACTTATATGGTCCTTCTCTCATCTACCGAGTAGTTCTCATGTTTCCAATGTGTCATTGCAAATTATATTTAAGGGCGTTTTTAGCTCTTGGTGTAGGGTTTTCAAGAAGTATGGCCACTATGGATGCAATTCATCCGGTCCACATTACTTGTTTATTTTGAGGTGACTTAGTAGTTTTCCTATTTTGTTTTCATGGATGCGGATGTGTGCATTGTATGTTCTATATGTTTCTTCTCAATATCTGGTAGCGGGCCCCTGTGCTCTTTGGGAGAAAACACTGCAAAAATTGGATTATAGTGTGCTTTCTCTTTGTCTGATTTTGTATGCTCTATTATATCATCGTTTGATTCCTTCATTAGTTCTGGTATTTCCTAAAGCAAATTGTTTACTCAGGCTATATGTAGTAGGCCCCTATTATATCTTGCAAAATAATACGTTATTTTTCTATTTTTGAAACAGCCTATGTATAGACCTTAGCCTATCACATGTTCTAATTCAAGGATGTAAGTGTAAGACTAAATTCAAACAATAATTATTTTGATGTGTAGCACACATAGTCCGAAATGACGCTTCACTGATCGTTTAGCGTCAGAACTTGTTCCATTTGCTTATGTTGTGTTTTTTTCATGAGCAACGTATGAACTATATCACACTTACCTATAATCTCAGTACAATTAGCTTATCTCCTTGATATAACTTGTAGCAGTATGAATACTTCAGAATTATTGTAATCGATATTCTCTAACATGAACTGAGGTTTCTGTCAAAATTTCATGAATTTGTTAGGTCCAATTGATTGATGGGTCAAGGTTAAATCATAATGTCGTAAACATGACTGAACGCGGTGGATGATCAATATAATAAGTTGTTCATTTCAAGCTTGTTCACATAGCTTACCTGCCTACACAACCGTGTACAAATATAAAATACCCAAAGCACTTGTTTGCTGATATTATAAAATCTTTGAAATGCCGATAATACCGTTTTTAATTCTCAGATATGTTTTTTTATTAATTTCATCATTAGAGAAATAAAACAAAATAATACACAGTTTATTTTTATTATAATAATGATGTACATTATCTCTGGGATTTAGAATGTGTGTGCGGTCGTCCATGTCTACCAATGTAGTTTATCGTAATAAGGCCAGTCCAATCTAAAAATTGTGTACGCCACAGGCCTACTTCTGAATGGGTATAAATATAACACTTCATCCGTTTACGTCTAAATGCGTTCGTCATGGAATCTCCAGATGACGCGAATAACTTCTTATTGGCACAATGTTGTCTCGTTGCTTTGACATCATTGCCTCCACAAATATTGAGACAACAAATTTACCATAAGCTGGTAAGCGCCTAAGATAATTAAATTATGTAAACAAAGTACATGTAATTATTTAATTTATTAAACAACTCAATAATTCATGTCATAGTTCCCAACGTTTTTCACAACAAATGTAAAGAAATCACCAATTTGAACTTATATCTAAAGAAAGAATGGGACATGAGTGGGTCGAGTAAGTGAGTTGTGATGAAATAAGATGTAAAAAAACTTCATATATCTTCCTTCAGTAAGGGAGGCAGCATATAACTATAGATTAACCATATATTTGGTTAATCTATGATATAACATAGGCTTTTCCCGAAACCTGTTGGCAAATTGACGAAGCAATCTTTCCCCTCCAGAATACATGAATTTCAAAATTTCAGTCTACACAGTTTTTAGTTGTAGTCCTTCTGGAAAACTATATTTGATTTTTGCATTTTGCAAAACTTCTTCAATATTAATTTCCGCCATGATTGTATTGCTGTTAAATCAATATAATAAATACAGTTCTACCGGATTCGTCTCGCGCTAAAACGCTACAAATGATAATAAATCAGCTAACAGTAGTGAACACTCTAATAGTTAATCATGATAGCTGAGTTAGTCAGTACAATTCCATTGATTTTAAATAATGATTTTGAGTAGCATCGTACAAGACTACACACTGACTTTCACTGTACCGTATGTCAATTATAGCGTAATAATACAATGTAATTCTTGTCGTTTAAATCCACAAACAAGAGTATTTCGGCATATAACTATGAATTTCACAATGTTATTTTAAAATTATAGCGATCACCCATCATGATGAAAAATAACCTATTTCCGATAGTTTTCGCTGATCGACTTTCCAGAATGAGACTGATTTTTCTTCTAACGCTGCGGTGAGAATAATAAGGGTAATCGTATCTTGGCGTGTACCGGCCCCTATGCAAAACGAATTACGGGTGACCAGCGATTTTCACCGGTACATGTGTACCCGAAAATAAACACTGATTCGGCCAATTTTGTGCAAAAATGTGAGGGTTACCCTATTCACTATACACATATAAAAAAGGAGACCTAAAAGACATCGCCAAGGCATTTTTCAAATGAGATGTCAAGCTGCTAATTTCAGTTTATATATCAGACATTCATCAAACAAGCACGTTTATATTTGATGCGCAATCGATTGGATGCGCACCGTATTTTTGGGGCACAACTTTACGAATGGCAATGATTACAGACTCTGAATCGCACACAGAGTCTGTTATTACGGACTAAGCACACAAGACCTCTTGCATTTCGTCAAAACTACTTGATTACAGAAATACCGGTATCAATTACACAAAACGTTGGCCCAATGTTGTTTCAATGTTGGGTCAGCGTCGTAGACGACCAACCGCCCCTTGAAAGCACTAAGTAGGCCTACGTGTCATTAGCCTACTGTGTAAGTGATTTATTCGACCAACGTATTGCTCAGCTGAATTTATTGTCAGTGGAGATTTCAAACTACTCAATTTATTTTCCATGAATACATAATTAAATAAGCTCAATTGATCAGTTATTATTATAAGGCAAGCCAATGCGTCTTAAAAATGAGGAGAGTAGCCATAGCCCAGTATAAGTAGGCCTACAGGTATACTTTTGTCGTGTGTTTTTTTTCTAATATAGGCCTAGTTGTGATTTTCGTGTTCTGTTCCGTGTTTCTCAGCGCCCCAACAAAAGGGAATTCCCCATTTCAAACAGGAGGGAGAAACAAAATGGTGGAGCTGTTGAAAGTCAGCGATTAGGCCTATCACATATGTGTTGCTGTGGACAATTCCGAGTCGATTTTAACCATATAATCGTATGTGTTTATATTATTTGAGTATACTTAACACCCACTATCAGTAATGATTTCCCTGAACATATTCAAATAGTTCAAAACTAAAATATTTCTTAATCGTTGCCTGGGATCCTGACCAAGGCAGCACGGCGGTAAGCCTACATAATTGCTGGATTTTCGAGTTCATGAGAAAACTATAGGCCCTATTTATTTATCCTGTCGCCTCGCTGACATTTTTGAAAAAATACCGCAATATGTCAGTCCAGTGGGATATTATTGTCTACTTTACTATCTAGAAAACACTATACGTTGAACCAATGTTAACTCAGCATCGGCTCAATGTCTTAAGTGTTTGCTGTGTATTTCGAACAAAAAATAATGCCGCTGCTATTGGGAAGTCGCTGGAATAGCAGTTTATAGCCTAAGCCTTCTGTCTCTAATCCACATTGTGTTATTTTAAGACGCCGAATTATATATACACAAATATTAAAAGGCTCTGACGCCCCTCCCCCCCCCCCCTCGACAAATGAGTTGAGAAGCTCTCAAGATATATCATAATGGATACCTCAGCCCTTGACAACTCCGAATAGTAGACTAGTAATCACGATACTCTCCTATCGGGATTTTATAGGATATTTTATGTAGATAGTAAGAATCAACATTATTGTTAGTTATTTCCCCTTTTTGGCTCTAGCGTTATACTTTTAAAGCAGCACACAATCACTTATAAAGTAGGACACCGCGCGAATAAAACGTTGGTGGATATCGCACATTTGGAAGGCCAATATGCGAGAGGTTGGAATGGTCATTTGATGCATAGGCCAAAAAGGTACTTTGCACATGGATTAGTTGTGGAAAAAAAGAATAATGTTGTCATAGCTGAATAAATTTGAGGAAACACATATTTAGCAGGTACTTTGCACATGGATTAGTTGTGGAAAAAAAGAATAATGTTGTCATAGCTGAATAAATTTGAGGAAACACATATTTAGCAGTTCTTATATGCCTTTATTGACGACTCTTTTAAAGCAGGGCACCAGCATATTAAGAGTAGATCTATAGGCCTACACGGGACTTGTTTCCCGGGTAAATTTTTTGACATAGCGTATTTAAAGCGTTACAATATCGTATCAGTACTATGATCACAGCACCTAGGTTTTCATTTTGACAATTTCAACCAGGCCTGGCTTTGTGCGCTACTTTGAAACACAAGACAATAAATGTAGTATGTCTCAAATTTGTGATAAATCTACAATATTTTGTCTTAGTACGTAGACTTGGATAGGTGAGTGACGTGTGTGAACGGAGTTTAAAGATGAGTTAATTATGTTACACGCGTAACCAGTAGAAACTTTGTTAGAAGAACCAACAGCCCATTTTCTTTCTCTGATGTGAACTGATGAAAAAAGTAGAAAATACATTTAATTTTATTGATTGAAATTAATTAGAAAAAAGTTTTAATCGCATGCACCATCTCAATACAAAATAAATTAAAATGAAAGCTAAATTATTATAGAAACCTAGCGTTAAATTAGTAAATGAAGCAAATACATATGTAGCTGGGTATGGACTGGCGTGATTACAACTCTGGCCAAGAAGTCGATTCTTTAGCTCGATTGGTAACGCTCAGGAAACGCTCAGAAACCAGGGTCGGTGGTTCGATCCCCGAGCTGGGCAGTTTCAACAATATTAAATTCCTAAAGCGCAGTGTTATTAATAAATATGAATATATTAAGTAATAAATTTGAAAAAAAGAAATCTAACCTAAGTTCTAATTTGTCAAGTATTTGTAGACTATATGTATTTGAGTCTAATAGTTAAAGTAGAATGTGTACCTGCTGACGATATCTCAACCGATCTCAAGCGGACGATGATGGATCTGCGGCTCAGCAAAAAGTTAGGTACACGTAGCATAAATACTTAAGACAGTGTAAGACCTAAATGCGTTACAGAAACCGGCCCCTGATGCCAAAACATATAAAAAACAATGTCCACACGTTTTGTGATTGTGAAGTTACAATTCAAGTGTTCAGGTGGCACTTGTAAATGTAATGGCCTCGCAATACAAGTTCCTGGCCATAAACGCAGCTAAGCTGAGTGAGACGGTGTTTGTATAAAACTGTGTAGCTTAAAATTTTAGCTGTCAACCCAAATGCACTTTGCATTAACCCTTTAACCGCCAAATTATTTAATTTGAATTTCCACTCACTTGAAGTTGTGTCTCGCTAACGCGATCCACAACTTCAAGTGGGCGAAAATGATTCATATTTGACAAAATAAAGGTTAACGATTTTGAAATCTTGCTAATTGATGTCATGTTGTATCGTTATCATGTTCAAAAGCTGATATTAATTGTGCTAGTATAAAATTGAAAACTGGATATAATCGGGACCAGCGGTTAAAGGGTTAAAATTGATTTAATAATATTGTGCAACTACTCATGAATAATTTTGGATGTAGAATTGGCCCTCTCTGACAAAATGGCGGTCACTTAAATCACGTGAAGGAATCAGCTAATTCCCTGCCATCGTTCAGTTGTTGTTTTTCAAATTGGAGACCAACATTATACATGGACCGTAACATTATACTAAAGGCAATGTGTTTTCATGTATGTTTATGTTAAAAAACCTTGACAATGTGTATTTCCATCTTCAAAATATGGGGGGGGAGGGAGGGTTAAATATCTGTTTTGAGATAATAATGCCTGACAGTTATTTATTGTTTTTTTTGAGTGATTTGTCCTGAGTACTGTTTGCCAGCGGTGCCTGTTGTTGTCGTAATTTTCTCACACTTATACCACGGTTTTTAGTCGAGGAGCTTATTAAGTCCCGTGGGAATTTTCGTATGGTGATTTGGTGATGAGCATTAAAAAAATATTTAGAGGATTTTTTCTACATTTTTGCAACAGTATTGCTATCATATTATTAAGACGTCAGTCCGTGACGCCATCGTGACGCCAACACGACAAGGCGGACGGCGGCGAACTGGTTATAAATCAGACGCCAGATTCACTGAACAGAACTCCATTTTTCTAGGTCGAACGTCGTATTTATTTCTCCTCCTCTGTGTAGAACACCTAAAATATAAAATACATTTATATAGACATTTCACTCTGCCTAACCATCACAGAGAACCTAAACAAGCTTGGTTCTAAAGTAGAGCGCGCACCATCGTGCACTAGACCACACTCCGGCCCTCACTACTCCAGCACACCGACGTTCGCCCTTTATATGCACTTTACATTATCATAATCACAACAATGATTTTACATATAATCATACATAATCATAATCACCACATTGATTTAACATACATTTCCTGGCGACGGACGCCAGTCCATCAGAGTATATTGATGGTTCGGCTGACCTTCGGCAGAATATCCCAGACAGTCCAAATCCAATCATACGCCAATCCATAATATTTGCCAGTGTCCTCTTCTGGCCAGGTCAACAGTCGCATAATCTCTGCGTTCGGCTATGCATACTTTTGCAATATGATACAAAACATAAAATACAACTATTGCAGCAGTGCTTATTACCTTGTTAAGTTATGAATACTAGTGATAAATATGGTGGAGCATATAGCCTGGAGCCAAGTTTCAAAAGTTTTTCAGTTTGCTTGACAAAAAAGTGGCAGAGGTATGGAAAATGTATGCCCCAGAGAAATATCTCCAGAACATCGTTAGGCTGGGTGTAAAAGTTTACAGAGGCAGCAAAGTACTTAACATGAGGGATGTTCGAGCGTATCCTCGAGCCCCAAAGTACATTTTTCACCCCAGATTATTAAAAAAATTTAAATCACTGTCGATCCTATTGATCTTTCATTAAAGATAGCACGACAAAATATTGAAGTTTTGATTTTTTTCACAAAACGTAAGTCAACCCTTTGAGCGCTGAAAGTCAATATTTTAAAAACTTAACACAGTTCGTAGAATGTATTTTTTGCCGTTTCCTGTACATTTGTATAATTATGATAATGCTAATATCTGTTGACTTCAGCTGGTACATCGGTCATCTGGTAACATTACATTAAATTAGAATAATCCCACATTGTTGTATCAATGAAATATGAGGTGAAAAGAGCGGAAGGGGTACTGAGCAGCTGACCTTTAAGCCAACCCTGTTGTGTATCTGAAGGGTTTTGGATCCGTGATCCGCAGAGGCTCAAAATGCTGAATCTTACTTGTGTTAAGTCTTCAAAAAACAAAACAGCTATAATTGATAAAAACACACTGAGATCATCACACCACACATACAACCCGCCACTTCCTCTCACCTTCAACAGGTGCTATACTAGCTGATATTTCTAGAAGCATTTCTATCAGTTTTGAAATGTGCTCAAATCTTGATGAGGGTAAAGTCAACCTGGACCCTACTACTTTTAGATATGTAATGAAAGATGACCTGCTCTGCAATCAAATAAAATCACACAACTTCCCGAGAACATGACCGCAGTGTCCATCTGCCAACTCTGTGGCACCAAAAGGTGTAATTGTAGGAAACTATCCATCAGTTGCTTCAAGCTCTGTCAAAGTGAGGATGAAGCAGTTGAAGAAAAAGTTAAATGGAAAAATCCATTCACATAGTATTAGTAGTTTTAAAAGGTATTAGGAATGCGATTGTAAAAAATACTGCTGCACTAACACACATAGTAATGTGGGTAAATGTATTGGGCTCACGTAGTAATGTAGTTGAATGTATTGGAAATACGATTGTAAAAAATAATGCTGCATCAGCACACATAGTAATGCAGTTGAAGGTAAAGTGAATGAGGTTATGACAATTGCTGCTGCACTAGCACACATAGTAAAGTAGTTAAATGTATTATTATAATTACTGATGTAGTAATATGATAGCATGTTTTACCAGCGTTTTGATGTAAATTCTGGTTTATAAAAGCACAAAAATTGAATATAGAGGGCCTATGTTGCTTCTCATTATCTAACCCAAACATCAACACAGCCGCAGATATAGCAAATACGCAAACACATGAATTGTAACATATACATGCATATAAGTTAAATCATAAATCATATCAAATAAATAGAATATCGTTTTCGAGCAATTTTACTGATTTAAAGGGGGTGGGGTCACTCACATGATGACTGTGAAAGAAACAGATAGGTTAGAAGATTCAAATTTGTTCAAAATAAAGCTAGAATAACAATTTTTGTTTCATAATTATTTTTCTTGGTGTTAGGTGTCATATTTTTTTCTGAAAAATATAATTAGTGACTCAGTAAAATGGAAAACAAAGTTGAAATTGGGCCTGCAATTCAAAATTTTCTCAAATTGTGAGACCTATGCTCTCTCAAGGCAACCGTATGAGGCACCAAAATGACCATCACATTGCCCCGGTCATTTTGATAGCTCATATGAATGATTTGAGACATTGTGGTCCAGTTAAACGTAGAATATGTGCTTTCACCTAAATAGCGAACGCCCAAAACACAAATAATAAGATTTATCGAAATTTGACAGGATGCCGGCTTGGGCACCAAGTTTAAAATTTGTGCCAATGGGTAGGCCTATATAACAATAATAAAACATAACATTGGGGGTACCATTCATGGTCAAATCCAAACCTTCAGCTGAAGGAGTAATAACTATAAATGATCAAAGATCCTATCTATCATGAGAAAACTATGTAATACATGGTGTGAAATTATTTATTACATTAAACAAACAATACATTAAAAGACATACGGCATTTCATAGGCTTAATAACAGATTCAGTCTGTTGTTTGTAAACATAATAAAGCAGCATACACACAATACCCTAGCTGGGAAAGTGCTGCATGCACCACTATTTTGAGTGGCGAATATAACACTTCAGTTCTAGGGAACAGCGATTATTATAATGACGTAAATCATGACAACATATATGGATGGGACGCTCAGACATATATTAACTCCATTACAATAAAACAATAACAAAGACAATAAGAAAGAAACATTTCTTTTTATTTGAAGCTCCCAGCTAACAGGATCCATTGATCCGATGTTTTTTTAATGCTGGTCCACCGTGTACAACACTGGCCCAACAATAACTATTAAACCGCTAAGTTAAATAATTAAAATGTTCACCCACCTAAAGTTGTGTCTCGCTACCGCGATCCACAACTTCAAGTGGGTGAAAATTACTCATATTTGTTTTAACTTGAGACCAATCATTTTGTAACTCTTCATGTTTAAACAGACATTCCGTTACCGATAACAATGATTTGTCGGCTAATAAAACGGATTAAACACAACTACAGTCCTGCTCAGCGGTGAAAAGGTTAAAACAACATTGGGCCAATGTCGCATGCTTGCTAGATCTTATCCCAGGCGTTTGTTCAATGTTGAGCTGATGTTGGGTCAGTGTCGTAGACGATGGGCAGCGTCAGCTCAACATTCATCTAGAAGCATTGCTATCAGTTTTGAAATGTGCTCAAATCTTGATGAGGGTAAAGTCAACCTGGACCCCACTACTTTTAGATATGTAATGAAAGATGACCTGCTCTGCAATCAAATAAAATCACTCAACTTCCCGAGAACATGACCGCAGTGTGCATCTGCCAACTCTGTGGCACCAAAAGGTGTAATTGTAGAAAACTATCAGTTGCTTCAAGCTCTGTCAAAGTGTGGATGAAGCAGTTGAAGAAGAAGTTGAATGGAAAAATCCATTCACATAGTATTAGTAGTTTTAAAAGGTATTAGGAATGCGATTGTAAAAAATACTGCTGCACTAACACACATAGTAATGTGGGTAAATGTATTGGGCTCACGTAGTAATGTAGTTGAATGTATAGGGAATATGATTGTAAAAAGTAATGCTGCATCAGCACACATAGTAATGCAGTTGAAGGTAAAGTGAATGAGGTTATGAGAATTGCTGCTGCACTAGCACACATAGTAAAGTAGTTAAATGTATTATTATAATTACTGATGTAGTAATATGATTGCATGTTTTACCAGCGTATTGATGTAAATTCTGGTTTATAAAAGCACAAAATTTGAATATAGAGGGCCTATGTTGCTTCTCATTATCCAACCCAAACATCAACACAGCCGCAGATATAGCAAATACTCAAACACATGAATTGTAACATATACATGCATATAAGTTAAATCATATCAAATAAATAGAATACCGTTTTCGAGCAATTTTACTGATTTAAGGGGGGTGGGGTCACTCACATGATGACTGTGAAAAAAACAGATAGGTTAGAAAATTCAAATTTGTTCAAAATAAAGCTAGAATAACAATTTCAGTTTCATAATTATTTTTCTTGGTGTTAGGTGTCATATTTTTTTTTGAAAAATATAATCAGTGACTCAGTAAAATGGACAACAAAGTTGAAATTGGGCCTGCAATTCAAAATTTTCCCAAATTGTCAGACCTATGCTCTCTCAATGCAACCGTATGAGGCACCAAAAAGATCATCACATTGCCCCGGTCATTTTGGTAGCTCATATGAATGATTTGAGACAATAATAACACATAACATTGGGGGTACCATTCATGGTCAAATCCAAACCTTCAGCTGAAGGAATAATAACTATAAATGATCAAAGATCCTATCTATCATGAGAAAACTATGTAATACATCGTGTGTAATTATTTATTACAGTAAACAAACCATACATTAAAAGACATACGGCATTTCATAGGCTTAATAACAGATTCAGTCTGTTGTTTGTAAACATAATAAAGCAGCATGCACATGTGACAGGTTGAAATAATCAACTGTATTATTATTATTAATGTCTTAGTTTTAAATGTACGTTGTTATTATTACACTGGCTAGTATCGAATGCGCACTAAGCTCAGCAGAGACATGAAACACGGGATGTAACGAATGCGTCTGTTGATTCGGGATCGGACCCAGACAGGATCCATCTTCCAATTTTATGGCCTTCTGTTTAAAGTAATTGGCTATCCCAATTTCTTCCGGGATAATTCGGGCTTGAAGTCCAGTATTTAATGAGAGTTCCACGTGTTTTCTGTCTCTCTGTTCTTCGACGTCATTCAGTCACCACGTCTGAATGATGGTCTGTTAACTAGCTCTATCAACTCGGTATTGTAATTGTTACAGGTCAGTGTGTCATAGTTCATGTTTATATTTCTATGTGTGTCAAGTTATTGTCAAATGTGAAATGTTTAGGACCGCGAGGTTTGAGTGTATTTGGTAACTTGTAATTGTTCTCCATGCTTGTAGTAGTAGTAAATCATTGCTTTACATCACTTTTCGGCACAAAAGGTCTTTTAAGTGACATTATAATACGATAAAAACGTTGTAGTCAATTGATGAGATGAATGATGTACAGATGATGATGTGAGGGTGGGGGTGATAGGGCATGGTGGGTTATTGAGAGCGTTTTCCTTCGCTCGCCCGATAAGGGGTTCTGGGCATGTCTAGGGGATATACCCCCAGACATGCCCAGACGGCCGGAGACTTGAGTTTCGCTGTACAATTTAATGATGAAACTCTGTGGCATTTCGCGCAGCTCCGCTATCCTCGGGTCGGATAGTCCCCAGAGTAACAATAGGAAGGATCACTCCCTCTGGGTAACTCCATTCATCCCACCTGAGAGACCTAATGTCAAACACGCTATTGCCGGTTATTTAAGGCTACCACGGCCTACATCAGCGCTAGCACTGATGCGGGTGCTGCATTGGCTCCGCTGTTGAGCGGAGGAACCAGGGTACGCCACTGGCAATCCACCCGAAGATTATAGCCAGATACGAGGAGGCTGCAGCTGCCCTTGGATGATTTCTGTAGACTAGTGCTTCCGTACAATGCCGTAACAGCATCCAACAGACGAAACAGATCCCTAATAACCCTCCCCGGATGGGGGCGAAAAAGTACTACTACTAGCAATCATCCCAGTACCCCTTCATGCTTGTAACTTTGGCTATATATCTTATAAACTTTCCGTGAATGTTAGTGTCAATTTGAGTAACTGTTAATAATTTAAGTAAGCCCAATTTCAATGTTAATAAGTAATCTTATAAGTAACTCCCTCTGTTCTTCGACGTCATTCAGTCACCACGTCTGAATGATGGTCTGTTAACTAGCTCTATCAACTCGGTATTGTAATTGTTACAGATCTATCAGAACATTGGGCATTCATCTTCATTCATCTTCATTCTCTGTCTTCACCCTGTAATCTTCATCCGAATATCTCAGACCTACCAATTGTTATCTTCACTTCAGTCTAGACTACATGAAATTGATTAATTCTGAGCTTCCTCCAGTGTGCACTATATTTTAAGTCTCTTTGGACATCTCCTGATTGTGTCGAATCAACCTATGGAAATTATACTGATTGTTATCCTGCTAATAAACTGTTTACTGTTATATCTAAATCAAGTCAAGTGTTGAAGTTCCCTTTTTTCTACATCCACATCACTCGCCGAAACTAAGCTGCCCGACTAAGAAAAGAACCCCAGTATATCTATTAAATCTAGACCTAATAATTAAAGTCTATAATAGACGACACTACAAAATGGCGCCCAATGTGTGTTAGTTGGCACGGCTAAGTTTCAACCTCTTCTTCTCATGGATTTGAACTGAAATTATATAATCGCCATTTCTTCTCATGCTGGATTTCTTCTCATGCTGGATTTTTCTCGTGTTGGATTTTTCTCGTGATGGATTCTTCTCGCGCTGGATTTCTTGAATGCTGGATTTCTTCTTGTTCATGACTTCTTTTCATAATTATTCATCTCTACCATCAACCTTATGCAAAGAACGGCAGTCATGAGTGACTTGTGTTGACTATATGTGCGAAGTGGGAGTCGTTCGTCCTGGTAGCAGTCTCCGGAGCAGTGTGGTGTTTTATCTGATAGGTCTACTGGAATCTACTAGCGTGTACCAGACCTATTCAGAATGCACAAATTTTTTACCAGGGGAGGGGTGTGTTGTACAGTGAGTAATCTTGTGCATATTTTTTAACTAGTTAACCCAGCTAGTTATATTTCCTGTCACATATTATGTATGTTAGTGAGCTATAGTAGTGTGTTTCTACTTAGCTGTGACAGTAGTGACCACCCTAGACTAAATAGACTTTGCAGTTCAGTGATATGATTCTCCAAGTTATTGAGAATACAGCGTTTTAGGTGTGAAGCGACTGTGCGTTAGGACTGTGACTTTTGCTTGTATTGTGAAATGAAATTTTCTCCAGGCTGAGGCCGGTGGAATTTTGTTTCTATGTCCTAATAGAACTAGACTCAAACAACTGTCAAACTGGCGTTAACAGTTGAAGAAATCGAAGAACCTACTCGTGGATACAGAAGAAGATTGTGATATATTTATTTTGTTTTGTGATTTATTTTGTATACCGGTATGTTTGATAATCAGTAGAAGTATATAGCAAAATACTACTGCTTAACTTTGTCTGATTTGATTTGAGGTACATGTCATTACATAACCAGATCAGCGCTTGCTGGAGCGTTATATTTTGACATATCGTACTATATTATATTGGGTTTATTGAAATTAGTCATATGATTTTTATGTTGATTTTTGTATGTATACATGTGTGATAATCAGTAGAAGTCTAAAGCAAGATTGTTTGACTTTGTCTGATTTGATTTCAGGTGCGCGTCATTACGTAACTTGATCAGCGTTGGCTGCGAGTTCTCTTGACATCCTATTTTTGGTGGTTAACCTTATGATAGTTCCTTCAAACTTATCCGTAATTTTGAATGGACTATTCACATATTTAGGATTTATTTCACATAGTGGTATATGATTTTTGGATTTTGATTTTCTTATCTGGAGTGTTTCAGATATATTTTTCTTTGTTCTTTTGTTTAACCATACTTTCCTATAGTCAGTTTGTGTTGAGAAATTAGCAATCATGACTACTGTGCAGGATCTAATAAAGAAAATGCAAGATCTCTCTCCAGTGGAACAGCAGGAGATTGCAACTGCCATGAAAATCAACCCTACCCCAGACAGCAGCAGTAATACAAACCATACTCTGATGGCTGGACCTCCTAGACTGTCCACATTCTCTGGAGAGTCAGGTAAGGGTGATATAAGTTTTGACCAGTGGAAACTTGAGGTCAAAGGGTTAATTAAAGACCCGTTATATTCGCCATCCGTGATTGTACAGTCAGTACGCAGGTCACTACGTGGTACAGCAGCTGATGTCCTACGCACTCTCGGTGAAGACATCACAGCTGAGACCGTGATCGAGAAATTGACCAGGATTTTTGGTAATATTCTCCCACCAGAGACATTGCTGGAGCAATTCTATTCAGCAAAACAAGGTGAGTCGGAGAAGGTGGCAGGTTGGGCATGTCGGTTGGATGATCTGGTTGCTAAATTGCAAGATCGCCAGGACAAGGATAAGCCTCTTGTGTCAGCTGATGTAGCACAGACAATGGTGCGTACTAAATTTTTCTCTGGACTTAGGCCAGGTACTGTAAAAAATGCTATTCGGCACCTTTTCGATAATGGAACAGCCTAAGACTCTCTTTTGGTCTCGGCTAGAGTAGCAGAGCTGGAAGATGAACCTGTATCTAAGCCATCTGCGCAGGTAAGTCAAGCCACTGTTTTAAGTGATGGTATGGCCAAGAAAATGGACCAACTTTTGGCTAGTCTTGGTAAGATGGAGAAGCGCCTTGGAGCGCTTGAGTCTAACAATTCTCGTGCAGCTGACAGTAGGCAGTCAGCGCAATCTAGGCCTTTTAGAGGTAATTGTTATCGGTGCGGCCAGGCTGGTCACACCAAATTTTCTTGTCCTCATTTAAACGGCCAGTAGCCTGCTTCAAGGGGCAGAGAGTAGGCAACCCACAACCGCCCCAGGTAAGTAGTTTTGTTGGTTCTTCAAATGAAGCTACTATTGACTTAGAAGGAATCAGATGTAATGCTCTGATTGACACTGGTTCTATGATAAGTACTATTTCTGAGAGTTTTGCGCTTAGAGCAAAATTAACCGTCCTTCCATTACAAGATTTGATTCGTATTGAGGGTGCAGGAGGGCATCAGATTCAATATCTAGGTTATGTAAAATCTAGTGTTTGCCTTCCTGAACTCAACAAAATTTTTGATGTACTTTTTCTTGTTGTCCCTGATACTCCATATCATGGGCGAGTACCAGTTTTGATTGGTACTAATATGTTGTCTTCTAGTTTTTCAGAGGCTGTGTCTAGCGATCAGCGCCTATCAAGTACATGGCGGCTGGCGATGCAGAGTCTCACAGGTCAGAGAAAATATGAAGCCAAATCAGGTATTGTAGGTTCTGTTAAAACTACTAAGCCAATGACAATTCCTGCCGGTGGGCGCGTGATGGTGCAAGGTTTGACACGTGCTGGCGCTGGTACTAGTTTGCCTGTAAATGTGTTGGTAGATGAGCTACCTAGCTCTGAGCTACCTGGTGGGCTAGTTGTTTCCCCAAGTTTGCTTAAATTAAAGGCAGGTACGTCCGCCAAGCGAGTTTCTGTAGAGATAGCAAGTGATTATTCCACCCAAAACAATTCTGTGCAATCTTTTTCAAGCCACAGTGGTGAACAATAGCCAATGTACTCCACCTATTTCCCATGATAGTTCCAATGACAATTTTTTGCAATTGTTTGATGAAGCATTGCATGTGAATTTAAGTCCAAATCAAGTCAACGAGGTTCGAGACATGTTGTGTCACTGGAAAAGTGTTTTTGCTTTACACGATTTGGATTTAGGTAATGCTTCAGGTGTGAAACACCACATTCGCTTAACGGATGATACTCCTTTCAAAGAGCGATCAAGACGTATTCCGCCTGCGATGATTGACGAGGTGCGTCAACATCTACAGGAAATGTCTGATCTTGGTGTTATTCGTCGGTTCGAAAGTCCTTATGCATCAAATGTTGTACTTGTCAAAAAGAAAGATGGCAGTTTGAGATTTTGTATTGATTTGCGGCGTCTTATTTCTGTAACTGTTCGTGATGCATACGCTTTGCCTCGTATTGATGATACATTTGATGCTTTGAGTGGTGCTGGGGGGGAAGGGTGTCACCTCCGCGTGGTCCCCCCTGGGCAACTTCTTAGAAGGCCAAGCACACCCAAACCTTTCATCGAACCAGGTTTTGTTATTTTTTTTGACGTGAAGTTTTTTGTGTTTGCTTTCCGGTGGGTTTTGCACTGAGGTTGTTATGTTTATTTTCGAATAATTTCCAGTTTAAATTCTTTATATATTCTTTATATATTCATATTTATATATTTTATATATTTTTTCATTGTACTTGTGGTGCCTTACAGTGCTCTCACGGATTGTGATCGCTCTGTCGTGCTAGTTCTCGATGACAGACCCGATCCCCAGCTGTGAGGGCATTGTGGGTCTACTCATAGTTCCCCTATGATTTTTTTTTTGTGTGTTTGCAGTGGTTTCTCTTTGGCATCCTGGCGATGGACGGGATGTCCGAAAGAAACCAGTGCCATATAATTATTTTTTCACTTTATTGTTTTAAAGGTTTCTCTGTGGCATCCTGGCGGATAATGCAGCATGTCATAGAGAAGCCATTGCCGTACAATTAGCCTGTGGTGACTTACGGTGTCCTCACGGTTTGTGATCGCTCTGTGATGTCCTCCAATATCACAGACCTTATTACCAACTGTGGGGGCACTGTAAGTCTTTAATTTTTGAGAATTTTTTGTGGTTTCATGATGTCTCCGGCCGTACTGGCCAAAAAGTGAAGTAAAGAAGACATTTACTTACTTACTTAATGGTTTCTCTGTTCATTGTTTATGTCATTCATATTTATGTCTCAATGGGTTTACTTTTTTGATTATAGTATTTAGTATTATAGGATATATTATATATTTGTTTTGACAATGACACTGTTTTGACTTTGACTTGTAGTTTTTACACAGTCACTCCAATTTCATGGAGATATAGTGACTTTAAAAGTCGTTCATTTTATAATCACTTCATATTTTACATTATTTATACTGATATTTTTTATACCCATTAAACTGTGTTGTAGTGCAGGCGCTTCAACATGTCATCAGACTCGTTACATATAGGTGCCAGGAGCATCGTCATCTTATCATATCAAACACTTTAAACTGAATATTTTAGTACGTTCATGCTTTTATTGGCTTTGTCTTTCCTTTACTACTTTACTATACAATATGGGATATTGTAATACCTGGAATTTTCACTTAAATGGCCATACTGGCCGAAAAGTGAAGTAAACCAAATATTTTACTTACTTACTTTGAGTGGTGCTAAATGGTTCAGTACGCTAGATTTAAAGGGTGTGTATTGGCAAGTTGAAGTAGCTGAAGAAGACAAATGTAAAACTGCTTTTTCTGTCCATCCACTTGGATTTTGGGAATGCAATAGGATGCCGTTTGGTCTCACTAATGCACCCGCCACTTTTCAGCGTCTCATGGAATCCGCCATGGGTGATTTATATTTGAATTCCTGTTTATTGTACCTTGATGATATTGTAGTCTTTAGTCGCACCTATGAGGAACACTTGGAAAAGCTGCACAAAGTTTTTCAACGGCTTGAGGACAAGGGCCTCAAACTCAAGCAGAGTAAGTGCAAGCTGTTTCAGAAGTCCATCAAATATCTAGGTCATATTGTTTCTGAGGATGGTGTGGCTACTGACCCAGAGAAGATCAAAGCAGTAAAGGAATGGCCAATCCCTTCTACGGCTGCAGAGCTTCATAGTTTTCTTGGTTTTGTTGGTTTTTATCGTCGGTTTATTCCGCAGTTTGCTAAGGTAGCTAAACCTTTACAAGATGCTCTATTCAACACAGGTATCCAAAATTCTAAGAAGGGTGCTCGCCATAAAGCAGCAGCATTGGTGTGGGGACCAGAGCAGCACAAGTCATTTTTTAATATGATAAACTTATGTACAACTTCTCCTGTTTTGACTTTTGCTGACATTAGTAAACCCTTCAAGCTGTATACAGATGCTAGCATGGAAGGTCTAGGTGCTGTCCTTTACCAGGAGCATGATGGCAAAGACCGTGTAGTGTCTTATGCTAGTAGGCGCTTAAGTAAGTCCGAGCGCAACTACCCTGTACATAAATTAGAATTTTTAGCTTTAAAGTGGGCTGTAACTGAGAAGTTTGCAGATAATTTACATGGTACCACTTTCTCTGCTTTCACTGACAACAATCCTTTGACATATGTTTTTTCATCTTCAAAGTTAGATGCCACAGGTCACAGGTGGGTCACACAACCTGCAAATTTTGAATTCACAATACACTATCGCTCTGGCAAGCAGAATGTAGATGCGGACGCTTTGTCACGCATTAATTGGCCAAGCGAGTTGGTGGAAGGTACTTTATCTTCTGAGTCTGTGCAAGCTGTATTACAGGGAGTTCAATTGGTTCACCCTGCAGTTGAGACAGTTTGTTGCCATTCTCAGGTCATACCTGATGGAATTATTCCACAGGGAGTTCTTGGGTCGACTGAGCTTGAGGAAATAGATTGGGCTCAGGTACAGCGGCAGGATCCCATTCTGTCTAAAGTTATACAAGAACTTGAAGGTAAGATTACTTTGCCACGTGTAGATTTAGATCATCCGTCTGTGAAACAGATTCTGAGGGTTCGCAAACAATTGGAATTTCAGGAAAATATCCTATGCCGCAGTAGAGTAGTTGACGGCGAAGTCACTTTTCCTATGGTTTTGCCTGAATCTTTCAGAAAACGTGCAATGATAGGTTGTCACGATGAGGTAGGACATATGGGTGGGGAGCGCACATTATCGCTATTACGCGAGCGATTTTTCTGGCCTTGTATGACAGACGAAGTAGAGAAATATCTTGCTCAGTGTCATAGGTGTTTGCGCCGGAAAGCTATTCAACAGCGTGCATCCCTAGTTATTATCACAACCACTCAACCACTAGAAATGGTGTGTATTGATTTTTTAAGCCTTGAACCATCTAAGGGTGGAATTGAGAATGTTTTAGTTATCACTGACCATTTTACTCGCTACGCCCAGGCTTTTCCCACTAAAAATCAAACTGCCAAGACCACCGCTCGTATTCTTTTTGAACACTATATCGTCCATTATGGATTTCCTGCGCGAATTCATAGCGATCAGGGAAGAAACTTTGAGAGTGATACCATTAAACATTTGTGTGAGTTAGCCAATGTAAAAAAGTCTAGGACTACGCCTTACCACCCTATGGGAAATGGTCAGGTAGAGCGTTTTAACCAAACTTTGCTCAATATGTTAGGTACATTGGAGCCAGCTCAAAAGGCTGACTGGAAAAAGTATGTCCCCGCTCTCACTCATGCTTATAATGCCACCAGGCATGAGTCCACAGGATTCACTCCATATTTTTTAATGTTCGGGAGAAATCCCAGATTACCCGTAGACTTGGTTTTTCGCAGAAAGGGTCAAGATGATGGTAAGTCATACACAGATTATGTGGACTCTTTAAAGAAGCAGCTAGAGTATGCGTACTCCCTGGCTTCAGCTAAGGCGGGAAAGGCAGGTAAGAGACAACGTGAGAACTACGATCGAAAGGTTCGTGGTTGTACCATTCAGGAAGGAGACCGTGTTATGGTAAGGAACGTAGGTTTGAGGGGAAAGCAAAAGATCGCTGACCGCTGGGAGGATGAGGTATATGTAGTGGTTGGTAAACCCAATGCTGACATACCAGTGTAGGAGGTGGAAAGGGAAGCTGGAGGGGAAGGTAAGAGGGTTTTGCACCGTAATCTTTTATTCCCTATTAATACCATCCCGGCTAGGGATGATGTACCAGTTCCAGAACCTCGTGGCAAGGTGTTGCCGAGTAGGCCTCGCAAAAAAGTGGTGACACATATACCCTCAAAGGCTGTGGTAAGTTCCTCAGAAGATTCTGACTCAGAGACAGAGTCAAGTGTTGGTCCTTTCCTAAGGTCCTATGATAACCACATTTCTGATGTCCCATTACCTATACAACCCGTAGAGCTGGTTGAACCCATCAATCAAGTTATAGTCGATCGTGATGAGGTTTTGATGCCAGATGTCTGTGTAGAGGTCTTATCTGAGGAGGGAGATGATATCTCTGTAATAACAGAACCTCCAGAGTCAGTTGCTAGTGGCGAGTCTTCTGCTAGGTCTGAGGGCAGATCTGTAGAAACGCCAACAATTGATTTAGATAATGTTGTAAATGTAAATGATGATAATGTAGATAATGATTATGATAATGACTTGCATGTGGAAGATTCACCTGTTACAGTGAGGCAATCTGGTAGAGTTCGCCGAAAGCCTGCATGGATGGGAGAAAACTACCAAATGCTGCACAGTGTACCAGCAGACTCAGGTTCCATGTGGAACCAAAGAGTAAATCTTGCCCAAGATATTAGAATAATATTTGAACAGTGATTGTATCTAAGAGTTTATGTGTGTGCGTTATAATTATATGTATCCATGATGTTGTATTTTAAATTTCTATTAACAATTTTGAAGTGGCAGCCACCAAAAGCAATGGTTTTATTGTTTCATGTATTCTGGTTGTCAATGGCAAATAGTGACACATAATTTGGTTGGTTGGCAGATAAGCAAGGTGCCACAAAAAAGTTCTGTTTTTGTTATTTTCCTAATATATCATCACAGAGAAAAAATAAGTATGTACCTTTTGTAAACTCAGTTTTCTGGAATTGTTAAATTACTGTTAAGAAGGCACTGCTTATGAAATTATTTTTTGTGTATTATCTTCGACATCTAAATTTGACATACATTAGGTTTCTTAAGAAAACTTCATGTATTTCAGATTAAAGGTGCAGACACCTGTCCTTAAAGAGGGGGAGTGTGTGACAGGTTGAAATAATCATCTGTATTATTATTATTAATGTCTTAGTTTTAAATGTACGTTGTTATTATTACACTGGTTAGTATCGAATGCGCACTAAGCTCAGCAGAGACATGAAACACGGGATGTAACGAATGCGTCTGTTGATTCGGTATCGGACCCAGACAGGATCCATCTTCCAATTTTATGGCCTTCTGTTTAAAGTAATTGGCTATCCCAATTTCTTCCGGGATAATTCGGACTTGAAGTCCAGTATTTTATGAGAGTTCCACGTGTTTTCTGTCTCTCTGTTTTTCGACGTCATTCAGTCACCACGTCTGAATGATGGGCTGTTAACTAGCTCTATCAACTCGGTATTGTAATTGTTACAGGTCGGTGTGTCATAGTTCATGTTTATATTTCTATGTGTGTCAAGTTATTGTCAAATGTGAAATGTTTAGGACCGCGAGGTTTGAGTGTATTTGGTAACTTGTAATTGTTCTCCATGCTTGTAACTTTGGCAATATATCTTATAAACTTTCCGTGAATGTTAGTGTCAATTTGAGTAACTGTTAATAATTTAAGTAAGCCCAATTTCAATGTTAATAAGTAATCTTATAAGTAACTCTCTCTGTTCTTCGACGTCATTCAGTCACCACGTCTGAATGATGGTCTGTTAACTAGCTCTATCAACTCGGTATTGTAATTGTTACAGATCTATCAGAACATTGGGCATTCATCTTCATTCATCTTCATTCTCTGTCTTCACCCTGTAATCTTCATCCGAATATCTCAGACCTACCAATTGTTATCTTCACTTCAGTCTAGACTACATGAAATTGATTAATTCTGAGCTTCCTCCAGTGTGCACTATATTTTAAGTCTCTTTGGACATCTCCTGATTGTGTCGAATCAACCTATGGAAATTATACTGATTGTTATCCTGTTAATAAACTGTTTACTGTTATCTCTAAATCAAGTCAAGTGTTGAAGTTCCTTTTTTTCTACATCCACATCACCCGCCGAAACTAAGCTGCCCGACTAAGAAAAGAACCCCAGTATATCTATTAAATCTAGACCTAATAATTAAAGTCTATAATAGACGACACTACACACACAATACCCTAGCTGGGAAAGTGCTGCATGTACCACTATTTTGAGTGGCGAATATAACACTTCAGTTCTAGGGAACAGCGATTATTATATTGACGTAAATCATGACAACATATATGGATGGGACGCTCAGACATATATTAACTCCATTACAATAAAACAATAACAAAGACAATAAGAAAGAAACATTTGTTTTTATTTGAAGCTCCTAGCTAACAGGATCCATTGATCCGATGTTTTTTTAATGCTGGTCCACCGTGTACAACACTGGCCCAACAATAACTATTAAACCGCTAAGTTAAATAATTAAAATTTTCACCCACTTAAAGTTGTGTCTCGCTACCGCGATACACAACTTCAAGTGGGTGAAAATTACTCATATTTGTTTTAACTTGAGACCAACCATTTTGTAACTCTTCATGTTTAAACAGACATTTCGTTCCCGATAACAATGATTTGTCGGCTAATAAAACGGATTAAACACAGCTACAGTCCTGCTCAGCGGTGAAAGGGTTAAAAGAACATTGGACCAATGTCGCATGCTTGCTAGATCTTATTCCAAGCGTTTGTTCAATGTTGGGCTGATGTTGGGTCAGTGTCGTAGTGGATGGGCAGCGTCAGCCCAACATTGGGCCAACGTCTCGTGTTTGCTGGGATCATACGAAACATTCTCATCATACGGAACAGTGTTATCAAGCGGGATGCATGGGATGAGACGGGGAACCTACTGTAGCTTGTAAGCTGATGTCAATAGGTTCAATTTGGCGACGTTTACATCCGCACAATCTCTTCAAAGCCTCACGGAATTCACGACCTCTTAACAAGTAGATGAAGAAGTTCATGAAGGAATTGGTGATTCCACACAGCGAGCCGTAGTTAACGTAGCCTTCATATTTCCGAGCCGAGCAGCTCATCTGTGAGTTACCATAGTGCACCACCTCTCTGACCCCACACCAAAGTACGAAGAGAAACATAGGGCACCAGCTGCACAAGAATAGCACTGTCACCAACAGAAGCGTACGTGTAGTACGAAAGTTGAGCATGAGTGTTTTCAGACACGCCTCTCCAAAATTTAGGCCTCTGAACATCTCCTGCATCTGTTTGTTACTGGTAAAGATCACGTAAATGATTGCTGTCAACTGAGTGATCAGGAGGAAGGCATAGAGGAGGCATAGGATGAGCAGATAAAAATGTGGAAACACCTCCAACATTCTGCATCCTCTTTGCTGAAGACGAACGTTTCTGGTGACTACCACAGGAAATATGCCCAATAAGTTATGCATGCATTCCTAAGTTTGTGAGGCTTCAACACCTTGTTGTACACGTCCATAGACTTGAGCATAAGTACACGCCCAGGCAGATTACAGTGAGCAGGCAGATGGAGATGAAGCAGTGATCACCATAGCAGTGCTAATTTGACAGGATCTTTTGTCATACCTACCTACCCATCTGCTCTACGGCTAACATGGATGCCATGCCTATACCCACCAACATATCACTGAGTCCTAGCTGTATCACAAGATTACGTGTGACTCTCTGTAACATGTGTCCTTGACGTGATGCTAGCACTATCAACAGATTCAACACAAACAGCACGACACAGATTATACATTGTGCTAGCGCTAGAGGATCATTAAGAAGATAGAATGTAGCTATGTACGGGGGTGCTCTGGTTATCGCAAACACATATTGTAAAGTCGTGTATTCTCCATTTGATGTCAATGTGTACAATTCTGTAGTGTTCATGGCATACACTGTCCATTCTGTAGCCATTCCGCAAACTGCCAAGATCTCCAACAAACAGGATATGGTGACACACTATTGGTTTAATGTTGGGCAGGCATCGTAGACGGTGGACCAACATTAAGCCATCAGTGGTTCGACAACTCGTGTATGAATATTTTCCTGTCAGTAGTGCTCCACACAATGTCACGTCAATTACCTAATGCTGTCAGCAATACCACTTATAGAGATTGCTCACTTTGTGGCACGGATTTATCATCAGCTAATCATTACCAGGATTGACTAATCTGCAGCAGTTGTGTACTGATAATTGTTTATAATCAACAATTATTGAATGGAGAAGAGCACCGAATAAATTGTCAATTCACAAGAAATATGTGTAGCAATATGCATGATCGCTTCCCTTTCATTGAAGATGAAAATATATAACTAAACATCACCAGTGGCCACAGACCTGTGCTATGCCAAATACTATTTTTATTGAAATAAATGAAGTGGTTGAGAGACAGACAAGCTAGCCATATATTATATATATTTTTTTACCTTTCGTTTCCATCTTTAGGTAAGTCGTTGTGTGCTGACCTCTATGGCGTATTATTGCAATAGCGCATTGAGGATTCAGAACTATTTCCATCAATTGTATAGATTTAACTTTATCTTCTTTGCACCTCTGCAAACAATGAAACAGTTTTTCATGGCAGCCTGTGTTCCTTATTGATATTTTGCGGCGAATATTCTCGTTGTTTCACTCTAGTACATGTACCTCCTGTTGAAAACGTAGTCAATCTGCATTGGTGAAGTATGTAAACTGGGTATGACATTTTCAGCAGCAGATTATATTTCAAGGTTCACCGAATATTCTGGCTGAGATGAAAACATTTCTAACTCTTTCATGGCAGCCTATGTTCCTTATTGATATTTTGCGGCGAATATTCTCGTTGTTTCACTCTAGTACATGTACTTGCTGTTGAAAACGTAGTCAATCTTCACTGGTGAAGTATATTAAAATGCTTATGACATTTTCAGCAGCACATTATATTTCAAGTTTCACCGAATATTGTGGCTGAGATGCAAACAGTTCTGTGAACAAACAACTTGAGCGAATCCGTCTACTCTAGTTGGTCTACTCTAGTTGGTGAGGTAAACCCCGCTGCATGTATATTATAATCTCTGAGGTCAGAATGAGATGCAGCACTACGAGGCGCCCCTCTCTTCTGGATGTCTGCCTTTCTTGTCGATCATATAAAATTATATTAAAGTTTTTCCGCTGTAATCTCGTGGCTCTAGTTTTCCAATTGGAAGCACACAGAAAACATCTGTTTTGCGGAATTAGACGGTGTAGTAAATTACATAGACTCGTAGATTTCAGGAAAGAGAAGAAATGGTAGAAATGCAAGTCATTATGACCGAAGTAACTCGTGTAATATATGCTTGCTGGGTATGGGTAGAGCCTTTGTAGTTATATAAGTCATATGGCTTCGTCTGTCAATGTCCCTACAGGTACACTGCCCCACAAAGACACACAACAGTAACTGCTGACTTTTCCACACTGCAGTTTACTGACTGCAGTGTGGAGGTCACATTCAGGTCAGATTGTTTGGTCTGCCCGAGTTCGCCAGGGAGGAGGGGGGTTCTGAACTCATAGCACATATACGTGATATCCAGGAGTCTGCAGGTGGCAGACAACTGGATAGATGAAGATGCCTGTCACCAGAGGCTCTGTGTGAGAGATTAAAATTACCCTTGCTCCTGTTATGATGGAGCGCACAGCACATCGACACCCTGCACGAAAATAACCTCCATACACTGGTGTCAACCTTAACTCGACAAGGCAACCATTAACATGATCGACCAGCCATATTGAGAAGGGAAAAACTAAGCAAATATATTTTTCTGAAAACCACATGCAGGATCATCGGGACTCGAACCCCGAGAAAAAAACATGATTGATGTTTAATTTTAGTGCTTAGAATTAATGGGCTATCTCAACCATGTTAACCGAAATGGCAGCCTGTAGTCTAACTCTAAGATGAGTTAAAGACTCATACAACTGCAAAACGGGCATGTGTGGGACCGTCACGTGTAGGCCTACAGTAGCATATATAGAGTACAGGGCTGTAGGCATACAGTAACCTACTGTACATGGTGACTGAATTAATATCAGCTCAACTAAACTGATTACAAGATACTACTTAAATGAGACATTGACCCAGTGCTGTTTTAATGCTGTACCAACGTCTGCGATGCTGGTCGCACATTGAACCAACTTTGGAGAAATGTACAATATTTGAGAGGAAGTCCTCCTGTCCAGCAAACACAAAATATTTGTATAACGTCTTTGACGTTGGTCCATCATTGTATCAAGTCATACAAATGTTTTGTGTTTACTGGGTGTAAGTACAAGCGTGGGGTCAGCCTGCTTTGAGATACCCACAGTAATACAGTCAGTTTGTTTGCAAGCCAACGACCAGCTAAGAACCAGGGCTAAGGGAAATAGCTTTGATGGAATTATTAACTCATAGATGTCGCTCAAGTATATATGAACTTGCTGTGATTTGAGAACTTGCTCTTAATGAGGCTTTGGGTATGAAACGCATATTCAGTATTATTATGGAATAGGGCCTTGGCCTACCGACGGGCACTATTGCATTCTGGGGGTCCCTTGTCCTGCGAATTTTGACAGTTGACCATACCTTTAAACTATGACGACGTGCTGGTGTTAAACGTCACGTTATCATGATTATTCCGGTCATTGTAAATTTGTTAATAATGTAGGCCTATTATTAGTGATGGGTACTGGCTATATCATGAAGATAAAATACGACCTTCCATTTATTGAGCGGCTTACTCTCGGAAAACAAGGTACTCTGATACTACGTTTGTTTAATGCTGGCCCATTATCTACAACGTTAGTCCGATACAATATTTTACATTTAATATAGATCAAACATATGCCTCGTATTTGATAGATGTGTATTTCCTCGGAAAACATGAGAAAGTCGTTGTTATAGTGAAAATTAAAATATTCGTGACGCAAAAATGGCGAAATATTATTTCAGTCCCACCTGGCGATTTTTATCAGCTAATGACATCGTAGCGGCCGTAGAACATCACCCTTTGTCTTGGTTGGCGTTTTAAGCATCCCCCATAACCAATGAAGCTTGTGAACGCGATATATTCTGAGCCGTGGCCTGATTGCATTCAAGTTTTTTTAGACATTTGTCCGATTAATCCATTAGAGACTAGAAAAGGAGTTCACGAAATCCGAGGCCCGGCTTTAGTCTGCTTGAGTGCTATAGACAAAATATAAATGTATTGGTCTTCCTCATTGGCCGGAATCCTAGATGTCTTCGACGTGTATTCACTCTAAGCAATATTGGTTCTTTAGAAGGAACCCTTTAGTACTATTACCATGCAACTCCATAAGAACCCTTGCAGGGTTCTCCTGGGGTTGCATGGTAATAGTACTGAAGGGTTCTTTTTAAAGAACCTATATTGTTTAGAGTGTTACTTCCATCGCCAGTGCTGGCCAACATTCATTCAATACTTGCCTACGATGTACCTGATACCAAGAAATCTCTCTCTATTGAGATTGCTTGATGATACAGAGGATGTAGGCCTACCCACCAAATTCGGGCTCAATGTTGGCCCAGCGTTGCAGACCATTGCTGGTTTATTGCCGGTCAATCGTCTACGACGCTGACCCAGCACTAATCTATCACCGGGTCTGTTGTATACTTTCTGTTGTATACTTTGCGCAAACACGTGTCACTCAACCAATCAATGTTGACCCACAGTCTTCGATGCTGGCCCGTCATTGAAGCAGCATTGTGTGATTGTACCGTCTTTTCTGATTGCATTATGCTGGTGACCTTTAAAATCCCGGCGCCAAAAACACCAGATAACACGATAAACTGGCCAATGCTGATGTAATGCTGGGCCACCGTCTGCGACGCTGGGCAATTATTCCAACCAAAACCCTTTAAGCTCTTAACCACAAATATAATTGTGAATATTATTATTTCTGAACACTTGTTAAAGACAAAAGTACTTAACCCAAGGACCTGAAACGTTATATTTGACATGTTTATAAGGACTGGGTTACAGAAATGGCAACCTATTCCTACACACAGCACCCCTCTTTCCCTTAAATAGTACACAAACTCAGGCAAAATAAACTTCAAAATGGCCGACAGTATTGGAAAAGATTTGTGGGATGGGTGAGGCTACCATTATTTTTTTAAAACTGTTATATAGTTATATTTTGAGGTAATGTTTTGATTCCGGAGATGTCAAAACAGTCACATTTACTTTTAGCATACATTTTATAAATTCACTGGTAGGCCTACTGATTCTTCGAAGACAATGCATACTTTGTATGTCGAAGGAAACGAACAAGCCTTACTGAGTCAGCAGTGAGAAAAAATAGCTTCATGTTTATGTACGTCATGTAGACGAAGGTTATAAATGTATCAGCGCATTTTATATCCTTTAGTAAGCCAATAACTAGTTATTCAATAACTAGTTATTGAAGAAGGACTCTTATCTTTCGGACAAAGCAACTCTATCCCGAAAGCTGCTAACTGAACATCTCTGTTACAAATAGACTGGATGGTGGTGAAAACTAGCTGGCTGTATTATAATCAATGCTTGGTTGTTTCATAATGTCTGTTAGAAAGGGAAAGGAATTGAGCGCAAAACAAAGCAAGACAGAAGAAGCAAAACACCGTTTCAGAATACATAATGAATCATTGTTCTGCTGAATTCGTATTATACGAGTTTAAGCCTTACAGGATAGACTTTGGTCGTCAGAATCTGACGACTATAGTCTATCCCCGCACTGTAAGAATTACAATATTTCTAATGGCCATAGACCCATACCATAGTTATTCGGAAAAAAACTGAATAAGACATTTATGATAATTTCAAATTGAAAAAACCCTCTGCCCCCAACGTTTTCATAAAAAAAATCAGCGCTTCAAGGGTTAAGCAACTTGATATCAAATTAAATGTCATTGAAATGAATGCAATATTTGAGGTAGATGATCAGTTAATCGAAACTTTCAATATTGGTCAATTTTTCAAAAAAGAAATTTTCTCATTACTCGAACCTGAAAAATACACTATCATCATCATCATCATCATCATAATCATCATAATCATCATCATCATCATTATTATTGTTATTGTTATTATTATTGTTATTATTATTGTTATTATTAATATTATTATTCATATTGTTAAAATAATAATAATAATATTAATAATAATAATCAATAATCAATAATAATAATAATAATATAAACAATAATAATAATAATAATTATTATTATTAAATAGTAAATAGTCATCAGAGGGTCTCGCGAGCAACTGCCTCTACTCAGCTTCGGCCTGTCAAACAACCCCTCCCCGGCTTTTCACTCCCGGCATTCACTAAAACACATGAGGATTATATAAACAGTTCATGCGTACATTAAAATCACCTGATCACTAGGTTAACAAATTCTTTCTTTGTATTTGATATAGGCGCCTAAAATCGAGTCACACACAAGGCAACAATCAAAATTAATAAAAGGACAGATATTAGATTTAACATACATCCCGTCCAAGATGCTCTCATTTCCCAACAATGCCGTATATATACATAACGTGAACTGATTGTGCATTCTCTGTGCAGTGTTGGCCTACACAACAAACACGCGACGCTCAGCCATTGTGGCACAATGTTGGGCCAGCGTCGAACACGATGGGCCAACACTGCACCAGCATCAGCCAAAAGCCCCGAATTTGCTGGGCTACTGCTTGGAGGCTGGCCCAGCATTAAAACAATACATCGACAACGTCTGTCTGCGGGATTTGCGGGGGGGGGGGGGTGTGCCATCCCCGAGAGGGGGGAGCTACCCGCATAAGGCACATGGAGCCAATTCCAACAAGGGCCAAGCGTCGATCTATGACTGGTACACAGTCTACGGCGCTGGCCCAGCATTAAAGCAACATCGGGTCAATGTAGGCCGAAGTTAGTCGTGTGCATGAAGTGATCAGTAAACATGATACATTGGGGCGTTGTTGGGCCGACGTCCTAGATTGTGAACCAACCTTAGCCCACCATCGGGCCAATGTATCACGTTTACTGGCAATGCAGAGGTAGGCTAGGCCTAGGTCAGATAAGCCTCTATTATGCTGGTAGCAGATTTGAATTATGACCTAATGTTGTACAGTGTGGGCCAACCATAATAAGTAGCCGGGAAGATCTTTCAAAAGGTAGTAAGTGGTCTCGTATATCAGACATAGTTACTGTGTTTAAAGCTGCATAACTGTTTTGTTTATTTCATTCAAACGATTAATCCATGGAGAATGGTGTTTTATTTTTTATTTTACTGCTATGGTTACGGAGTTATTAAGGATTTAGGTTTGTTGTTTTTTAATATTGTTGCCCCACCAAAACAAACCTGCTCACAGTGGAGTAAGACATACTGTCTATATAATCAGGACATTAAAAGTACCAAGTGGCAGATAACGGTCATCATAAAAAAAAGAGAGGACGACTTTTAAAATTATTGTTATTTTTTAAGTGATCATAGTTACATTTCACAGTACAACGTGTATTGTCTCATATCAGTTAGACATATCTAGAAGTTATTAGTTTGTGTGATATGAGTCATATCTGCATATAATGTCATGTTTAATTTCGGTACCGGTATAGAGAATGTCACTCACTTGAAAAAATAGAACTCTATTTCAGTATGGTGCTTTTAAGTGTGGGCCAGCATCAGAGCCTTTGGCCCGCCATTAAGCCGCTCTCCCCAGACCGTGAGAAATTGTACTGGGAATAATCATCAAATTCAGTGATGTAAATCATCGTTTTCGCTCTTTGGATTTTCGTGATTTTCTTGAAAAATATTTTCATTCTTTTATTAGGTATCCCATGGACATTTCGAAATATAGTCAAAATGCTACTAAACAATATCATACTTTATTTTATTTTATCGTAAATCATCATATGCAGTGATATGCATCGTGCTATGCGGTAAAATAAAATAATATTTAAAAACATCAGACTTTACTGTAACCGATTTACCCACTATCGACATCTAGATCTGCCGCTGGTTATGGGGGATATGTAACTCAGCTAACACGAGGCATTGATCCAATGGCAGAATAAGGCCGCCCATCGTCTGCGGCACTGGCCCAACATTATGCCGATTCAGTTCAACGTATGTGTTTGCTATTAAGGGGGTGGTTTCGTGGTGGCCAATGTAACATTATATCGGCCCATAACCTTACCGCTATTATATGAATATTGTACACACACCGAATCACTACTTCATAATAATATTTGATGGTGTACCGCATGGTGAACTAATTCCGCTACATTTACCCGATTTTAGTGCATTTATAAGGCCTTTAAAACAATAGCAATGATTGTTTTGTACGTTTTAGGTTATTTTAATGAAATAAACAAAACAGTTATGCATTCATAACTTTGTGCCAAGATATTCAAAACCTTAGCAAAAAACATATTTTATTATTATTATTATTATTATTGTTATTGTTATTGTTATTATTTTTGTTATTATCATTATTATTATTATTATTATTATTATTATTATTATTATTACTATTATTATTATTATTATTATTATTATTATTATTATTATTATTATTATTATTGTTATTATTATTATTATTATTATTACTATTAATTTTAATAGGATAATTTTTTTTCAATCATTTAACGTAGGAAGACGTGTAATACCTCTTTTTCGTTTAATTTTTACTCGAAAATCCACTTCTGATATTATTTTGATCTTTAAAAGTCAACATCTAAATCAAAAGGTAATTTTTAAGGTCAATTTCAGGGTCAATCACGTTTTTCAACAATTTAAGATACAAACAATTACCTAAAACTTGTTTCAATTTGTGATAACAATGATGACATATATGATATAGCATAATAATTAAATACAAAAGGATACATCAGTATATGAGGACATACCATAAAAATTGATGATCATGCTTTATACACATTCCAATTCAATTGGGCTAGGTCCGACTGGGACATTCAAACGGGATTGGAGTGTACCTAATGATTATTAGCTGTCAGTCAGACTTATTTTTTGAAAAGGTATACACTGAAAGCTAGATAATTTCTGATCGTACCAGCTCTAAAGGGGCATGCCTGGGGGTCATCACCAGGGGGATGTAGAATTTGAAAGTGGTGCAATTTTTTAAGATGGGGTCCAAGATGGCCGCCGTCATATAGTTATGGTTAGGGAATTGTGTAAATCGGGCAATTTAGAGATTAGTTAGTTTAGAGTTACTAATTCTAGCTAGACCACTCCCAGACAATTCTGATTATTATTTAACCTTTTTGGCTCCAGAGACTTTTTAACGAATATTTTGCGGTATCAATTAGGACAACATTATTATCTATAGGCTAACAATAATTTTTATTGCATTAATACTGGCGAAGATTTGGTATCAATACAGTCACTATGGTCATGACAATTGTTTATTATAATTACATTTTTTACAATAATTAATGCATTATTAATGGTGATAAATTGGTATCAATACAGTAATACAAATATAATAATAATAAAAAATCATTTTTATAGCGCCATGTATCTGTCAGACAATCACAGGCGCTTCACATTACATGTATATTAATTAAAAACTAAACATCGGCAAATGCCATTTGAAAAAGATGTGTTTTTAACACTTTCTTAAATGTGGACATGGATGACATTGTTCTCATATGCAGGGGGAGGGAATTCCATAAACTTGGAGCCTTTACAGAAAATGCTCTGTCCCTATAAGATCTGAGACGGGTACGAGGCACCACAAGTTTTAGTTCCCCTTATGACCGTACTGATCTTGCTAGTTGATAGACCTGCAGCAAATCTTGCAAGTAATTTGGTGCCAGTCCATTTAGTGCTCGATGGGTCATAAGTATAATTTTATACTCTATCCCATAATTGACAGGCAGCCAGTGTAGTTTATAGAGGGCAGGTGTCATGTGGTCATACTTGCGAGTGCCTGTAAGTATGCGTGCTGCTATATTTTGAACTATCTGCAATTTAGCAAGAGATGTCTCAGGGATACCAACCAGAAGAGCGTTACAGTAGTCCAATCTAGAACCAACAAATGCGTGGATTAGTTTATCGGCAGCTTGTTTTTCCTAATAACGTCAAATATCAGCAATGTTTTTAAGTTGAGCCATCATTGATTGTCATTGTTCCTGAATATGAACGTCCATTTTTAATGCATGATCAATGTGGACTCCCAAATTCCGTGCGGATACAGTCGCCTTAACAAGGGATGCTCCTACCGTCAAAGTTTCAACACGTATTTCGTCACGGGACCAAGGAGCACACACCACTAAGAATTCAGATTTGAGGTCATTAAATTTTTACTTATTATATGCCATCCATCTTTTAATTTCGGGAAAAAACAGGATTGGAGGATCATCAGAGTTTCTAGTTGAGAGAATGAAACTTTCATCTTGAAATATATCTATAGCTGAGTGTCATCAGCATATATGCATTTCAACATTATATTCTCGTGCAATCTCACCAATTGGGGAGGTGTATATTGTAAATAATATTGGACCCAATACGGAACCCTGTGATACACCGTATTTAAGATTGACCGGCTCCGATGTAACACCATCAATAACAAAACACTGTAATCTATCTGTCAGATATGAGCAAAACCAGCCAAGCGACTTGTCAGACAAAACAATGTTTGATTTAACATGTTTAAGGCGACCCAAGAGAATGTCGTGGTCAATGGTATCGAATGCTGCTGATAAATCTTGCAGCACAAGAAACACCCCACTGCCATCATCTATTGCCCTCAGTAGATGGTTCTGTACTTTAACCAATTTAGTTTCTGTGCTATGATAACATCTATAAGCAGATTAGTGTTTCTCATATAAAGCATGGACTTTCATATGATCAGTTAATTGTCTTGCTACTACTTTCTCTAGAATTTTGGATATGAATGGCAATTTTAATACTGGTCTGTAATTTCGTAGAATTTGTGCATCAAGTGTTGACTTGTTTATCCATGGGCTTACCAGTGCACGTTTGAATGAAGATGAGAATGTCCCTGTATTAATCGACTTATTAACAATATTAGTAATAAAAGTCACCAAATGTTTCGTATGTTTCAGGACATGAGTAGGCATGGGGTCGAGACTGCATGATTTAACAGGCGAGTTTTGAAATATTACAGTGACGTACATGTATAGTAATATAATGGCAATTGTATAAAATTCTCAATGTTAGCTAACTTTACTTTCGTGACGCACCATTGCTAGTACTTTGATGTCCACTGAATCTATCTAGACCACTCCCAGATAATTAAGCAAATATATTTCACCCTTTTTGCCCAAGAGGTAATTTTAACACACACAAAGACTGTAATATTATCCTCTGTAATGTTAATTTACCATACTGCAATCACCTGATAATGTTATGACTTGAGATTAAAGTGGGGGACCATTGAAATCAGTTTTTATTGCTACTTTGCTGGCAATTATATGTGCCATATTTCGAGGTTCGCATTGATATTCAAATCTTCTCACTCTGTAAAATCATATGAAAAATTTGATCAGTACGTTTTTTTGAGTATGCGACACTCGTCCGGAATATACATGAACATAAAACATTTTCAAGGGCATTTTTGTTTCGTGCTTATTCTACTACCATTATTCAAAGTGATGAGTTTAACCTATTATCATTTTTTTATAATGCATTCGGCCTCCACGTTAACACAGATAACAAACAATCTGCAAGAATGATAATGCAGAATTTACAGATAACGTTTTCTTTTTAAT